>CM053756.1:17342248-17408618 GCA_028658305.1 Pachyuromys duprasi | reverse complement strand
AACAGGGGAGGACCTCCTTCCCTTCCATCCAACCCCAGCTTATCCTGTCTCCTCAGGGCTGGCTGCAAAGTCCTCCCCTGGGATCTAGCCAGTCTGTCACTCCCCGGCTTATATGGGGGAGGGTCAAAGAGTCAGCCATCAAGATCATGACTGAAACAGTCCCTGTTTCCCTGAATAGGGTCTTCAGCCCTACACCAAGCTATCATGGGCCCCATCCGTGTGGGGGTTCCAGTCCACATCCACACATGGTCCTTGATTGTAGAAACCGTCTCTTACAAGACCCCTGTGCCCGGCTCAGTTTGGTCTTTGTGGAGCTCTTGTTCTCCCCAAGTCTCAACAACCTCCCCCAGATCTATCATTAATCATTTATGTTTAAAGTCTTAAAGCGATCAGGGTTACAAGGCAAATACCTAAACAGAGTAAAAGCAATATACAGCAAGCCTATAGCCAACATCAAACTAAATGGAAAGAAACTGAAATCAATCCCACTGAAATCAGGGACAAGGCAAGGCTGCCCACTGTCTCTGTATTTCTTCAACATAGTTCTTGAAGTCCTAGTGAGAACAGTAAGACAACTAAAGGAAATGAAAGGGATACAATTGGAAAGGAAGAAGTGAAAGTATCACTATTTGCAGATGATATGATATATATGAGCGATACCCTCAAAAAATGTCTACCAGGGAATTCCTCAGCTGATAAAAAACTGCAGCAAAGTGACTGAATACAAAATTAACTTAAAAAAAAATCAGCAGCCCTCCTGTATGCAAAAGACAAATGAGCTGAGAAAGATATTAGGAAACAATACCCTTCTCAATAGTCACACACACAAAAAAATAGAGTATTGTAAGTGTAAGGTTATTGTGTAATTCAAATGCTGATTTCTGTATATATGTTTGCAAAGCTTGTTCTGAGGATCTCCTGTCTTATTGTATGGATTCTGCTCCCTATTGAACCCCCCCCCCATGTGTCAATAAAGCTGCTTACAGCCAATCAGTGAGCAGGGGAGGAAATAGAGCCAGACAGCCTGCCAGACAGGGGAGGAGGAGTTAGAAGGGATTCAGCCATAGGCAGAGTCCAGGAGACACAAGGAGAGGTCTTCAGGAAAGCTGAAAAGTGCCTGTGTCCTGGGATATATGCTGGGAGATTAGCCTAGAGGGTTGAGAATAATTTCTCAGTTCTTCTGTTGTGAAGCTTATTATGAACAAATATAAAAAGTCAGTTATTTATATGATAGCTGGGTTAGGAGTGAAACTAAGAGAAACACAGTTACGCAAAAATAACAGTGACAAAGGATCTTGGTGTAACTCTAAACAAGCAAGTGAAAAACTTGTATGAAAAAAAAACTTCAAGTCTCTGAGGAAAAAAAAATTGAAGAAGATATCAGAAGATGGAAATGTCTCCTATGCACATGGATCATTAGAATTAACATAATAAAAATGGCCGTCCACCTGTGATTAATATAAAATTTTAAAAAAATGTAAAAAAAATGGCCATCCTATCATATCAAAAGCAATATACAGATTCAATGCAATTCCCCTCAAAATACCAACACAATTCTTTACAGACCTTGAAAGAATAATTCTCAACTTCATATAGAAAAACAACAATCCCAGAATAGCTAAAACAATTCTGTACAACAAAGGATCTTCTGGAGGTATCTCCATCCATGATCTCAAACTATACTATAGAGCAACAGTAATAAAATCTGCATGGTACTGGCATAGAAACAGACTGGAGGATCAACAGAATTGAATTGAAGACCCAGAAATAAACCCACACACCTGCAGACAAGTGATTTTTGACAAAGGAACCAAAACCATGCAATGGGAAAAAAATAACATCTTCAACAAATGGTGCTGCACTAACAGGATATCTACATGTAGAAAAATGCAAATTGATCCATATTTATCACTATGCACTAAACTAAAGTCCAAGTGGATCAAAGACCTCATCCCCAAACAAGACACTCTAAATCTGTTATAAGAAAAAATGGGGAAGAGCCTTGATCTCACTGGCACAGGAAATAACTTCCTGAACAGTACACCAAGAGCCCATGCTCTAAGATCAACAATTAATAAATGGTATCCCATGAAAGTTAAAAGCTTCTGTAAAGCAAAGGACATTGTCAACAGAACAAAACTACAGCCTACAGACTGGGAAAAGATCTTCACCAAGCCTACATCCCAAAGAAGGCTAATATCCAGAATATATAAACAATTCAAGAAATTAAACACCAACATACCAAATAATCCAATCAAAATGGGATACAGAGATAAAGAGAGAATTCTCAACAGAGGAATCTCAAAGCACTTAAAGAAATGCTCAGTGTCCATAATAATCAGGGAAATGCAAATCAAAATGACTCTGAGATTCCATTTTACACCCATCAGAATGGCTAAGTTCAAAAAACTCAAGTAACAACACATACTGGAAAGGGAAACCCTCCTCCAATGCTGGTGGGAGTGCAAACTTGTACAACCACTTTGGAAATCCACCTAGCACTTTTTCAGAAAACTGGGAATAGCCCTACCTCAGGATCCTGCTATACCACTTCTGGGCATATATACAAAAGATGCTTTGCCATACAAAAAGGATATTTGCTCAACTGTGTGCATAGTAGCTTTATTTGTAATATCCAGAATCTGGAAATAACCTAGATGTCCCTCATTGGGGAAAAATGGATACAGAAACTGTGGTACATTTACACAATAGAATACTACTCAGCTATTAAAAACAAGGAAATCATGAAATGTGCAGGCAAAAGGATGGAACTTGAAAAGATCGTCCTGAATGAGGAAACAGATTTTAAAAGACACACATGGTATGTACTCATAAATGGATATTAGCCATGTAATATAGGATAAACATGCAAAATCTGTAGTCCTAAAGAAGATAAGCAACAAGGAGTATCCTAATGAGGATACTTCAGTCTCACTCAGAATGGTAAACCAGATAGACACAGGAAGCAGTGGAAGACAGGGAACAGGATGGGAGCCTACCACACAGGTCCTCTAAAAGACTCCACCTAGCATGGGACTGAAGCAGATCAGAGACTCACAGACAAACTTTGGGCAAAACTCAGGGAGTCTTATGAAAGAAGGGGATGGGGGAATAGAAAGAATCAGAAGGGACAGGGGGCCCACAACAAGACTAACAAACCCAAAAAGATCTGGGCCCAGGGGGGACCTGCAGAGACTGATGCATCAACCAAGAATAATGCATGGAAAGGGCCCTAGAGTCCTTGCTCAGATGTAGCCCATAGGCAGCTCAGTCTCCAAGTGAATTCCCTAATAAGGGGAGCAGGGGCAGTCTTTGACATGAACTCAGTTGCCTGCTCCTTGATCACTTCCCCCTGGAGGGGTGGCCTTAGCAGGCCACAGAGGAAGAGGATCCAGGCACTCCTAATGAGACTTGATAGGCTAGGGTCAGATAGCAGGAAAGGAGGACTCCCCCTTTCACTGGACTAGGGGAAGGACATAAGGGAGGAAGAGGGAGGGAGGGTGAAACTGAGAGGAGATAAGGGATGGGTCTAAAATTGGGATACAAAGTGAAGAAATTGTGAAATAATAATAGTAATAATAATAATAAAAGAAAAATTAAAAAAGAAAAGCAAACAAAACATATATATGTGTATATATATATATATACACACACACACACACACACACATATATGTTCATAATTTCCTCCGTTCCCTTTCCTCCCTCAAGCCCTTCCCAAACCCTCCTTCCTCCTTCTCAAATCCATAGGCTCTTTTTCTTTGATTATTACTGTTACAGACACACATACACAAACCTGCTGAGTCCATTTCGTGTTTCCTGTATGTATGTGATTTTAGGGCTGACAAGTAGGTGTTGGATAACAATTAGGGTCCTCATCCCTCTGCTCTCTTTGTCTAGCCATGGGGCCTTGTGAATTATCATGTGTAATGTTAATGTCCTTGTTAGGTCTTGATTAGCGCCCATATTGTTTCTGTATTATGGGTGTAGCTTCTCTGTCATTTCTAGGAGACAGAATCAAATCAGAGGATATGGCCTTATTTATATGTTCACAAAGGTTTCTATTTTAAAGGATAAGGTAGATTAAAAGTCAGTTAGGAACTTTAAAAAACATAACACGGCTTACTGAGATTCTCTCTTAGACATGTACTTTTCTTCTTTCTGCCTGGGGGAAAAAATGAGACAATTAAGTGTTCTGGGGGCGTCGGAGACCTTCATACCCTGCAACATCATTTCTGAAGCGGCGCTCACTGATCTTTCCTTTTTTAGCACAGGGCATCATCTCAATGTGCGCCACTCTTACAGCTTCCTCTGATTTCTTTCATAATGAACTCTTTTCCCAAAACTGTAATATCAAAAGTAAAAAAGATAAATGAAATACTATAGGCATTTTAAAACTCTCATCTCTTTAATTTGTTTTTCTGTTTACTCTTTTTTTTCCTATTTTAGATTGTTTCTCACTCTGTGGCCAGGGTAGCACTGAACTCAGTCTGCCATAATGATTTCAAATCCAGACTATCCTCCTACCTCAGCTTCCCAGATTCTGTAATTACAGATATGAGGGGCCATGGCCAAGCTTGATAAAGTGACAGAACAAGGAACATTTAAAATTCAGTTGAGAAATGACTGCTTATAGCCTAACTGACTCTCTGATGTGATCCCAGAGGCAGTGCATGTGCAAATGTAGAAACTTTCACATTTTGTTTGCTTTCTCTTACCTTCTTTGAGAATTCATAGCTTAACAGGAAGTGTTAGCTAATTTAAACTTTTTAGAATTAATTTATTCACTTTACATCCCTCCTTTGTCTCCTTCCGGCCCCACTCACCCTTCCTCTTCCCACCCCCATCCCTGTCCCCTAGTCCTCAGAAAGGGGAGCCCTCCTCCCTTACCAAGTGACCCCAAATTACCAATTCTCTTCAGTACTGCCTACATCCTCTTCCTCTGTGGTCTGGTAGGGCTGCCTCTCTTGGGAGAAGTGATCAAAGAGCAGGCAACAGAGTTCATGTCAGAGACAGCCCCTGGTTCTCTTACTAGGTGACCTACATGGAGACTGAGCTGCCTATTGGCTACATCTGAGCAGGGGTCCTAGGCCCTCTCCAGCATGGTTCTTGATTTAAACTCTTTAAGATGAAATTTAAATCTGGAATCACATTCACTCATTTTAGCACTTAATAATGAAGATTTGTTTTAGGAAAAAATTAAAACAATAACACTGACTAGAATTTCAAAATTCATTTGACTAATCTTTACATTCATAGTTACATCTCCAAAATCATCATTAGTTGCTCACCTCCCCACCTTGACCTCTCAAATGGGTTTTTATAGGAAGGAGTGTAATTCAAAAGGGAAGTGATTCCATTTTCCAAGTACTATTCTTTTTAGTGATTTAGAAAGACATAGGGTGTTTCTTTATTTAGAATTAAGGTTCTGAACATTTATTAGAGTTCAAGTAATCTTAGGATTGACCGAATGACAAAGGGAGGCCAAAAGAGAACTTTTATGCATCGTTTTAGAGAAAGTACCACACAGAGCAGATATGTTCAGGTATCCTGCTGTTCTTTGTATATCATTAGGGGCCTGTTAATGTGGAAATGGTTGCTTGTTTCATCAGACATCTTGGGTCCAGCCAGAGGCAGTTTAGGAAGAAAAGAACCAGATAGATACACTTTTCATCCTAAGGATATATTTCTCAGTAATGGAGGTAGTCCCTTGAACATAGAAGTCTAGGTTTCCTACAGACCTGAGGAAGCTACAGATCCTATTCCTGCAGAGTAGTTCCATTTGAGCACAGGTGGGCAGGGACTTTCTTCATTAGTCTCTGCATAGCCCGTTCACATAGATGCCTGTTTGGAAGGGCCTCTGTGGAACCACCTTCTCCAATTTCAATACCTCAGAAAAACTCCTTAGTCTTTGAAGAAATGCCAAGAGCAGAGAATAAATCTTCTGTCAGAGTTTCTGCCAACATACTTGAGGGTGAACAATTGTGAGTGAGCAGAATAATTTGTAAGGAATCTGAAATTTTATCAAGACTGCTCCATGAATTGAACTGGAGTCCTCCAATCTGCTCACACCTACAAATTAATACTCTTCAGTAAGGCATGTGAAGACAGGAGGGAACAAAAATCACCTGAAGAAAAACATACAGATTCTTCAGCCATGGCATTTGATGCATCATAACATTTAGATAACTAATTTTGCTATCAAATTTTTCTAGAGTCAGAAAAGGCACTAGGGGTCTACAGTATGTAGATTTTATAAGCGTTTTATTTTTTTTATAGCTAAGATATTCCTAAACTGATGGACAGCAGTAATCTATCTTATGTATAACAGTACAATAATTCTAAAGTGGTTTGCAAAAATCCTGATTCTATCTATATGAAAACTACTGTTTAGGCCAACTTATTGTCAACTAATTAAAATCTTTGTGCACATTCTTAGTTCTTCGGGTTGAAGGTTAAAAAGACGCTTTTAGCAAGAACGAAGCATCCACTCACAAGGCAAAAGAAATTGTTTTTGAGCTAGAATAGATAATAGCAATGAGATAGTCAAAAAGGCTCATTTCTCAAATTTAAAAGGACAGCAGTTCCACTGCCGGGAATTAACAGGACAGTAGAACTGAGAAAATGGCTTTGCTGTTTTGCATGCAGCTGTGAGAGGGGACTTGATATAAAAGAACAAATAACTATGAAGCACATTGCCAACACGTTTCAGTGGTTGATAGAATGCCTGTTAGGAGTGTGGGTAGGCCCTTAGCAGCCATTTTTCAGTAACTCGCTAAAATGACAAACACCTAGGGAAGGGAGGAAGGTGTTCTATAGAAGCTCTTAGGAAACATGAAGCCGTGACTTGGGCCACACACATAGGAATCTACAAGAAGGACGACATTGTCGGGTTTTCAATATGATGGGACAAGTGGGGAGGAGCCACAAGTTGGAAATCTGAGTCCAAGTTACGACAAGTGCATGCACTTTAAAATACAAGATGTCTTACACAGAGTCAGAGTCCAGATACCAGCCAAAGCCCTTAGTGCCCTCAGAGATGAAAAGGTATGCTTAAGATAGATTTTTAAACATATTTTCTTGCAAGAGATAAGACTATAGGGAAAAATATTAAGAGTGAGATCCCTAAGTACTAGTGGCTCCAAGCTAGACTTGAAGGTCTCAACTTCACGAAGTTATAAGCATCTGGATTTTATGAACCTAATAATGATTGTCCTGGTTGATAGAGGCTGGAAATTAGTGAAGAAGGAGTGACAAACATGTGTCCTAAAACTGCTTGCAAGTCCAGAAAGGTGCTTGAGCAGACTTCAACAAAACAGGTATAGGCCATAATCATTCAAACCTATGGAGTAGAGATCTTTGGGGAAGGGAGACTAAAACTGAGAACAGGGCATCTAGGGCAATGGTTCTCAACCTGTGGGTTGTGACCTTTCCACAAGGGTCACCTAATATCTTTGGGAAAACACAGATATTTACACTATGATTCATGACAGTAGCAAAACTGCAGTTATGAAGTAGCAACAAAAACAATTTTATAATTTGGGGTCATCACAATATGAGAAACGTTATTAAAGGGTTACAGCATTAGGAAGGTTGAGAACCACTGATCTAAGGGATGCAAAAAGCATGTCCAACGTGAATCTCTCTGTGTGTTCATGTGGGTACTCATTTCTACTTCTCTCTGTGGGTCACCTTCATTCCCTTTTCTGCCCATTTCCTTGTCTGCCTTATATGCACATGGCTGACCTGGTCTTCCTTGCCTATCCTTACTTTTAACTTTTAAAGTAAGGTAAGAAGTACCTTGTTTTTATCCCCATACTTTGTCAAGGTATTTCAGATTTACATAGACAATGGGCAAGAGTTTAGATGATAAAATTTAAGCAAACATTTTGGGGTTCATTCACTTGGTGAGTGAACTATTCTCATAGCAGGTTAGAGTAAGCAAACAAAAAGTATGTGCTTATCATGATAGCAGGCTATTTTTCTGTATCACATGAAATCTAACAGCATTGCCTGGGTTCCTCAAGTTAACTGTAATATAGAGAGTGTTATTATTCAGATGCCATTTAAGCTAGTTAACAAGACATTTTGCATATGTATATGTAAGGCACAATATTTAATGTTTAATATAACTTCTGTCATATTAATCCTCATTTGAAAAGAAGACATTTAGTTTCCATCGCTTTATATGTTAGTACTAAGTAAATATCTACATTTCTCTGACAAACAGTCATCTTCCTTTCCATAGCATTAAGGGTTTTTTGGTTTATTTTATTTTTGTTTTTGTTTTTTAAAAACTGTTGCACAAAGAACTAAGTATCTCAGGTTCCATTCCCTATGGATGAGGCTGTGTTCTTCAGCTTATCAGTGCTGAGACGCAGTGATAACTTTCAATATTCTGGCTAAAGACGGTATGACCTGTGCCAGAGTGGATCCTCAAAGGCCTATAGAGTCATGATACAATTCTACCCAAGAAAGTAGCTTCCCTATATTCTTGAAATGTGCATTATTCTTCAAAGGAAAAAAAAGACTTGGGAAAAGTAAGAATTTATCATATTAAATTATAAATCAGCATTTTCCCAACATATAATCTGAAAAACCAAGGAGAATGGTTTGTTGATGGGCAGTGAGATATAAGGAGTTTGGCCTAGAAAGTAAATAGGGTTTTCCACTAAGCGCCATTCACTTAAGCTGATACTGTAATTTTAAGGGAAGGTTATTTGATGAAGAAGGGCAATGGTTTCATTTGTGTTCAGACACCTGTTTGCATGGAAAAGTTCTTCAAACAACCCTGGTATAAATGTCATGGTAGAGCTGTTCCTGAAAGCAAGTTTATTTTATTTTTTAAACCAAAGTAGCATATGAACTTATTAAATAAACCACAACAAAAGTATAAGAAAGAGCTGCGGGATGAAAAGAAAAAAAAATTCCTTTCTCACATTTCATATTCCAGTCGACTCCCCAGATTAACTGTTGTAAGTCATTTGTTCTACACCTGATTATGAAATGACATGAGCACCCCTTTATATATGAGTATACACTTTCAAAGTGTATAAAATTAAAACTAAAGTACACTCATGCTTTGATTTCTCATTCAGTAATGCTTCTTAGAGATTTATGTCTGTTAAAGTATATATACCTTATTTCGTTCTATGACTCTGTAGTAAGTAATACAGGTATCATATACGCATATTCTAAGGCAGTGAATCAGTGATATTTGTGATGTTGCTTTGTGTCTTGCTTTTATAGTCAATATTATAGAAGAAATATATACACTCCTGACCACTATGATTACAAGGTTGAGAGAGGTAGTTTGTGGATTAGGAGGATACTTGAAGGGATGTCTATTGCAGAGATTTCTGTCTATGGCCATATATAATACTGAATCATCACCTAGGATTGGTCTATTCATGAGTGTTAATCTTCAACACACCACCCAATTGTGCCCCAGATTCCAAGTTCATCACCTCATTATCATGACTACATTATCTTCAAATCATTAAGGCTTTATAGTATTTGACTCTTCTCCAATGCATCATTTTCTTCTAGCATATCTCTTGTTCAAACCTACAAAAATTCTCATCCCCTTCGTAATGACAGTTTTGAATTAATTCACTTGTTATCCTTTTTTGTTATACATGTTTCTGGGGCAAGCTCTCAGACTATATGAAGCATGATGGTTTTAAAACTACAGCAAGCATTCTGTGACTTAACCATCTTCACAAGTAAGAATTTCAGCAATGCTTCGGGAAACCTCAAATTGCTAGAGCAATCCCTGTTACACATCAACTCACTCATACATACCATCTCCTCTGTTAAAACCATATGAAGACCTATTTCCACACCAATCCTCACAATCAGGCTTCCTCTGCATTTTGTATAAGATCCTCCAGGGAATGGCTCTTTTACCTCCTATATACCCCATATTCCACATCTCCATTTGCAGTCTATGTCACAACCAAATGAGTGTCCATGTGCATTTGTGTGTGTGTGTGTGTGTGTGTGTGAGAGAGAGAGAGAGAGAGAGAGAGAGAGAGAGAGAGAGAGAGAGAGAGAGAGATGCCCTTACCCAGGTGGATTCTTATAGAAGCCAGAAATTAACATTAGGGTGTTTTTTCTCAATGACATCACACCTTTCTTTTTGAGACGAGGTCTCCTGAATTTTATACCTAGTGTTTTGGCAAGAAGGGAACCCCCAGGATTTGCCTACCCTTATTCTCCTTCCTCCACCACCCCATCCCCCAGTGCTGGGGTCGAAGCTTTGCATTGCCATACCCAGCATTTTATGTGAGCATTTGGCATCTGAACATCATTCTCATGCCCATACTTGGTCAGCAAACAATGTCTCACTGTACCATCTCCCAAGACCCTATATACTATTTTTTAATATCTTCTTTTCCTTGTCCTGTTTAATGAGTTTCCCCTTAACACCTCTATTCAGTCCATGTGTAACCTGCTCTAAGAACTCTGGATCACACACATTTTGCTTGCTTAGAATTGGACTCTCTTCTCTTCCTCCATTTGTACGCTGCTCCTAAAGTCCCAGGCCTACAACTTCGTACTCCCAAGCAGAGATTTCTTGCCTCAAAAACTGAAAATCACAGCTGTCCATAATAAACACTCAATAGTCTTTACATAATGAATGGACAGATGGGCTTATAATATGAGGAATGAGACATTTAGTTTGGTAATTGGAGGACTGGGGAAGAAGTCAGGCTATTACTCAGTAGGTAAAAACTTTGGCAATTTCAATAAAATCAATAACCAGAAGCAAAATTTTTAGAACTCCCAGTCTGCCTAAAGGGGAAATTCTTTCTTCAACTTAATTACTTTCAGTGATATTTCACAGGAAAACTCCTTGCTAGGTGTCAAGTGGGCTTTACATCATGGTGTCCCTACCTTCTGCCTCTAGTGCTCAACAGAATAAGTATACATTGAGAGTGAATCAGTACTACAGAATGAAAGCTTTCCCAACTGTCAAGCATTCTTGAAGCCCCAAAGATGTTCACATGTCCACAGCAAAACTGTGTTAGCCTAAATGGGGTTCCTAAATCCATGTGGAAGCAAAAGGCAACAATGAAACAGAATGAATTCACAGGCCATTGCTTCTTGAGACGGGGGACACTTGTTAAACTGCAGAGGATTAGTCTGTGATCATCAGTCTTATTTTCAAACCAACTGGATAGAGAATCACCTAAAAGTATAAAAATATAAGATTAGGTGTATGTGTGAGGGTGAACTGACTGGGAGGACTCACCCTGAATGTAGAGAGCGCCTCTTCCCTGGGGAAGAGGCTCTGGACTGAATAAAAGGAGACAACATGTTGAACACCAGCATTCAACAGACCTTCCAGGCCATGATAGCTTCTAACCCCTTAAACTTCAGGACAGACCCAACTCTTCCTGTCTTAAATTGCTTTTGATCATAGTAACAAGAAAACTAGGTAATATATGGGTCTATGTCAGTTCTACTGAGTCAGAATATCTGGAAATGGGCCAATGAATCTTATTTTAATAAGTCTTCCTATTGTTTCTTAGAGGACTAGTTTATTCCAAGTCTTCTTGGAGCAGAGGTGGTGGGGAGAGGTCTGATATGAATTTGAGTGTATCTATCAGGCTATGAAAACACTTACATTGTCCAATAAAGAAGTGTTACTACCCTGTTCCATATTTACAAATCACCATTTGGCAACTTAATTTTTATGTAGCTAACCTACTGTAGAAAGTGAACATAAAACCAACAAAAATCATTATTTTTCCTTTATATTTCTTACTGAAAATCACCTAATGATAATGGTTATTTATCAGTAATATTATTTAGAGAATTATTTTTGTAAATTGGGGTTCTCCAGCCTGACCATTATTTACTAATTTTTTAAAACATTGAATTTTTAGACATGTTGGTCTGAAGGAAGGCCTTGGAATATCATCATGTTTATGTTTTTTAAAAGGAATAATTCTAGTCTACTGTTACAATTCTCCATTACCTCATCCTCAGTATTCTTATCACATGAAAGCATTTTTTTTAACTAGTCCCAGTTAAGAAGGGCTCTTAATTAATATGCCTTTAAGTTACTGGTAGAACCTAATTTCTAAAATTCCCTATGGGGTAAGGTCAAATCTGACACAGTAATTTTCAACAGTGAATGATTTTGACTCCAGGAGACCTATGACAATGCCTAGTTATGTTGTTGTTGTTTTGTTGTTGTTGTTCTCACCGTTGGGAGACACTGTTGGCCCTTAATGAAGTACTGTTAAACCTTCCTGTACACATAGAAGCTCGACCTGAATTACTTTCATCCTTGCAGTGATAAAATACTCTCACAAAGGGAACTTAAGGCAAAAAGAGTTTAGTTTGGTCCATGGTTCAAGAGAGCAGCCCATCATGACAGCTGGTCATACGGCTTTTGAAGTCTGCAGGAAGAGAATGCTGACTGCCAGTGTTCAGCTCAAGACGTCCCTCGTATCTGCCCAGGACCCTCCATCTAAATGAATCTTCCAGCCTCATTTAACCAAGATAATCTCATACAGGTATCCCCAAAAGCTTGTTCATGTTCTTTCAAGTTGACAGCTAAGGTAAGCCAGTGCAGCAATAAAGTTTGGTAAAACATTACCTAGACCCAAATATCAAAACTACCGGGGCTTAAAATTATTATTTTCTATATCTGAATATAATTTCAGTTTTTAAGCCAATAATAGAGGCAGCTATGGCAAAAGATACTGTTTGGGTTTGGGTTTTTGTTTTGTTTTTTGTATGGACACTTCAAAATGAGTTCAAATGTGCATCTCTTTTATTTTTTCGATTCAAAAAATGATGTTATAATTGAGAAGCATATGTCCCATGACATAATCATTAAAATGAAGCCATTTAGTTACAGCTCAAATATAAACCATACTGAGGTGAGAATTGAATCCACTTTAATATATATATACACTTATGTCAGCAGAGACAAACTAAATTAGAAGTAAGATCTGAGAAATGTGGTCTTGGAATTGGCTATGATGAATGACCTACTTTGGGTGGGGGAGTTCGTTTTTGATTTGCAGAAACTGTGTTTCCCTCAGCACATGAGTCTTCTATCCCGACACATCTTGCAGGCCAGATGGTGTTCTTTTGGGATGACTTTCATTTGATTTTTCCTCCTTCTTTAGGAATATTTTTCTTTTTCACTATGTCAGGATGTGGTGATGTCCTTGAGGATCATTTTGTCCAAATTGTCTTCGTCATCATAGTGGTGATTCTGTGTAAACTCCTATCAGAACAATATATGTTCTGGAAGAATAGAAATAGAAGAAATAGAATATTTTATTCTGAATAGAAATAGAATAAAACAAGTTTGTAAAACTTATTTGAAGAAATGGATAAGAGCATTCCATTCTTTATTCAGGAGGCTCATAGTTAATTTTATAGGAAAAGTTAACAAATTTGTTCTGGGATGACATGTAATAAGAAATTTAAAAATAAAATGGGCCGGAGAGATGAATTGAGAGTGAGTGATGAAAGAACTCAAATGCCACTTTCTGGGAAGATTCTGGACATAAGTTTGGGAGCCAAGGAAGAAAGACATCTAACAATGTCCACCAGGAGCACAACCCTCAGAAAGAGGAATGGAAATGTATACGTAGTCTCTGCTTCTAAGGCAAAGTCAATGAAGGGTGGAATTAACTATCTTGATATGAAAGGGACAGCAGGAGTGAATCAAGATTAATTAAATACCTTTAAGAAGTGAGACTTGCTGTATCACAACAGAGGCTGGTCATTTCCCCCAATGCTAGAACCTCCCATTGAGTGGAGGTTGTTGTTGTTTATTTGCTTTTTATTTGTTTGCTTTTTCCTGAATTAGTTCTTCAGCTTTCATGTACCTCTTATTCACTCACTAATGAAGCCTGTGGGAAGCTTTCTACCATTTACCTCTCCTCACAGGGTGACCCCAGTGCCTGTTGTTGTGTATAAACTCTCCATCATTCTGCCTGCTTCAGAAGTCACCCCAGGAACTGTACTGGAAAGCTGCTTCTTAGTTAAAAGCGCAGTCATCGCACTTACCTGTGAGATGGCTTTTCTAATGTTCAGTGTGTCTGGCTGTGGAAGAGCTTTCTCCCCATGATGTGGCCAGGAGCCTGTGAGTCAATCTCAGCATGGTGCTGTAGACAGAGAAACCCACCTTGGAAATCTAGGAATATCAAACAGCAATTTAGCTCACGACTGCAATGGCTCTCCATGTTGTCATACCACGTTTGCACCCCACAGAAAATAACTCCCAAGCTGCTTTTCCCATCTCTCTCCAGTTATCTAATCAGGCACACAAGCTGTTGGGGGATTTCTCTTCTCTAGCCCCCTCTGACACTGTAGCCAAACTCAGTCAACGTTAGGCCAAGTATCTGTTATCATCTTCCCTAAACTCTTCATCAAACACTGTTCTTCCATGTGAACCCAGATTCATTTAGACCTTCCAAGTTAGTTTAATTCCTCTTTATATCTATGACACGGGTTAACAGAGTCAAATGGCCAAGTACCTGAAGACTTGTTACTTTTGAAAGCTGTTTTAAACATAAAAGAGCAGCAATCCCACAGTCCCCTTTAACCCAGTCATGTCCCCATGGTAACAAGTTTCTCTAATGCTTATTAACTAAGAAAAAAAGGAAGACATTCCAATATAATGTCAGATTGTTAAATCTATGTTTAGCGGGGTTGAATATTTTGGTGGCCACCTGACTGGCTTTTTTTTTCCATTGATAAATTGTATGTATGTATGTATGTATGTATGTATGTATGTATGTATGTATGTATTTATTTAATCACTTCACAGCCTGATCTCAGCCCCCTCTCCTCCCATCCCATCTTCAGACTGTCCTATTCTGTGCCCCCTTTTTCTCAGAAGAAAAGGAGGCCCCCAAGGGCTACCAACCTGCCCTTGCACCTCAAGTCACCGCAGGACTAAATACATCATCTCTCACTGAGGTCTGACAAAGCAGCACAACTCAGGGAAGAGGATCCAGAGACAGGCAACAATGTCAGAAACAGTTCCTACTGCCACTGTTAGGGGGCCCATATGTTGACCAAGCTGCACATCTGCTAACTCTAACCAAGCAAGTGAAAGACTTCTATGACAAGAATTTCAAGTCTTTGAAGAAAGAAATTGAGGAAAATATCAGAAGATGTAAAGATCTCCCATGCTCATGGATCAGTAGAACTTAACATAGTAAAAATGGTCTTCTTAACAAAAGCAACCTAAGAAATCAATGCAATCCCCATCAAGATTCCAACACAATTCCCCAAAGTACTTGAAAGAGCAATCCTCAACTTCATATGGAAAAATTTACAAACCAAGGTTGCTGAAAACACATGCAATAAAAGAACTTCTGGAGAAATCTCCATCCCTTACTAAGCTTCTAGATTGTTGACATTCCCTCCTATAGTAAGCTATGGGGGAGGGCGATTTGACCCTCATGGGAGATTTCACAGGCTCCTTCCCACCGTTTGTTTGCAATTCTGCCTTAGTCCTATGTGAGCTGGAGGTCTGTGGAGCTGCCACAGTATTTACACAGAGGGATATTAATTGAAGATCTGCAGCAGTTATTTAAATAAAATGACCTCCATAAATCTCAGAAGTTTGAATACCTGGCCTCTAGTTGGTGGCTGTGTGGGAAGGATTGAGAGGTTGTGGCCTTGCTGAAAGAGGTATGTCACTGAAAGTGGGCTTTGGGATTTCAGGAGCCCACGTCATTCGCGCCTAGTTCTCTGTCTCCTGCTTGTCAATGGTGATGTGAGCTTCAGGCTACTGCTCCAATGCCATGCCTGCCCGCCTGCCGCCATGGATCCTGCCGGTATTGCCGTGGATTCTCCCTCTGAAACTGCAAGCCCCGAATTATAAGCTCCCTTTCATAAATTTTCTTGATCATGGTGTTCTGTCACAGCAACTGAAAAATAACTAAGATACTCTCACATTTAAAATCATCCAGTTATCCAAGCTGCGGTTTTAGGTCCTCTCTGTGCATTGTCCTTGGTTGGGTTATCAGTCTCTGCAGGGCCCCCAGGGTCAGTTTTATAGCTCTGTTGCCCTCCTTGTGGAGCTCCTGTCCCCTCCAGGTTTTTCTATTTCCCCCTTCTTTCCTAAGATTCCCAGCAATCTGCCCAACGTGTGGCTATGAGTCTCAGCCTCTGCTTCGATACCTCGATCAGTAGAGTCTTTCAGAGACCATCTGTGGTAGGCTCCTGCTATTCCCTGTCTACTCCTGTTTCCAATGTCTATTGCATTTATCCTGCTGAATGAGGATTGAGCATCTTCCCTAAAGTCTTCCTTAATAAGCAGAGAAGGGACTTTCTCTGGCATGAACTCAGTGACAGGCTCTCTGATCACTGTCCCCTGAGGGGGCAGGGGTGTGTGTGTGCAGCCTTGCAGGACAGAGGGAGTCAATGCAAGCCATCCTGATGAGACCTGATAGACTAGGATCAAATGGAAGCGACCTCCCCTATCAGTGGGCTAGGGAAGGGGCATATGGGAAGGAGGATGGGATTGAGAGAGGACGAGAGAGGTGACCACAGCCGGGATACAAATTTAATAAATTGTAATAGATGATAATAATAAGAAATTTTTTTAAATCACACAATTATTGAATACTAAATTATATGATACTTTAAAAAATCAGTGTAGTTTAGGTAGCTCAGAGTTAAGAGCAAACAGAGTTAGCTTTAAAGGAGAGATAAACTGGGTATTGATGATGACAACAAAATATTTGACCACAAACCCATTTTTACACAATTTTTAAATATGAAATCTGTATAGGCTTGCTGAGTGCTAAGTTTGCTGAGCCACCATGCCTGGCCATTTGTTTTAAGTTGTGTAATTGTTATTTTTCTTTTCTTTAAACGTGCTACAGCCAGTTAAATGAGACTTTGTCTAAAACAGAAGCGACAGCAAACTGATAATCTGTTCTCTGTCATGTTGCTAAGCCATTATTGCCAACAGATTGGGCATATTAAATACAATATTGGCTTATATTATTTTTAACTTATGATGGGTCTACTGAGTTGTAACCACAATATAAGCTGAGATTTGGGTGTTGTTAGTCAGTAACCAAAATAGTGAAGGAATGACTGACTTCTGGAAGTCATTTCCAGTGCTCACTGTAGAGAATCCATGAACTACTGGAATAGGCACCTGCAATCCCACCTTAACTCAGAAAAAAAATCTTCTTTTGCCACATTGGTGTGTTATTTCCCATTAATGTTGCTTCCTTGGACAAACAAACAAGAAAACCCTTTCCCTATGAAACAGCCATCCATAAAATAAACACAAGTTAATCCTGTTCAGAATGGAATCACATGCCAGCCATGTTCTTTACTGAATGGCGAGTATTCAGTAATTCTAAACATTAATATCCTGGAATTTCTTTCTTTTCACCAGCCCCAAGTCTGTCTTCCATACACCTCAAAAGAACTGATAGTGGCTTGATGGAAGTCAGCAGCCTTATGCTTTCAAGGGTCCTGCTTTTCTCCTTTGCTTCTATGTCCTTTCCTTCTTCGTTTCTCCAAGGCTTCTTCAGTTTTAAAAATAGTACGTACCGACTTCGACTATTTACTTGTTACTGGTATTCTATTCTACATGCCGAGTATGACTTTCAGAATGTGACACAGGAATTATATAAGTGAGTGTACTTGAATTACTATATTTGTGAATACAGTGTTTTAATTTAGCAGTGTTCTTCTTGCCTGACCTCTACATAATTAAAATCTTCTGAAGGCATTCATGTTATTTTCCCCTCACACTCACTGTGTGTCCTTACTTCTAGAACTATCTAGGCTTTAATCTGTATTTAGAGCATGTCGTTCTTCCACCCTCTGGTTGTAAGGAATACGATCACACATAAGTCTTTGTGTCACCAATGCTCATTCTTTAAGGATTTTAATATCTGGTTTACTCTTCATCTCTCCCACAGCTCTGATCATAAACTTGAAGAAATTTAATTTCCAGTGGAAATAAACTGTCCCATAGATGAAGCTCAGCTTCCCAATCATTTTTAATCAAATTAGTTTTATACAGTTATTATTAAGTATCGTTTTCTCTTCAATGTTAAATTAAAAACAGTAACTTTGACATTGTCCTCTGCAGTTACCCCTTCCTCTCCCACTGCCTCTCTCATCGACTCTATTTTGCCACTGCACATTTCCGTTAATTGACAGAGCCTTCTAGATCTTTATTCACTTTAAGTTGATCAATTAAAAGATCCACTGCTCTTTTTCCCCTTTATAGGTTTAGTACTATCATGAAACCTCTTTAATTGTCTCTCCTAACAACTCGAAGTCTGACATCCATCTTGTGAAGCACACACACTTCTGCACCATTCATTAGTATACCCTTTACCCTCCTGCATGGAAACCTGGGAACTTCTAAGAAAATTTTTTTCAAGTCTCAAAACTTCTCATACTGGAGTTCCTACAAATGTATGATTCTTGATGCCAGGTGACCCTTTCCTTTTGCTTTGAGTTAACTGCTGTTGGAAAGAACTCTTTACTGCTTCCTACCATTCTCTTCAGCTCAGTCACCCCCTGTCTCATTTCTCTACCTCATCACTCTATGAGGTATGGATACCCTCTGACTTTTGAGTGAAAGAAAATTGCCAAGTTCCTCTGCTTTCTTTTCTTCATGATTATCCATGTTAAAAAGAATGTTTTTTGCAAAAATAGTTCCCTATTAATACAATCATTTCCCAAAGATCCATCCTCATTTTTCTTCTTTTACTATTGTATAAATATTCTTTCTTGCTGGTTTTACTTTTTACTTTTTCCATTTATTTATTTATTTATTTAATCACTTTGCTTTTTACTTTTTCCATTTATTTATTTATTTATTTATTTAATCACTTTGCTTTTTACTTTTTCCATTTATTTATTTATTTATTTATTTATTTACTTACTTACTTACTTATTTATTTAATCACTTTGCAGCCTGATCCCAGCCACCTCCCTCCTCTCTTCCCAGTGCCACCTTCAAGCCCTCCTCTCTCCCTCTCCTCCTTCTCCATGTGCTCATGTCGACAAATTCATGGAAAAGTTTTTAATCCATACTCCACCATACCACAAATACACTTGCTCAGCTATGTTCATTGTAGCCTTACTCGTCATAGCTAAAAACTGGAAACAACCTAGATGCATCTCAACTGAAGAATGGATAAAGAAAATGTGGTATATCTACACAATGGAGTACTCCTCAGCTATTAAAAATAAGGAAATCATCTGAGAAAGCGCCAGATTGATTTCCAAAGTGGTTGTACAAGTTTACATTCCCACCAGCAATGGAGGAGGTTTCCCCCTTCTCTACAACCTCTCCAGCATGTGTTGTCACTTGAGTTTTTGATCTTAGCCATTCTGATGGATGTAAGGTGAAATCTCAGGGTCTGACGGCTAAGGGAGTTTAGCATAACTGCCTTCTGAGAGGCTTTGACCAGCAGCTGATGGAAAAAGATGCAGAGACCTAAGGCCATGCAATGAGCCAAGCTCTGGGAGTGATGTGAAAGTGTAGGAGGAAGAATAGAGGGAGCCAGAGGGGTCAAGGACACCACTAGAAGATCTAGAGAGTAGTCTAACCTGGGTCTACGGGGGCTCACAGAAACTGAACCACCAACCAAAGAGCTTACATGGACTGAACCTAGACCCCCTTTACATATGCAGCAAATGTACAGCTTGGTCATTTGAGTCCCCTAACATTAGGAGAAGGGGCTGTCTCTGAATTTGTTACTACTGCTGGGTCACTTTTCCCTAGATGGACTGCCTTGTCACTGCCTGGTGGGAGAGGATGTGTTCTCCTGCAGTGACTTGAGATACCAGGGTGGATTGGTACAAATTGTGGGTCTCCCCTTATCTGGGAAGAAAGGGGTAATGGGAGGAGTGGAGTATGGGAGTGGGACTGGGAGGAAAGGAGGGGAGGGGCTGGGATCCAGATGTAAAGTAAGTAAATAAATGAATAATGGAGGAAAACGGTTTTAACCTGTGTTTTTGGGTTTTCTGCAGTTTTCAACATTTTGCATTGCTTTTGTAACCAGATATAAACAAATATATTCGATAATTTTTTTCTCCATCAACAAAATTCTAGAATAGTGCCATTCTATATTCCCCACTTTTGCTTTTACTTTTCTGATTTGTTTCTCAGTCCTTAACACCATCTCTTATCATACTCTAGCAAGCCTTTGTTCAGATGGTAGCTGATAACTTTCTAAGTAACAATAAGGCAACACCTTTCTCTTCATTTTAAAAAATTTCTGCTCCGTATGTCATGAATCACTGTTTATAGCACACAAGTTGAATCCCTTTTTAATATGGTCTCCTTTGGTGATAGCATTCATGCCAATGACTTCTAGGGATGCAGTCACACAAAAGAAATCCTGCAATTTTCTCTTGAGTTCCCAAATCATGTCTCCATATTGTTTGGCGTGTTGCATAGGCATTTAGCATCTTAAATCCTTAAATCTAAAAGTTTGATAAGAGCACAAATATTCTACCTCTCCAAACATCTTTCTTTTCTATACTGATAACTTGTAAAGCTGAAACATTAGAGTTCTGTTTAAATGCAAGAGTCTGGTCAGTAGACTCAGACAGGCTTAGTGTTGCTGTAAAGGGATCCTATAATCAGCGTTCAATAGAACACTCTGGAGGCCGGTACCAGGTTCATGTCTCAAGTTCAACACAAATAACATATGAGAGTAAAAGCAAAGGAAGTTTATTGAAGAAAAGGAATTAAGGGGAGTGTTATTGAGAAAAAAGGGGGAGGGACATGGTTTGGATCAACAGTCAGCAGAACTGCCCAACAGGAGGGGTCTTTAGCTGTAGTTCTCAAGTGATTGCAAATAAGTAGCAAACTGCCGGCTCAATTGGGGATACCTGTAATATCATGGAGCTCAATCCTGACTGCCATGCCACTGTCCTGTCTTTTCACCTTGAAGGGCTATTGTAGTTCGTTTGTGTTTCACATCCAAATGCCATTGCTCCTACTGAATATATGTACAATAGGGTCTGTGATTGTCCTCCCTTTTCTCAACTTTGACATGTGTATATCGACTGATTTCTATCTAACTCTCTTACGTGTCTGCTGAACTCACAAATGACTCCAGTATACACAGCTTTCATGGCATGCCTCTGTTTGGTAGCCCTCTCCAGAGCATGACTATAATACAAGCTGGCTCAAATTCTTATCTCGGAAATGTCAAGCATGCATTCTTACAGAGGAAGGACAGAGGAAGCATATTTGGGTGAAACTGGCATACACAAGGAGCATGAGGTTCATAGTCCAGAACTTGTGTAGCTCTCATGGTTCTGTCCACACCTTCAGTTGCTTAATAATTTCCTTTTTAAAGAAGTGACTCAACACTTTGCAACAAATTTCTCTTATTTTAGTTGTTTTGTTGTTGTTGTTGTTTATTTTTTTTCTTGTTACCGGAAACAAATATCTTTAATAAGTGATGCTTCTAACCATAGCTTTATAATTACCTTTCTGAAATAGAGAAATTTGCTTATTTCTCTTATATCTCAGAGGCTTTTTTGATCTGATTTTATATTCTTCCTCCCTGCTATCCCTATGTATAGCAGGAATGCCAGCTTTATCAGCTACTCTCACAGAATCTCCCAGACCTTGCTTTTATCTTCCCCATCCAGTCCTGGAATGACAGAGGCCCTCAGAGATCCGATCAAAAGTCTGTGAGCCTCTCTGGACAACACTGTGAGGTGAAGACTGATGGAACACAGGGAATTCTTAGAAAGCTGAAGTTTCCCATGCAGCTTCCTTGAGAAAATATATACTGACAAACGAGGATGTCATGACATGGTAAACCGCAGTAAAATCAAAGGAAGGAGCCACAACATTAGAGATGTCAGAGATTGAACATTCTGTTCCCCTCATTTTGAGTTACAGAGTTAGAAGCAGAGGAGGGGAAGCCTCATGTCAGCACGGAGACAGCAAGAATGGAAGAGGCAATGGCATTCTCCTGAGGCCAGGAGAAAGACTGAGACATGAGACACATGCCAGCCATGGCTGAATAAAAAAAACATGGGGTCTTGGAGCTGACTTCTACTAATTAACTTTGGGAGGGCAGAAGCTCCATTCCCCTCCTGGGTTTTGACTGCAACAACCACCAAGATGGCTAAAGACAAGGTCCAAGCAAGTGATGAGGAGCAATCAGAGCTGTTTGGAGTCAGGCTCTGAGTTGCTTGAGAGGTACGAGAGCCAGTCTTGGTGCGCATGAATGAGAGTGTGTGGCTAAGAAGCCGAGGAACAAAACATGCTAATTAAAATGCAGATTTGGCAAGCATGAAAATGTTGGACAGCTTTAAAACTTTTAAAGTGTTGCCACTGTAATCTGCCCTTAGGTTTCTTTCTGATTTCCTTAATTGCCATCTGTTAAGTGATCGGTGATAATAAAGCAGCATTATGTTTCCCCAAAGATTTTGGTATTAAATCTGCTTTAAAAGTTCCACTCAGTCACTTGTGGAGGTTTATTTCTATCTATTCTCTTTGAATTCTTGAGAATTGATTTGTCCAGGTCACCTTACCATGTCTTTGGGTACAGCCAAAATTCTGAGCTTTATTGTGATCACTCTTTCAATGTTCCTGTGAGATTGCAAATGAAAACCTGAAATTACTCTTACTATTTGAAAATCATGTGCTAGAAATGATGATGGAAGGACAGGTGCTTCTTATAACCTGGTGTGGATGGCTGGTCTTAGTATCTTAATTTCTGGCAGCTCTGATTTGGATTTTGAGAGAGTATATTATCACCTTTGTGATAATTTTCTAGTGGCTGGTAGTAATATCATTTGCCATTATTTTCTCCTTTATATTCATTAAGGCTAGAAATACTAAAACAAGGCAAACAGAATATGACTCAAACTCTAAGAGTAAAGTTTCTGCTTATTTGTTTCCCCACATCCTGCTATGGATGTAGTAGATATGAAAAAGTGGAAACATTTGGAGATAGGCTTTTCCTAGAGCACATTTCTAAACTCAGCTCTTCTTGTACTGAGATCTTGCACAAAGAATAAGATTTGAGATGCTGTGAGACCACATTTGATTAGTGCATTCTAAATTTGACAGTGTAAGATAAATAAGAGTTTGAAGGTAGTGAGAGAAAAAAAAAAGTGAACGCCATAAAGATATGCAGACCTCCTGGAGAACTAGATTTAAATAGCAAACAGGTGTAGATGTACCACAGTTTCTGTATTCATTCCTCAACTGAGGGGCATCTGGGTTGTTTCCAGCTTCTGGCTATTACAAAGAAAGCTGCTATGAACATGGTTCAACAAATGTCCTTGTTGTATACTTGAGCATCTTTTGGATATATGCCTAGGAGTGGTGCTGGATCTTGAGGTAGCACTATTCCTAACTGAGAAAGTGCCAGATTGAGTTCCAAAGTAGTTGTACAAGAATACATTCCCACCAGGGGTGGAGGAGGGCTCCCCTTTCACCACACCCTCTCCAGCCTGAGCAGAGGATAGGAAGCCCGGGTAAGTGCATTTGTCTTGGCCAAGTTCTGTGTCTCTATTCTGTCATTCTGTGTATTTTTGAGATCTCAAGGTAGTACACAGTTAGTGGCTAAGAATCGGTAGTGTCAGGGTATACCAGCTGACGAGCTGGCAGACCGAGGCCACTGGGATCTCGGGAGATGTCCCAGATCCCGGCAGGGCAGTGTTCCCCAATAGCTTATGTAGGGTCTAAGACTATAGGAGTTTAGGTTATAAAAATCTAAAGAGTGTGTTTTGGTCTAAAAGTTTCAAGTTTGGTAAATACAAAAAAAGATTAGAGAGTCTAATTAGGTGTTTTTAAAGTATATAAATATAAGTTATAATATAAAAATAATTTAAGGCATATTAAAAATGAGAGATGCTTTAGATTTCTCCCCCTTGCCACTGTTGTGCTTATGTTGTTATAAGATTTCAGAAGTTCAGAGTTTTGGCATTGATCAATAGAGTTCTATTAAATTGATGGAACACTGACTGCTTATTATTCAGTCACCAGCTTGAGATTTTAATTTCCTTTTGGTTGTCTTCTGAAGATAGACTTAAAGGTGCTTCTTGTCATGTTAAGAACATCTGTTAGATGTGTATATCTGACCCCAAAGTCGTAGCTTTTACTGTAGTATTTTTAATATCTGCCATTTCTGAGATACTTTGACAGAAAAATATCTTAAACCCATTACTTCTAGTTGCTTTGTTAAGGAAAGTCTGAGCACCCAGGGTTTAGCAGTAAAGCCATTAATATATTTTTGCCTCACTTTCCAGTGTGACGTGGAGATGCAAGCTAAAAGTAGATGCTAAGTGTTCAAAAAGTGGCCGACCTCCATTGGTGGCTGATAACCGACAGGTCCCATAGTTAAAATGTTAATGTTTCAGACTATAGACACAGTTAAGTTTATAAAAATACAGAACAGCTGACTGGCGCCCATTCCTTTGGGTATAGTTTCACCTGTCGCTCTCATGTTATATTAGATTTTTTGATATGTTACTTTTCTGAGTTTTTAATATATTTCCTTTTGTGTACCAAAAAATTCTTATGAGTTTCAGGTAATCAAAGGTCATGAGACCTGGATCTGGCATAGCTCAAACGGATCCCAGAGGAGTTGTCCCTAGTCTTGAAGTTCCTCACTTAATAGACAAATTTTAACTACTCTCTCCAGTCTAAATTTGTCTCAGCAGATCATCACTTGGTTGACTCTATTCTGGGATCAGCTATGGACTGCAAGCTGAAATCTGGACTTCCTGGAAGCTGATATGATTGCTCCCTGCCTCTTTGGGTGGATCAGCTATCCAGATGCTTCTGAGTTCTGCCCCATTGCCCAGCCTTTGGCGGACATTTCAGCCTCCCTAGTCCCTAATGCCAATGGTCTTATTGTCAGTGCTAAAGCAATGTCAGAAGACAAGACCCTCGGCCCAAAATCCCACCTAGCAGGCTGAAATGCTAAGTCAAAGGGGGCTCCCTGACATTAGCTATTATCTTGGGGACCTAATTGGTCAAAATAGAAACTAATATTGCAGCAACTGGACTGAAAGCCTAGAGACCCTAGAGAGAAAAGATTCCAGAGGATGGTTTAAATCTTGGTATAATTCTCCTGGGCTTACTATATGCACCCTAAAAGTACCCCTGCTTATTTTAATTTTTATCTTTGAGCCTTCTATTTTAAATTTCTTGATGGCTTTTATAAAGAAATGCTTCAGAACAATATAGCTAATGGTACTCAAATACCATTGTAAAAAGGTATACAAGGGGTCATATCTGGAAGACCCAAGATTTGGTCTTCAAATGATCATGGGAAGGGGGAAATGAGAAACCAAGAGATTAAAGATGGCTATTTTTAGTGCTTGAGACCTAAAATAGTTGGGTGAGGAAGTCCAGTAATGCTCTGAGGGGAAGAACTCGCCTTACCACATTCTTTACCCAGACACTAGAGATACAGTTGCTAGGAAACTAGCCCATTCCCCCTAGGGAGGGATTAATGGTTTGGGGGCCTTCCTATAGCCAATCAATTCAAAATGTAATGTTTCAACCAATAGATACTTGCCAGGTAGGAATCACCTGTTTCTTGGGCGTGCTGGGAGGGACCTAGCATTAAATTACCCAACTAACCTGATCACGGAGGCTCTCAGCTCTTCACCGCTTTGGCAGTGGGGGCTGTGAGCCCAAGCTCCAGCTTGTAATAATTTATAATAAAAAGATCCTCATGTGATTTGCAACAGACTCAGCTCCTGGTGGTGGTCTTTTGGGGAATCACGATTCAGGCACAACAGTAGCCCATGGTAGTAAAGTGTCCAAGTGGGTTCCATAGTAATGGGAATAGGGACTGTCTCTGACATGAACTGAGTGCCCTACTTTTTGATCACCTCTCCCTCAGGGGATTGCAGCCTTACCAGGCCATAGAGGAAGACAATGCAACCACTCCTGATGAGACCTGATAGACTAGGATCAGAAGAAAAGGGGGAAGACCTCCCCTATCAATGGACTGGGGGAGGGGGAGGGGTGGAGTAGAGGGAGGGAAGGCCGGATTGGGAGGGGAAGAGGAGAGCTACAGGGGGGATACAAAGTGAATAAACTGTAATTAATAAAAATTAAAAAAAATTAAAAATAGCTAACAGGTGGAGAATAAACAGTAAGGCCATGGTATTGAAAGGAACAGGCTAGCTTTACAGGTTCCTTTATAAATTCTGTATCCCCTGTTAAACTAAATTCTCCCAGCACTTTTACAGAAAGCAGGAGGAGGAGCTGGTGAATTGAAACAAGACCCCACCCTGTTGCAAAGGAATGTGACCTGTCTCTCTCTCCCCTCTGTGGAGGAGTGTCCATATCTGCAGCAGAGATAACATTGCCTAGTAACCACTCCAGACGTCAGCTTCCCCACCCACATCAGGGCGGGATCAGATGGACTTGGCACCTAAAATAAACCAATCATTTTAAAAGTCAACTACCTAATCCAGAGTTGCCAAGCTTGCAATCTCTAAGATGCCCTTGCTCCTTCCTTTAAAAACCTCAGCCTTCAGTCTCTCCTTGCTGTTCCTTGCAGCTTTTGTGGGGGGCAGACACATCGCGCAATGGCTCAAATAAAACCTCTTGCTATTGCATTGATGATCGGACTCCTGAGTTCTCTTCATAACTCTCAGGAAGTTAGGTCCTCCTTGGGCCTAACAGTATCAGCCACAAAGAACTGTGTGTAGAACTTCATTCATTCTGGCTACTTTTCCCTACATGAGTCCTTCTGGTGCTAACTATGATTTATAAGCAAAAATATTCTCGCTGCGATAGGAACAGCTCCTAACAGCTGCCTACTAGTGCACTGGGTTTTCAGTTTGCTTCTGCTTTTTGTTCCTTTTGGCCAAAGCAAAGAGTTGTTATCATCTTTGTTTCCTGAAACTGTTATTGTTACCATTCATCGCACCAGTGAGTTTTACAGGCAGACGTAAGTCTACCTCTAATACTAGATAAGAGAGCCATTCAAAGAAGTGTGTAGACACTTAAATGAAAAGTGGTGCATTTTTAAGCTGTTATAGTATTTTGATAAAACAAATTTATGTTTTTGTCTCTTAAGGGATGAAGCAGTTAGTGTATCACCCAGATAAATTAAAGTTTTAAATATAAAAATGTATATAGTAATGAACATGTTTGAAGAATGTGTGGCCAAACATGTATGCACACTAAGGATGGCTGGTGGGCATTATTTGAAAATATGCAGCAACATACTCTGAATCAGCAAGCTGTCATCTTCTTCTGTTTGCCATCCTTGATATGGTCTCTTCTCTTGCAGCTGGTATGAGTCATAAATGGACTCTTGCCTCAGAAGAAACGAAATATAGTTTCTGATAAGGAAACTGAGATTTTCATACTTAATGACATTTTTCATAGTCAAATGATTAGAAAGTGGTACTGCCATAATTCTGACTCACAGCCCAAGCTATTAAATGAGATTCCATCCTGCCTCCTATGGTATCTTAAATCTGAAATTATGAAGTTATATCACAATGCATAATTCATTCTCACATGGAAAGAATAAGGAAATAAGCCAAATGAGAGCTAATTTTAAAAAGAAGAAAATAGGGGCTCTGAGATAGCTCTGTAAGATGCTTGCTGAGAAACCATGAAGATATAATTTCAATCTTCAGACCTATTTAAAAAAAGAAGACATGGCGATTTGTAATCCCAGGACAAGGGAAGGAGAGGCAGGTGGATTCATGGGGCTTACCGGCCAGCCTGCCTAGTCTCCTTGGGGAGTTCCAGTTCAGTGAGAGATACTGTCTCATGAAACAATGTGGATAAAACCTGAGGTTGTCCTAAGGCTTCCACAAGCACTTGGACACATGTGCACATGAATCTGTACACACACATTCATGAGGAAACAAAGAAATAAAGTCATTCTAATTTAAAAGTTGTCCATTGTTGTGATGGTTACATAAATTCTTCAAAGTTTTATTTACTTAGTCTCTCAGTCTTCTGCAAACTGTCTTCTGGTAAGATTTTAATGGATGACTCTGTGATTGAAAACTTTAAAACTCTGATTCCTAGCACTTGACAACTTCTGATATACACATATGTATATATGTGTATATAATCATGTATATATGTATATATTCAGGGATTAATATGCATGTCTACATTCAACATCTAAATATATTAATGAATATATATATTATGTATATATATTCACATAAAGAGGGGAATATCCAGGTTCGTGAAGTGCAAAGAATCCTAAGCAAGATCAATACAAAGAAAACCACAGTAATATTATAATCAAACTGCCCCTAAGGTTCAAGAGACTCCTGAGAGAAGCAAGAGATCAGAGCCTTCACAAAAGAGGGAAACTGCATAAGGTTATCGGTAGACCTCTTCACCATGTTGAGGGAAGGACAGTGATAATTTCAAAGTGCTGGCATCCAGAACTGTCAAACAGGATGGCTCTACCTGCCAAACTTTACTTCAGAAATACAAGTGAGATAAAAGCCTTTCCAGGTGAATAAAAACTGAGAGAATTCATCCCTTCTATGCCTTACCAAAAATGCAAAAGTAATACCTTCAAATCCAAATGAAGGAGCTCTATCAACACACAACACAAAACTATATGAAAATGCAAATCTCAATGGTAAATGCAAAGTCAAACACAGAGCACTCTGACACTGTAATGGTGGTATATAGATCATATTTATCTCTTGTGTTAGCATACGGTTCTAACACAAATAGCTATCAACACAATGGTTGGTTGAAGAATATGCAGTCTTTAAAATATGTAAATTTGGGGCCATCATTGTTGCTTTGCAGGTGAAGGTACCTGCCCTCAAGTTTGATGGCCTGACCTTGATCCCAGGATCAACAAAGTGGACGGGGAAAACCAAATTCTGGATGTTTTCTTCTGAAGTCCACATTCATGTTGCAGCTCAGACTCCTAGTGGTACACCAATATACTTGCACCAAAGCACCTAAAATCATAAGATAAATAAACATGAGATAATAAAATGGGCAGTGAGCAAACGAATTTATTTTAGTTGATAGAAGTTAATATGTTGTCTTTTTTTTTTAAACAACCCATTAAACTATAAACTGTTTGTTACACCTGACAGGGAAAGGTGTGCCTCACTGGTTTTCCCAAATGGGACCAAGAATACCACTGTTTATGTCCTGTCAGAGTGGGTACTTACTACTGGGGTGTAATATATTTTACTATGGAGGACACTGTGGGGTGGATGAGAAATGTAGGCTCCCTGGTATTTTTGGTACTTTAGGCTCATTCAGGGAAGGAAAAACATGTAATGTCATTTTTTAATGATGATTTTACTGTATTCCATTCAAAGCCTAGGAAGACCTGAGTAATTCCTGTGGCTTAGCTGATTCTCCACTTCTGCATGAGTTTATCTTTGGCTGAACGCTGAGACACCAAGGGAAGATCTTCAATACTACAAAGGGATGAGTTGCTGAATTAATTCCCCCAGGAGCCAGATCCAGCCTCTAGCATCTATTGCTAAGAAGTAACAAGTAATAGAAGCAGAGAACAAAAATATTCCTAGAAACTCATCTGTGAAGAGCTCTAATTTATGGTGTCTATTCAGCATCCCCAGTGAGAACCGATACTGGGAAGAATGCCACACCACTCTTGGCCGCTCTTGGCCTCTGCCTTCTGGCACAGTACTCTTGGCTGAGAGGAACTGCTACAGGCAGCAACTTTTGTCTTTCTGTTTACAGACTGCTTGGGGGAGTTAGTCAGGGGGATATGTAGGCCTAGGGAGTACAGACAACCTGAGGAGATGCCTACAAGGTAGTGCTGTGCACAGCTAGCATCAACCCCGCCCAAACCTACCTTCTAACTGCAACAAAGCCTCAAACCACTTGATTCTCACTTATCTCATTTCAGGGGGACTTGGATGCCTGGTTTATTCTTTCCTTAAAGCTCTGTTATGTGACTGATAAAACTCTTTGTGCCCTCCGGTGCACGGACATCGTCATTCCTCTAAAGACACAAAGTGATATGCCAGAGGAGACCAATCCCTTCACAAGACACCAAATGTTGTTCCTAGATTTTGGATAAAACAAAAAAGGAAAGGGGATCCAGTAGTGCCTGAAAGTTGGTGTTACTGAGGCACCAGATTGGGATTTTTACATTTAGGAATTATGATACTGGTATGGAGCTTTGCTTCAACTTAATATGTAGAAGAGTAGAAGGGAGTAGAAATAGATGGCAGCTATTGGTGCTGGGTAATGAGGCCACAGAAGTTCATTATGCCATTATACCATTCTCTTTGGGTAGGTCTGACATGTTCCAGATGCTTTTGAAATGTGTAGCTGAGTCTAATTACAAGTCTTTAACCTTTCACCCAGCTCTACATCTAAATGACCAATGTCAGCCTAGTTCAGGAAAGGAACTTAGAGTCTGGAAATTGGACCAGATGATCTGTGTTTGTTTCATTCCAGCTCATTTCTGAATTCCTTCTCCCTCCCTCTTGTTTCTGGCTCCTCCAGAAAGGGCCTAAGAAGGCTGCACTCTAGCTGTCCTACAAGTGGGAGGTGTGTAAACACTGAGTCCCAGTGTTTCACTTTCACAGACTCCCAGTCTTATCCCTTGGGGTCTCAGCAGCCCCATTTCTCACATAAAGCTGTATAATTCGGTTTGCTCATTTTCATCCACTTCAACCCTACCTACATCCACCCAAAGAGTGATACCTCTAATACCCTCTGTCTTTGTAAATATTAGCCAAGACCACTTTTTTGTTTTGATTTTTGTTTATTGCAGCTTTCTGCTAGAAGGACACACTGTGGGAATAACACCCTCTCTCTACGATCATTTTCTGCTCTTCTGACCCTGAGTCAATTTAAACATTGTCTGCATTCCTTGGACTTCTCCAGGTGAGAGTCAGATATATCCCAACTACCTGTGTTATTGTCAGAGGAGCTCAAGGAGTTCTGTACTTTGTAAATAGCCATAGATAATGTGTAATTGATCTTCCCTGTTCAGACAAGTGCTTTTCCTTTCAAGATGCATTTTCTAGAAGCTCCAATAATGTAACTTCTGGGAGAAAACCATCCTCTTCTTACTCAAGTTTGAGTGATATGCTTGTGCTTTGGCAGCATCTCCCTGAGGAAGGCTGCACTCTCAAGCTTTTTCATGGTCAATCCCTGTCTACAGCTGCTGTAGATGAAGAATGCTGGGACAAATGTAAGGAAGTTATGCTGTGGATTACCTCTTAGCAAATACTGCCTGGACGATGTGGTACCTCTTTTTAGAATGCAGATATTTAACACCCTTCTTCAGCAGCTTTGGGGCCTCAGCCAAAATTCCAAAACAGCAGGGATTTCACACATAGCAATTCTTGTATTTGCAATCATTTTAAGGAGATGTTACCCATGACATTTTAGGGGAAAATGCAAATATATTACATAGTGATATTGCTGATTGCTTGGTAAAACTTCTTAGGAATCAACAAAAATCACATTTTTAGGTGATGCCCAGCACACATTATAGATGAGCAATGTTGACAGAAATATATAGGTTGTTCTAGAAAAATAGGTTTATTTGTATACATTAGTAATCTTAACTCATCTTCAATGCTGAGTGCCTAAGAAATCAATGGGACTGAAGAAAAAAGTTTAGTGTGTGACATCATGATACAGAACCCTAATGTTCTTAGTGTAGATACAGAAAATGGGACTGGGAGAAGATCAGTGGGGAGAGGCCAGTCCCCAGCAACTAATGTTCTTCTCGAAAGAGACCGTGGAGAACTTACTGAGAGCGCCTAGGTAGTTTTAATGGTAAGAGATGAAACTGATAAACATATTTGATATCATTTTTATTCATAAAAAGAATTTTAGTCAATTTACATCTAGCATCATATTTTGTATCTCTTAAAAGAATTTTTTGTTGAATGATTATTTAGAAATTTTAAGATTTATAGGGGCTATTACAAAACAGTTTCACGGCCTACGGAGATGGCTCTATCAACAAAGTGTTTGCTGATCAGGTATAAGGACATGAGTTTGACTACCTAGAGTTCATGTTCATGTACAGGTATGGATGAAATTACCTATAACTTCAGCACTAGGGAAGTAGAGAGAAGAAGATTCCTGTGTCTCACTCATTTAGGCTCCATCAGTGATCTTCAGGTTCAAATATTCAGGAGGAGAGCAATTGAAGAAGACACCTGATATCAATATCACATGCACATAGACACAAACATACACCAAACTCCATTTTAAGTTTTACCTGTCAGCCCTGAATCTTATACCACTTACGGCATTCATCTGCTGGGTTGGCACAGGGTATTCTTGGTGCCATCTGGATGGCAATGCTCACTTTAACTCTGGAGATCAGAGGCTGAGATGAGCCATCTGACTCCCTCCCCCTCCTGGTGATATGCTAGAAGGTACTTGGCACAGAGGACAGACTGGCATGGAAGGGAGAATAGAAAGATGAGAAACAGATACCTTTTGAGACTAGCAATTTGCATGCAGTCTTGCTCACTAGATTATGCACTGTATATTTCAGGGTCAGGAACAGTGGAAAGCCTGCAACAGAAGGGTCATATCCAATCTTAGGGTCGCCCATTACACACAGGTTACACTTTTGATTTCTGTAGAACAGAGACTTTTACTCCTGTGACTCATCACCATCATCCTACTGGTAACTGTGATGTTGTTTAATAACACTGATGTGATCCAAATGACCCATGACCTAGGTCAGGGAAAGGATTCCGAGGAAGTCAGGTGACTTACTCAAGACTGTGCCAGGAAGGAATCCAGACGGCCTAACGACCATCAGAGCAGGCATGTGCGGTTCTGCTGGCTGAATCCCCTGTTATGCACCCTGCAAACTCTTCCTCTTCCTCACCTCCTGCAATGCAGGGACCCACAGGAGCTGCAGCTCAGATATGAGCAGGCTGCTGTGCCAGTCATATCTCTCTACCTTCCTGTCTTAATCTCTTTGAATGTCAGCAGAAGCTAGGAGCTAGAAAGAAGAAGCAAGAGTTTCTTCCCAAACAAATCACTCTCCGGTGCTGTCTTTTTCTTCTTATTCTTTTTTTTTTCTGTCTTGTTTCCTTTGTATAGCTGTAACTGAATAATTCTCACTGAGCCTGTTTGTGTCATTCTGAATCCCTGAGCATCTGTCAAGAACAGACAGGACAGCAAAGCTACCTTGTACTCAGAACTGTGACTCCTGGCATCTTGACATGTCCAGAATGCATCCAAATTGAGATCTTTTCAATTCAGGGGGTGAACTTCAGAGGCAGAGGAGGTGGAGTCGTAAATGTGTTCTGATGGTTCCCATTTAATTTAATAGATTGTTACACAGGAATCAATACAATGTGTGTGCAAATCAAGTGAGATAATGTCTGTGAACAGACAGAGCTGTTCATTTAAAGCAAACAGCTACAAGAAGATGCTGGTTATAATCCAGGTGCAATTCTTCTGGGTTTAATAAGCTAGCACTGCTCTTAGTGTTTCCACTAACAGGAAGGTAAGTGGCTCCTTACCTTCCTAGGTCTAAAATCAACAACCCTTTCAATGTTAACATTGATTCAACATTAACATTTTAAGATTCAATCACATTTAGGGAGTTTCTAACTTCATTTCTGACTTCATTTCTAGCACTGCTATTCTGAGCTGATTTTGACCCAAGCATATGCAATGCTAAATATAATATTTTAACTGCATTTCTGTCTCTGGTTGTGGCTTAAAAAAAACTAAGCTGAGATGCAGATGAACCCATTTGATTCAAAAGTGTGCTGAGCACATTCAGGCTGTACTGCTTGTGACTGAAACCCTTCTGGAATTATCTATGGAAACAACCCAGGAATCTCAAGTAAAGCTTTTATTTTGACAATGGCCTAACTTCAAAGGGAAAGTGCGCATTAAATGAATGAAATGCATCACACATTTGGGGTATTTCTTTATGGATCCCATCCTCTGAAGAAAGCTCTGGTACAGGCAGTGCAAATACTAAAGAAAGAGTGGTCTCTGTAACTGGGGCAGCCAAGGATCTGTAGGAGACCACTACTGGAGTTGTGCATTAAATTGGGTTCTCTTAATGTCCCCAATGAGCCTAAGTAAAGTGAACATTGGAAGTAGCGTGTGTAGTACGTACTGGAGCTTGGCTAACTGGATCACTGTTGGCTGTGTGAGCTTGTGTTGAGCTGCTCAAGGGAAGGGGAAGCAGAGACTTGGTGGCAAATAGAGTGATGGTTCACTATCTCCTGGTGGATTCTGGTCATGGCTTTTAGTAGCTAGTGATGATGGGAAAATCAGCAAAGGGTATTTCTGGGCTGAGTTGCATGTGGGTGGTTTTCCCAGCTATAGAAAGGTCTACTTATGAAGATATGGGTGTGTGGGTGACAATGAATCTACAGAATGAGGAAAGCAACCAAGAAAGAGCAGGCCATGTCCTCAACAAGCTGTTATTAGACATATGTTCCCTGGAAAGAATTTCAAATACTTGGACAAGAGAGCAGGGCGGTAGAAAGGAGAAGAATTTCTAATCTGTCCACATTAAATAGAGAAAACAAAGAAGACCAGTTTCTGAACATTTTAATTAAAGAACAAGGTGTGGAGAGGTCATACATTTCAGTTTTCAAAATTGTTTCCACAAATTCTGTTTTGCTTTTGCTATCTGCTTTATTATAAGCAGATCTCACTCTAATGACTTCCGCAAATCCCACAATGGGTACCTGACTGCATATGATGAGAATATTAACTGACAAAATAAAATCCACTCTCTTTCTTGAGTGGTACCATTTTGTTCTTCACTAAGTTTTGAAAGAAGCAAAGATTTTGAAATAATATTTGAACAACTATTGCCATGCATAGTGGCTCATACCTATAATCCCAGGACTTGGAAAGTTGAGGCAAAAGAATTGCAGCAAGTGCAAACCACTTGGCCTACACAGCAAGACCCTATAACAAACATTAAAAAAAAATAAACAGTTGCTTCTAAAAAAATTCTCAGAGCAAGGAATACATATGTTGTTGGTAGAACACTTTTTTTTTTTAATATGGGTAAGCTCTTGATTAGGTCCTCATCCCTTAAAAGAATCAATCAAACAGAATTCTAAAACCACCATGTTTATAGCAGTAACATTCTCAATTACCATAATGGTATTAGTAATAAATGTGATAGCAGTTCCCTTACACATAAAGTGTTTCAAACACTTGGAAATTCCTCCAGGGCTAGTAAATATTGGAACTTAAGTTTCACCCCCAGTGTATTCTGTCTGTTCTATCAGGTTAGCATCATTATGCACACACATCACTGGGTCTCAGTTGTATTCCAGGCAACGAAGAATCTAATTTTATTTCCTCTTGTCAAGGATGGTTTCACCATGACATGTCTGTGTCCTCGAGGAGTACCATTCGAGGAGTACCATATGTAAGATTCTACAAAATCTGTCACAAGTCTATAAAACACTGACACATTAGCTAAGAGACTCATGGGATAAATTTCATCGGCTCCATTGGGACAGCTCCTATGAGGACTTAACGTTTTTTTGTGTTTTTGTTTGTTTGTTTAATGGGTTGAGTTTCTTTTCTGTGTGAATAGCACCACCTACCTTTCAGGGGTAAAGAAAAAGTGAAAATTAGGTACATTAACTATTTAAATAGCTTGCAACACTTTGAATGGTCTTTGAGTAGATGATTATCTCTGTTTCTTGGAGGTATTCCACACATGGCCGTATTTTCCATTTTCCCTCTGCTTTCACCTCAGGAGAGTGAATTACTCAAATAATTTCCGAGAACCCTCCTTGTCAAGCACTGTGCTGGCCACTTGCAAGAGATAAAGAAACACAATCCTTGATGTGAATATATATATATATATATATATATATATATATATATATATATATATACACACACACACAATCCTTGATGTAAATATATATAGTTAGTAAAAGTAATGGGCATGAAAAAAGTGAGGAAGAACAGGATACCGGCATAGCCGGCCAAATTAGCAGCATCAACCCTGGCAATCAATGAGGTAAGAGATGTCAAAGCCAGATCACCCTATGGCTGTGTAGCTCAGTGTTCTTGTGATTTCTAACAGTGGCAGCAGGGGCTGTCTCTGATACTTTCGCCTGCCTTTGGGACCTTTTTCCTCCTACTGGGTTGTTTTATGGAGCCGTGATGTGATGGTATATGCCTGGTCTTATTGTAGCTAGCCATCTTTGGATGATGTGTCTGGGAGGCCTGTTTTTCTCTAAGGAGAGGTAAAGTTTGGGTGGGTGAGGGGAAAGGCTGAGGGGAATGACAGGAGGGTGGGAGGGAGGAGGAACTGCCGTCAAGATATAATATATGAGAGCAGAATAAATTAAAAAGGAAAAATAAGACAAAAAATTTTTTTTTAAAAACTTATACATTAAAAACCAAACCAAACCAAACCAAAATGAAACAAAATCTTGAATGTCATTCCCAGGGAGCAGAGAGGAGGAACTAATTCCATTGGGGAGCAGTCAAGATAAATTCACAGACAAATGCGGTGAGCAAAACAAGTAAGTGGCATTTCCTAATCCTCCACACACATTCCCGCAGTGAAGAAGAAGACAAGCCAGCCTTTCTCCTGGACCTTAATGAAGAAGGCAAGCACAGGAAGGATTCCTGAGTCTGACCTAGTCATTGCCTTCTCACATTTGCCTGCGAGAAGACTAGAAAGTCTTCTGTGACAAACTCAAAAAGGCAAGAGTTCCCTGTGGGACACATGTGTTCATGCTCATGGCTTCTAAGTCTCATTTATTGACACTGAGATGGCTACCTCATTCTGGACTAGGAGTTGACAATGGTGAGCTCTGAGGGAGAAGATGGATGTGAGACCTTCTAGTAGCCATCATTTGCTTTTGCTACGGTCACTAAAGTATGTCTTGCATGTGGTATTCTGCTTTAAGCTTCACCACTCAACCACAGATCTGCAGTCCCAGTCTTTTCTGCTGCAGTTTCCTTGGCAACCATGGTCCTGCCAGAAAGCTCACCAACTCACAGTGAGACCATGTGAAACCCTGCAGCTCTGTCAGGAACTCTCTGCTTTCAAATAATAGGAGACCACACAGAGATTCTTTCTTGCTCAAATGCCAACCCAGATGCCATCATTTTGTATTTGTAGTGTACCTTTCATCTGGGCAGCTCAAAGCAGGACTAGTTTGTACTTTATTGAGATGAATGTTTGCATTAGTCACATGTTCTGACAAGGAATCAGAAATGAGGAGGGGGGAAAAATCAAAGGATTCTGCAGTGGAGTGCCTATCGTGTCCTCTTTCTTTCTTTTACTTCCTTCTTTCCTTCCTTTTATACCTTCTTTGTCTTTGTTCCCACTTCCTTTACTTATTTAATTTTTTTTCTTAGCAATATCCCTGGCACTCCTTTGTAGCTCGTCTTCATAGTTATCTCTGGAAATGCCAAACTCAAAGGCTAGAATTGAGATCACAGACTTTGCAGGTTTCTTACTTGATGTAGCTCCGTTGAGTTTCCAGGCACCTGAGCTACACCAGATGTTGCTACTGGGTTTCCCACTCTGGAATGCAGGCTAGAGATCATCAGAGTCACTCATTTTCTTTCCTTAAAGCAATTGCTCATCTTGGAGATTGTTCTTAATGAGTCCTTAATGATTGAAAAACCATGGAGTGGCCACAAACGAAAAATGAAATATCCCAAATCAATTAGAGCGGAGTTCCCTCAAAATTAGTGTCCACGTACCTCCCTAGGGACTGTCTGAAAAGGTGTCTTTGGTTCAGTCTTGGGTGGCAGGAGAGGTTCTGCATCTCCGACAAGTTCTCAAATCATGCTGCTGCAGGTGGTCAGGTTAGAAGACCAGCCTTTGAGGAGGCAGGGATTGGGGGAGGGTGCTCTCGCTCTGTATTTACATCTGTACAGTTTTTCTATGTTTGGATGAGAGGTGGAAGAGCACATGTTCCATTCTCATATAGTTTTATATAATTAAGAACATTTTTTTTGCAAGCATTTCTTCCAGCTATGCTGGGTATTCAATATTATTATATCTATGTTTTCTGTTCAATGGCAGAGCACTAGTGAAATTTCATGACCAGTCATTTATATGTGCACAAAAGGGCTAATTCTAGGGCTGGCCTCTGAGGGCACTGCATTCACATGCACATGACCCACACAGAGACATGCACATAAATACATAATTAAAAATTAAAAATAAACGTTATAAGAAAGACTAATCCAATTTAAACATTTTCATCGCTGTAGACGTGTAAGTCGACTACTATCATTACAGCAATTCCTAAAAACACACATAGTAGGTTATTTCACAGACTCACAAAAGCGTTTGCAGAGACATCTTGAAGGTGTTGTGCAGTGGTTGCTGCTGCTGCTGTTGTTTTTAACTAAAGACAACCCCCCCCCCGGAAATGCCCACTCCCCCATTCATAGTTAATGAAACTTTACCACTTCGATTACTATGGACTTTCTAGATTGGCCAAGAGTCAGTAATAAAGAGACTAGGGAGTTATCTTAGGACTAGCTGCCTCCACCTGAACTTGAGTGGATGACGTCACTTACCTTAACTACAGGTGCTCCTGGAATGTGAGAATGTACTTGTGCTAGGAAGTCTTTGTGATACTTAAGTATCCTGTGATGAGGTCATCCTGATTAGGCCACACCCAGACTCCAATGACAAAGTCTCTTCTAAGAGACAGAGACCCTGGGAAGAAAGGCAAGGAAATGTGATGGCATAGACTGCAGCTATTACCACCATCCACAGACCATCTGGAGCTTCTGAAACCAGAAAGGTTATGAAAGGATTCTCCTTTATAGCCTGGGGTAACTGTCCTTCTGCCGCCTTTGTTTTATATTTCTGACCTCCGGAGGTTTAAAATGACAGCTATTGTTATTTTATGCCATCCATTTTGTGGTAACTTGCTGCAGTAGACCTAGGAAACATAAAAAATGTCTTTAAATCTTCCCAACATTTAACATCCTCTAGTTTTGATGTTTGCCCTTGTCCCTCTGTGCTTCAGATGCCTAGCTTCTTTTGTCTGGTCTGGGCTTGTAGGCTGGTCCTGAAGATTGAACAACTCAGTATTAAATGAATGAAGTGATAATGATTCTCTGGCTAGACTCATTTAGAGAAAGTATATGAACTTGCTGTAATCTGAAAGCTGTGGAGTGAGAATCCCATTTCATGTTACAAAAGAAGGCATTCTCTAATTAATGAAAAAATGATAAATATTTGGACATTTTTAAAATTATGAAATGGTTAGAGTTCAAAACAGATACTTCTACTTAATGATAAAGCCACTTCTCCAGTTTTGTCCTCAAACTTTCAAGTCTGGTCCTTTTCCAGCTGGAGATCTTGAGACTTCTAAGATCTCAAAAGGTTATCTAAGCTTCATGAAGCATTGCTGCCATCCTGTGGCTGACACGCATCACCATGCTAACTTGTTTTCTGTTTCCTAGCAACAGAGAGTAGGGGTTGAGAGTTATCATGCCGAACTATTGTCCTTCAGCTGGTGTGGGAGAATGAGACAGCATCTGCTTTCTTTGCTTTTTGTTTTTTTTCCCCCTGACTATAGAGTAGAACAATACCAATACAACTGCCAGTAATCAGTGGTAACTCACAAATAGCACTGTCTCCCTCAGATGAGAACATGCTGAGAATTTCAACTGGATTTTTAGTCCCTGCTCATTCTGTGGCCTTCAACACGCAGGCTTCTGGAGAGGGAAGACAAGAGGAGTTAGAGTTTGAGGAGGCTAGCTGCTTCCTAGCCTGTCTCTGGGGGTTCTGGTATTTTTGGTGCCATCTAGCCACCCTCTGGTGTGTCTTTTGTTTGATTGTTTAATTTTCTGTCAGATATGGTTCTGTCGCCTAATTTTCTAGGAAAGAGGATTAATACACCTCTGAGTCATGATTGATACCATTATATTATATTAATTATATTAATATATTATATAATGCTGCCATTATATTAAATTAATCGTTCTCAGATACCAGCTTACCTTTTCACTTAGTAGATTTGCCCGACCAACAGCCACCAGCACTTCCGTTCCCTAGACTGCAATAAAATTGCCAGTGCTCAGAGTTGTGGTTGGAGTTCTCAGGGGTGGATGTTTTAGGTATCACCTCTTCCAGAGATGTGTGGGGAGAACATTCTAGTTCTTTAAAATGTTCTTTGAAAGGCTCCCTCCAAGAATGTTCCAAGAAAATGAATGAACTTCACAAACATTGTTCTCAGGGTATCAAATCAGTAATTTTAACCAAATGTAAGAGATATAAATGGCTAGGGAAATGCACTTGGCTTTACTGGGTGCTATTTTGAGCAGCTGGGCAGTTAGGCCCTGAGAGTGAAGGCAGAACACAGAGTTTTGTTTTGTTTTGTGTTAATATCTATGTTCACTGGTTACTGGATTCATTGTTGTGACAGAATAATAGTCAAAGAGCAACTCGAGGGAAGACTTTGTGTTCTGTCTGGGAAGACATGACAGATACAGTGGCTCTTAGTGGTGGAGGCATGTGAACAGGGTCACATTGCATCCCCAGCCAGGTAGCAGAGATGAAGGCTGTGATTCTGCTCAGTGTGTCTTTCCCCACGTCACTCACTCTAGCTTTCCAGGCCACGTGATGGCCTGCAAGCAGAAAAAACACTGACTCAAATCATAGCCAAATTAATTAAAGCAAGCTTTGCATTTGTGTACTTGGGCTGTCTCTCCCCGAGGCAGGGTTCAAGAGATCAGCATTGTACCTGGGGAAGCTGTGGACTTTTATAGTTCAGGAGTAGGGCATTTCCAAATTGGGGATTTGACAGGCAAATAGGTAGGGTTATAGAAGCAGAACATAAACATAACAAATTGGTCATAACAACCTCCTTAAAGAAAGACAGGTTTGAAAGGTGAGCATAACAATGTTTTTGTTTTTTAATTTCTATTTATTCATTCACTTTACATCCAGGTGGTAGCTCTCTTCCTCCTCTCCTCTCTGTCCCACCCTCCCTCCCTGTTCCCCAATTCCTCCTCCCCTACTTTCCAGAGAAGGAGAGCCCCACCCACTCATCCACCCCAGCATGTCAAGACTTATCAAGACTGAGCTCATGTTCTTCCCCTGTGGTCTGTCAAGGCAATCCTGCCATGGAAAAGTGATGAAAAAGCAGGCAACAGAGTCAATGTCAGGATCAGTTCCTTCTCCCCTTACTAGAGGACCAACATGGAGACTGAGGTACCCATCAGCAACAACTATGTAGGGGCCTATGCCCAGTCTATGCATGGTCCTTGATTGGTGCTTCCGTCTCCACAGGCCTCTGGGTCTCTGGTTGGTTGGCTCTGTTCATCTTCTTGTGGAGATCCTATCCCCTCTGAGTCCTTCTATCTTTCCCTCCACTCTTCCACAAGACTCCCTGCATTCCACCCCATGTACGGTTGTGGGTCTCAGTATCTGTTTCCATAAGCTACCGAGTAGAGCCACTCAGAGGACAGCTATGCTAGGCTGCCATCTGCAAGCACAGTCCTATCATTAAGAGTGTCAGAGGCTGGCTCTCTCCCATGAGGTGGGTCTCAGGTTTGCCCAGGCATTGCTTGGATATTCCCTTAATCTCTGCTTTATATGTGTCCCTGCACAGCTTGTAGGTAGGGAACATTTGGAGTTCAAGTTTTATGGGTGGGTTGATATTTCCCTCCTGGCACTAAGAGTCTTCTCTAGTTTAGAAGGTGACCTCTTCAGTCACCATGATCCCTGCTACTAAGAGTCTCAGTTAGAGCCACCTTCATATCCCTCCTAGGAGCCTACCCTGACGTAGGTCTCCAACGTATCACAGAGATACTCCTGCTCAAGGTTTCTCTTCTCTCTGTAAGCCCCTTGTACTGCCCCTGCTCTCCCCAGGTCTGATATTGGCCCTCATTTCTATTCGTGCTCTCTCTCTTCCCATGTTCCCTATCTTCAATCACTTACTTCCATTGTTTAGTCTATTTCTTCTAAGTGAGATTTAATAATTCTCCCTCGGGTCCTCCTTGTTACTTAGCTTCTTTGAGTCTGTGAATTGTGGTATGGTTATCCTGTACTATATGGCTAATAACCACTTATAAGTGAGTACATACCATGTGTATCTTTCTGGGTCTGGGTTACCTCACTCAGGATAATTTTTAGTTCCATCCATTTGCATGCAAGTTTCATGATGTCCTTCTTTTTAATAGGTGAGTAGTATCCCATTGTGTAAACGTACCACAATTTCTTTATCCATTCTTCCATTGAGACATTTATGAACATAGCTCAGCAAATGCCCTTGTTATATGGTGGAGCATCATTTGGGTATACACTCAGGAGTGGTATAGTTGGGTCTGAGGTAAAGCTATTCCCAATATTCTGCAACAGTGCCAGATTGATTTGCAGAGTGGTTGTACCCCCACCAGCAATAGAGCAGTGGGCCTATTTTTCCACTCCTTGCCAGCATGTGCTATCACTTGTTTTTACCTGACAACTAAGGATGCTGAGGATTTAAGTACTTCTTGGCTATTCAACATTCCTTTTGAGAATTCTCTGTTTAGCTTTGTATCTTATTTTTAAATTGGATTATTTGGTTTGTTGGTGTTTAATTTCTTGAGTTCTTTATTTATTTTGGATATTAGGCTTTTGTCAGATGCAGGGTTGGTGAAGATCTTTTCCCAGTCTGTAGGCTGTCATTTACAGAAGCTTTTCAGTTTCATGAGGTCCCATTTATTGATTGTTGCTCTTAGAGCCTTGCTATAGGTGTTCTGTTCAGGAAGTTGTCTCCTGTGCCCATGAGTTCCAGGCTCTTCCCCACTTTTTTTTTTCTAACTTCTAGTGTCTCTGTTTTTATGTTGAGGTCTTTGATCTACTTGGTTTTGAGTTTTGTGGTGGGTGATAGATATGGATCTTTTTGCATTTTTCTACATGTAGACATCCAGTTAGACCAGCACCATTTGTTGAAAATGCTTTCTCTTTTTTTCCATTGTATGGTTTTGGCTTCTTTATCAAAAATCAGATATCCATAGGTATGTGGGCTTATTTCTCATCTTCGATTCGATTCCATTGATCAACTGGTCTGTTTCTATGTCAGTACCATACAGTTTTTATTACTATTTTTCAGTAGAATACAGCTTGAAATCAGGGATAGAGATACCCCCAGAGGTTCTTTTTATTGTATATGATTGTTTTAGCTATTCTGTTGTTGTTTCCCCCCCCCATAGGATTAACATAGTAAAAATAGCCTTCTTACCAAAATCATTCTGTAGATTCAATGCAGTTCCCATCAAAATACCAGCACAATTCTTTATAGACCTTGAAGGAACCAATATCAACTTCATATGGAAAAGCAACTTCTTGGAACAAAGGCAAGGTTTTCATTTTCTGGAACAAGAGCTATAGAAACATTTAAGGTTACAGGTAGGGCATAGCCCAATCTTAGAGAAATAGATTAAATCATAAACAAGAATAAATCCTTTTCTTTTTGTTGTTGTTTTTATAGATGATGGCTTTTAAGCCAAAGATGGAGGCATGCTGGTTCATTAGGAGTCACCCATTTTGAGGGTCTTCCCTCTTTAGTGAAACCTTCCCGGAAAGAACCTTGCATGGGTGCACTGCCTAGGTAATTCTAAATCTCACCATATAAATCTCGTCTATAATGAAGATTAACCTGCACAGTCTGGGAAATCATCATTTGAATCGAAGTGATCTTCACAGACTGCAATATTAGAACAAAGAAGATGGTTGATTTTTACTTATTCTCTGGAACAGAGATTGCTAATTTTCATCAAACTCTGAGCTTGCCCATGATTTCCACTCGTTCCCTTTCTCCCTTAGACCAGGTAAGTCCATATAACTTAACTGCACAAGATGAGCACACATGGAAGCTACATAAGTCACTGATGACCTGGTGCATAAACATCTCCTGAATGTAGTTCTCTGTTTTCATATCCTATTCAACATGGTTGCTATGGCGCTAATTTTGCCAGAACCTGAAAGTCACATATTGGTGATTCCGGTTTCCCGTCAACCTGGTAGCAAATACAGTGTCCATCTGTTTACCTTTGCAGTAGTGTTAGCTAGGACAAAGGCGATTTCAGCTTTGATTGAGCTGCTAGACATTTCGTCTTTTATTCTCTCTAGGGGTTTACTTGCTTTCTGTTGAAAGAAATACTGAGCACCAAGTATGTGCAAAGATAGGTAACCCCTAGATTTTCAGAATTTGGAGGCAACACTGCCTGATCATGACCCTCCTGCTTCTTCACTTTAGTATTTCAAACCGGGTGCCCTCCCCTCATTTCTTAGTGTACCGCTGGTCTCTAGACTCTGTCATTTGCCTGAGGTTCTCTTCTGATACAACGTTCCCCGTATGGCATGGTTCTCAACAGCCATTTCACTTCTTCAGGAAAGCCTTCATAATATGCCCACACCACTCTCTGATTTCGGGCTAATTCACGGGCTCATTCAGGTACAGAAACTTTTCCTCTATACATGTGATTACTTGGTAATTTACTAGCATAAAACACTCGAAAGACTTGGTTGAAGAAATAAAGTAGGAATGAAAACTACCCTTCTCCAATTCTTCCTGGAATTTTGTGATGTCCAAGGTTCAGTGCCCAGAGAAAGGAGGGAGGTCACTGGAGGCCAAGAGGTTAAAGAGATTGTGAGACCTCACAGATAAAAAGTTCTTATTTATGGTAAGGAACACCACATAGTCAGACACTTCTTAAATACCAACACGCGTTGGCTACTCACACCACTTAAGCTTCAGGAAAAGCCTTCCCTGGCAGGAAATACCTTTGTAAACTTTGTATACTTTGTAAATTTTGCATACTAAGCAGGAAATTGCCCAGGCTCTTTCCTGAGGAGTTCCAGCAGCCAGGACGGGTTGCTTCAAGTTTTGGTTCCCCCTACATCTTTTCCCAGGTTCCCCCTCTTCAGCTCTTTAGCTCCCCTGGGTGCTAACCCCTGCACCTGAGAGGGATGCTGGTGTCTTCAGGCTGTGCTGCTGGCCTCTCTACACCCCGGGACATCAACAATTCAGATCTGCAGAACAGCTGAGGCTAAATCTTTACAGCCCTGGGATCTGAGATAAGATTCCTGGGGAAACTGAGAAGCTGGAGCCGCCTGAAGAAAAGCTGAGAAGACAGCAGCATCCAAAGCCTCAGCGGAGCTGCTGCTGACAAGGGACTCAGAGGAAGAACGGCTTGCCCAACTGGAGCTAGTCTGGGAGCTCTGCGGGATATCTTTGTGGCAACAATGTATGAACTAGCTGTTCCTCTGAGGCAGAGAGCTTTACATGGTCAGGCGCTGCCAGCCAGGGACCAGGAACAGGAATCTGGCCCCTCAGTATAAATTCACAATTTAGTTGAGGAAAGTTGTTTTGTTTAGCTCAGAGTTCAAGTCTGTATAAATGCTCTTGAGGTATAAGACAATAGGCCCCTCCCTGCCACCTCTCTGTGATAATGGCATTTTCAACCTTTATTATTGTCAAAGGCCATCTCCAGCACTTCAATAGAATGCTTCCCAGATTATGCTAATTTTGGGTGAAGAAGTCTGAACAAAAAGCCACCAATATCTTAAGCAGGAAAACCCAGCAATCCCAGAACAGGAAACCCATCAATCCCTGAAAAGGAAAACCTACCAACCCCTATGCATCCCCACCAAACCTCACCTTGGAAATCTCTGCCCTAGAAAGCTCCACCCCTTAAGAAATTATATAAGGCTGTGTCTGCTCAATTCCCTGCTTCCCTTTCCCCGGAGCAGAGGCAGCCACTCCTGGATTCATCACTCTACTCCCTGGACTCTCCAATAAATCTCTCTTAGGAGATTTGCTGCCTAGTGTGACTCCCTCATCAGGAGAAGTCAAGAAGTAATAAAGAGAAGGGAAAAAGCTTATCTTCTTGTAGGCCGCCAGTTAGGGTCAAGCCCACTCTTAGTTTCTCATGTTCAAGGGTGAGGCTGTCAGAGCAGTAAGAATCTACAGAAAGCCCACTGCGTAGAGAGAGCGTATGTGATGGCCACCATGTCTTTGACTCACAACGTCACCCCAAGTACAACACGTGAGACAGGGCTCTGGGACCCGCCTATTCTAGACACTGCAAAACAATATGTCAATAGCATAGGGTTCAACTTGATTGGGAGTGGAGACTTCAGAACAAAACCCAGTTTTATTCAAAGTTAGAGAAATATAACCATCAGGCAAAGCACATCTCTGAGGAGGAAACTGTTAATCATAGACCAAGTTGTTAAAAAAAAAAGTTTGTAATTTTGGATGGATAGGTAGCATTGTGGAAAACTTTTCAGCGAAATATTGGGAGACATAAATCAGATGATGATGTGGGTAAGATTGCCAAAGTTAGCAAATAAAAAGGCTTGATTCCCAGTTACCTTTTAATTTTAGGTAAACAAGTGATTAAAAGCCTTCATTTAATTTTAATCATGTGGTATTTACTTAATTCTTATTTAATTGAGAACTGTGTGTTTGATCTGAAAACCGTAAGGTAGGAAATCTGCTGAGCAGCAGGTGAAGTGCTGGGTGGAGGGAGGAAATGACTACTTTTGAAGAGTTTGGAGTTATGGGAAGGAAAAAGGTAAACTGGAAATTCCCTTAGCAGTGGAGACCGGATCCACTGTACTAGATATCGTCATGCGCACGCCCCTGTGTCTATGTGTCGGTGGGACTCCCAATATGGGGCAATTGATAAATAATCAGCTATAATCAGATACAAACACTTAACGGTATTTATTAAAAACACAAGAAAAGAAATTAAAAAATCTGAAGACTTCATTCACACTGTGAAATGACGAATACCTGAATAAGGCCGAGTCATAGAAACATCATTACCCATGTAATGATATTTATTATATTTTATTAAATTATTACATAATTTAATGGAATATATTACTACTTAGATTTATTATATATCATATTATTACTCTTTAATATGGTTATTACATCTAATAAAACCACATTATTTCTTTTAATAAAAATGTTTACAATTTCATTACATGGATTTGTAATGCACTTTGATCATAGTCCCTCCTGTTAGCCTCTCTACCAAATGCCTTCTTCCTCCCTATCATCATGCCTACTGTGCTTATCTGTAGTTCACTGCACTTAGCGCTATGTGTGCAAGCATGGGTGGGGGTTGATTTACTCAAGCGAGGGCAACTTTTCAATAGGTATCAGTGAGGAGAATGATTCTTATGCCTCCCAACCATTAGCTGTCTATAGCGTCTAAGGAAGACATCTGGCCTCATGACCTCCTCTCCCTTCTTGGTTAGATCTTGCTGGGCACAGGCTTGCGGAGGTAGCCATTGCTGCTGGGTGGTCGAGGAAGCAACAGCTGTTTTGTGTTCAGAAGACAGCTGACCAGTTCTTCCCCGTACTCTCCCATTCGCCAGCCCTTAGGTTCTTTCCATCTTACTTCTGTAACGGTTTCCTCCACCCTTAGCCTCTCAAGGCATTTAGCACGAAGATACAGTAGATTTTTGTCAAAGGCTTCTTCTGCATCTCCTGACATGATCATGTGATTTTTTTCTTGAGTATAAATTGTATCTATTGATGACTTTATTTCAAACCATCCTGCATCTCTGGAATAGAATCAATTTTATCCTGATAGTCTTCTAGATATATTTTTGTATTTAGTCTGCATGTATTTTATTGAGAATTTTTGTATCTATATTGATTAGGAAGATGAATGCATAACTGTTTGCTGTTGTCCTTAGTTGATATTAGGGTAATACTTGTTTCAGAAAAAAAAGTTCAGAACATTTCTTTCCTTTTATATTTTATGGGGTAATTGATATTTATTGGGATATTGAGAAGTTAGAGTGTTAGGACTGATTTAAAGGTTGGGAAAATTCTGCAGTGAATTCGTCAGGTCCTGGGATTTAAAAAAAATCTTTTCAGCTTTTGAAACTTTGATACACATAAACAATGTGTCTTGATCACATCCCACACAAGTACATTCTCCTACCCCAATAATTCTACCATCCATCTTCACATCTTCTTCATATGTATATATATAATATTCATTTATTTAATAAATATATAGTATTTATATATATGTATTCATATATATATATATAAAATACAGAAAATGTGGCTTCTGATGATTGCATGCATACGGGTATAGAACCATCCTCCAGAACATGGGCAATCTATGTAGCCATATCAGTGAGGAAATATGACTTCTGCCCAGTTTCTGAAGTAGAGTGGAGTCCTATGACTCCCTCTCATCAGTGATCTAATACTTACTGATTTGATTTTGTGCAGGTCTTGCACAGACATTGTGACTATAGTTGTTACGTTTCATGAGTGTAATGATTATGTTATGGGTAGAAGATAGCATTTCACAGTATTCCTCCTATCTTCTAGTTCCCATGTTCTTTTCATCACTTCTTTCATGATGTCCCCTGAGTCTTAGGGAGGTGTGACAGCAATGTCCCATTTAGTGTTGTGCTTGAACATTCACTCAGTTAATCGACCAATATATTGACTGCTGCCTACTGTGTAAAGAAGCTCCTTTGACCAAATTGAAAGATGCATTAATCTACAGACATTTTACTAGGTTTGGTAACATGTATAAATTCCCTTCTCTGGAGCAGGCACGTATCCAATTAAAATGTGCTTGTTTTCCCTCCCAACAGCTAGGCCACTATTGTATCAAAAGGAACATCTTGCCTGACAAAGGACCTGGACATTTGCTTTTTGGTTAATTTTGTTTCTCTAATCACTGCTTAAAGTTTATTATTTTCTATAGATCTGCTTAAATTTTTATCTCATTTTTTATTTTTTAAATAAAAATGTAACTGTGTCATTTCCTACTTCCCTTTCTTCCCTCCAGTCCTTCCCACGTATTTATTGTAATATCTTGTTCTGTCTAAAGTTATGGCCTCTGTTTCTTCAATTGTTTTACAAACACACACACACACACACACATACACAAACAAACATACTTACTTCTAAATATACCAATACATCCTGATCAGTTTGGATGATTATGAATATGTATCAATATATACATGATTTCAGGGCTTGGTCACTTGGTATTGGATGACAAATTAGGGGAATCTTCCCTACAAAAGGTTATTTCCCCTGCTCTGAGCCATCCTTAATTGATTTAGTTCTTTCTGTAGTGTTGAGGCTCCATGAAACTTTCTCTTTCCAAATTTGCATGTCTATTGATGTCATCCTTGTTTAGTTTTAACTTTGGTTAAAAGTCATTTTAATCGTGAAATGTATTCACTCCTTTTCTCCAATTTAGTGTTTTTCAGGATGGTGTAAGTTTCTACTGCGTGACCTGCAGACTTCTTGCATTTCATTGATACCTGTCACAATGTCTCCCTTTTCATCTCTGACTCCATCAGTTTGTGGCATCTGTCTCTTTTCCGGTTACTTTGGCTATGCGTTAAACAATAATGTTAATATTTTAAATAAATAACTTTTCATTTGTTCTTTTGTTTTTAATGTTTATTTCATTAACTTCTGCCATAATTTGAATTATTTCTCTCCATCTGCTGCTTTGGGTTTGGCTTGTTGTTGCTTTGCCAAGGCCTTGGGATGTATCCGTAAATTATTTGAGATATCTCTGATCTTTTCATGTGTGTACTCACAGCTATAAACTTCCTTCATACAACTACTCTCATTGAATCATACATGTCTTGGTATGTTGTGTTTTAACCATCATTCACAGCTGAGAATTTTTATTTCTAGCTTGATTTTCATCAGTGACACATTCATGACCTAACGTAGTTTAATCACCATGATTTGAGTATTTTCTGTAGTTTCTCTTGCTGTTGACTTTTACCTTTATACCACTGTGGTCAAATAAAATACAGGGATTGTTTCCATTTTTAAATATTTGTTGTGGCTTTTTCTCTTTCCTAATAGTGTCCAGTTTTAGAGAAGGCTCCATAGGTTGCTGAGAAAATGTGCATTCTGTAGTGTCTGGATAGAATATTATGTAAATGTCTCTGTTTCATTTATGATTCCATTCAATTCCAATGTGTCTCTTTGCTTGTATATGTATGTATGATGTATGTATGTACTATCTTTTGGGTTGGATTACCTGTCAAATGGTGAAAGCGGAATTGAAGCCACTAAATGTTGCTGTGTTATAGTTAATCTGTGACTTTATATGTGACTTTATTATATATATTTATATATATAATAAAATAATATATTTTATTAAACTGGGCCCAAGTAATCAAGTTTGGTTTACTTTTTAGAAGTATAAGAAATACTTTTGTTTTCTTTGTATGGCTTCCCTCATGATGGAAGTACTGTATAGAGAATGGGTGCTGGAAAAGACACTGATGACTTCAAGCCAGAAGACACGGTGCTGTGCAAACAGAAGAACAATCATTGAATTTGTTTGGAGAGGAAGTACCTTAGATTTTAGTTCCTGCGAAGCACCTGGATCTCTAGAGGTCCATGGTTCTAGAATGATCAATTCAAGTCAGTAATGTAGATTGATGGCTTATGCAGAACCGAGGGAAAATTCCTGAATTAGTGACAAGTGAGGTAAGGGTACTTCAAAACCAATTTAAGTTTAAAACATTGGATAATCTGGGACCTAGCTAGGAGAAGCTTCATTTTGTCTCCATCACTCACATTGTTCCTGAGAGCTATATGTGGTTCATGAAGTTGCAAAACGCAGGCAGGCGCTGACCGTAGACATAGGAGGACAGTTAAATGAAGAAAAGCCTTTGAAAAGACAAGGGACTTCTCCTCTTTCCCAGCCCTCACGGTAACTGCAGCCCCTGAAGCAACAGACAGGAGACCAAGATGGACAGGAATTGCCTTAAAGAAGAATGAACTGCCTTACAGTCATTCCCGCTTGGGAAAATGCAGTTCTAGTCAACTGCAGTCGGTGTGGGGGGCACTAATTAACTAGCTAAATAGAGAACTGTTTATTGGGGCAGGAACTCAAGCTTGTCCAGGTTTGGTGCTTGTCTGATCTCTTCCCAGTTGGCAGCTTCTCCTCCGGTTCTTTGTGTGTCTAAGCTGCAGAGCTTGCTGTATCAAGCAGGAGTCATAACAGTACTTATAGGGTGTTTGCAAGAATCCAACATAGTCCCATAGGATCCCTTTATGTATAAATCAGCCTGACCGGCTGTTTATGCAATCATTTCTTTTAATAGTCGGGGGCTTTCTACAGCAAGGCCATTTTCTTTCTTGTATTCCAAATATTTAATTTTAGGACTAAATCCTAAATGTTGGCGAAGTAATACCAAATCATAAATCTCAGCTGGAAATTTTAAGAAAGTCAGCAAGAAACGATGAAATATTAGCAATTTTAAAATATTTAACTAATTTAAATTTTTGAACTTCTTGTATTACATCATTTCTACCTTCTCTTTCATCCCTCCAAACACTCCGATGTGCCCCAATTCTCCTTCAAATTGGTGTCCCCCTTCCTCCATCAGTGAAGATCCTGAAATGCTAAGACTTGGTAGCTTTTTTTGACTTTTAAGGATAGATGTCCTGTCTGGTCTAGACAAGGAATCCTAAAGCTACCTCCATCTGCACTCTGGTCTCAGAGGCAGGTTTGTCCTGTGCCTCATCCAACCATATGGTAATGAATTCATGTGAAACAGCTTCACTCTGAAGGTTTGGAATGCGACTGAACACAGCTTTCACATCCTCTCAACCGAACATAATAGAAAATTTCATCTTTTGCAGGCTAATGAATTAGATCACTCAATGGGCAAAAATATCACACAATTATTTTAAAACTACAAACAACTGCTGCTGTCATGTTCCTTGGCTATGTCAGATATGACCTTGATAACACCGTATTTATTTTCCCTTATTAAGGGAAGCCAGCATAGTCTAAAAAAATATGTTAAGAAAACTAGTATTGTCTCCTTTACCACACAGGTTGAGAGACTTGCCTATGAGGATTAACCATGTTATTTAGGTGACTTTGAGTCAACGCAGACTTAGTTCACTTTAAGTCGGCCTACTGTAGGCAAGGTCCCATAAGCTAGGTAATGAGCTGGAAGCAAAAGGCTGAGAGAAGGTCAAGACACTAAGACAAGAGGCGCAAGAATTGATACTCCAATATGTCATATCACTTGAGATGATTTGTCAAATAGACAACAGAGTTGCCTCTTTTATTAGCACATTCAAACAGCAGCAGAAAACAACCTTCATTTGATTCTTACTGAGATTTATTGTTTTTAATAATGCCACTTTTCAGAAGTATAGTCATGTGCTCACTTAGACAGGCTGACAAAGTGAATACTCATAAGTAATGCAAAATACCTTTCAGGTCGTAAGTTAAGACAGAGATAGTGCAGTGACAGGTCAATCAAATGCCCCCCAGCAGACAGCAAACCCAAGCCTCCCTTTCCCATCACCTGGCTCTCACTTTGCACCAAAGAACCCACAATGGAAAGCTGGCAAAAACACAGAACACAGATGGCTACCGACTGACATGAAAAGTAAATTTTATTAAACATGTTTACATACATGAGTGGGAAGTTCATTTAAAAGCACAGGGGGAGTGTTTAAGACACGTGGTCAAAATAGAAAGATACTACCCAATTATAACCAGTTGATTGTTGGCCACTAAGACAGAACGGAATCTATTTAGAAGTGCACCAATTGCTTCAGTTCTTCCTGCACAGCATGGTAAGTGGTGGTCAGTCTGTGCCCTGTGGAACGATGGGCAGGTAATTCTGACATGTGTAAATAATAATAAATAATTCACTTGGTGCAGGCAGTATGTCTATGGATTAAAACCTAGTGTGTACACAGTGTCTACGTGTGTTACAGCCCCACAGGAGGAATCTACACCAAAATATTTATTAGGAGGAATTTGGTCCGTACTACATCACGTTTTCAAGAGGGTTAAAAAATAAAGTCCATCTATAGACATTTCACCCCAGACCCACATACTGAGTCTAGCTAAAACCTGCAAAATGTCTATAACAAAAATGGATGGCTTAGATTTCTTGGTTATTTCATATAGTAATTAACAAGCAAACTGTACAAGTACATGCAACATACAGGCTGGCCTATGTGGAGCTAACATACATTATTAAATAACCTTTTGTCTCTTTGCTTTTTTTTCTTTCTTTTTCGTATGTTTTTATACAAAATGAGCATGCAGCTTTGAACAGCTCCAAGTCATGCTGCTCTAACTGTGAAATCACAAAAGTTGAACTCGTGAAAGGAGGAAGAGACTATGGATGCAGCTGCAGGATCAGGCGCCTACAGCACATACACAGAAGGTCACAAGGGAAATCCAAGGCCAAGAAGACCCAAAAGAAGAATATGCAAATTGGAATTTGACTGTATTCTTTTTTTTTCTCCCCCCCAAAGTAAGATATTGTGCATTTAAAAAATCAAGCTTTGTGCTTGCATTGACCTGAAAGAAATGTAAACTTAAAATCCAATAATAAAAACATTAGTTTAGTGCAGAGTATATTAACTGGAATTTCCAGTGCAATATTAAACAACTCATACCATGCTCTTTCCAGGGCAGATGGGAGAGTCTGCACTGGGACATGGCTGAGAAGCCTGGGCATAGCTGAAAGTGTCTTAGGCTCAAATCCACCGCTGATCGCCATTTTGGGAACTTGACAGAGTCGTTTCTACACGTTTTGTTATCAGGAACTAAAAGGGGTTGCAAAAAGGGTTTCCAAAGCACGATTACGTGGCTAGCCTTCATCCCCAGCATCGGTTGTAGACCGACTTGAAAGTCTTCCATGCCAAACAATGGAAAACACAAACAAATTATTTGGAATGCAGACAGATAGGCTCTTCACTGAAAAAGCGGTCCTGTGACTACTGGTTTGGAAGGTAATTTTTCTTTTTGGTGGTGGTGGTGGGGTTACCACATACAAGACTTGGAAGAACTGTAAACTGACGGCCAGTGATACCCTTCCCTGGCCTCACCTCGCCCAGCTTTTGAAAACTTTGGGGAAAAATGCAACAGAGACTGCTTCAGCCCTTTTTGGTGCTTTTGGAAAAAGAAAGGGAAAGGTCTCTGTTAATACCTCTAATCCTGTTATGACAGAGCAAAAAAAAAAAAAAAAGAAAAAAGACAAATGAAAAACTAGTAGAAAAAACAAATACAGTGAAGACAGAGAAACAGAGACAACAGAAAAAAAAAACAGCAAACAACACACAACTAAAGCACAGAGAAGAACTAAACAATCTCAAACACTAGAGAAATAACACTGCTTGTGGTCTGTGCAGAAACATGTGAAGTACACCTTTTCATAGAGTGAGAGTTTCCAGTTTGTTCAATTTGGTGTGTGTGTGTGGTTTGTGTGTTTGTGTGTGAACTTGACGTTTCCTCTTTTTCTACTTGCAAGAAGCATCAGTGACTCTCACTAGCATATTGATTCTTACTGCAATTTGATAGACTGCCTTGTTCTGTCATATGAAGCCATGTTTTAAACGACAATTGGGACATATCGAAAAACTACTACAGGCAAAACACAAGTTGATTGTCTGTCTCCAACAATGCTCTTGATCATGAAATATCTGGTTCTGATAATTATCCTGAAATGTAGAGTTTGGCTGGAAGGATAGGAGTTTACTATGATCGGATGCAGGGAGGCCCAGTCGAACTTTCCAGTGATGATTGGGAAGCCCGGCGGGTCAGGGGAGTGAGTGTGGGATCCACCAGTGATGACGGCGGGAACAATTTATACCATCCAATCACCATGCTGGACAGATCAAGTTCTTCCAACAAGATTTGAGCCACACCCATAAAGCATTTGTGGTCCATTCTTCCATAGTCACCCCAGACAATCACCTGCAGACAGAGAAACACAATGTAATTTGAATCTTCCTTTTTCCACATGTAAGGGGTTCAGATCTCCCATTCTGTAAAACTACGAGGTAGGTAAAAGTTAAGAAAGCATGCAAACAAATGTCAACACATATTAAGTCATCCGCAGTCAATTGTCATCACTTTTGCCATGGTAACTATCTCTCTACGTATCTATCATCTGTCTGTCTGCCTGCCTGCCTCGATGTCTGTCTATCTAGCTGTCTATCTTCATATATAACTCAGGATTGCTCTTGAGGCTTTTGTATAATAAACAATGATGAGGCCATCGAAATACAAAAATTAAAACCTATAAATCATGAAGGGCAAAGCAAGCAATCTGACTAAGGATGCAATGGAGTACATTTTCAACAGCTTCTGCAATCAGAGGAAGAGCAGGCACACTTCTTTTAAATTATAGAATTATTAGTAAAGGCGGAGAAGAAAAAAATTGAAGGTGGCATCCTTTGAGGATTTGCTTGACAGTTTAACTTAGGTGAATAGTGAGCAAGCGAGCTCATGGACAGTTATTACTATTAACTTTGCTGGTGTCAGACAAGTCTTCCATTACACATATTCTTGGGGTCTGTGTTCTAATCCTGGGGTCAGCTATAAAATTTGATACTAAACCATTCACCTGCTCTGTACACCTAAGAGTGTGAACCCTGCTTTCTCAATGTACAGTTACAGTGACAGATGATTAAATTTCTGTGATCCTAAAATATACTTTTTACCATAGGAATAATGGTATTTAGGGCACAAAGTCGTTAGAAACTTTAAAAGGTACATATAGAAATACCTAACATAGTTGAGCTAATGTGTTGGTCTCTTTTCTCTTGCTTTGACATTTTACCATTTTATAGCTCATGTCTGATATTGAGAAATGATCACTCAATATTGTTACCATTTTTGCCATGGTATCTATCTTTCTATGTATCTATCATCTATAGGTATGTATGTATATATATATATATGTATCATCTATCTACATATCATCCGTCATCTAAGTATCTATCTTCTCTCATACATCTATCTACCATCAGTATCAACTATTATCTAACTATATCATCTATCTTCTGTACAGCTACATACTAAGATGAGAAAAAAAATGTGACAAAAAAGGACAAAGTTTGCAGAAGACAGAGACAAGGAAAAGAAAAAAACACTGAATCTTGTTTCCCACTATATGCATAAGATATTGTTAATGCCTTATGTACTGTATTAAAAATCAACCAGTTTCTATCTTTCTATTCAAGGACATAAATAAGCTATGCTTTACTACACTGATTTTCTTAAACTCTATCCACATCTTTAATTGGTCTGATATATATCACCACGTAACTAGCTAAGCAATGTCTTACTGACCTGAAGAACTTTACCCTGCGGACTTTCATCAAACACCAGGGACTGCTGATACAAAGGATCCAGAGTTTTCCGTGCAATTCTTGTCTTCTTTTTGGCAATGCAGGCTCCATTTTCCAAAAGATATACTTTCACGTAGGGAGCTAAACAAAGGTGAGTAGAAATGGAAGAATGTATTGCTCAGATTCTATTTTTATTAGTTGATGCATTATTGGGGAATTGGAGATTCTTATTAGATGTATTCTAAACATCTATGTACATTAAGTTTACTCAGAAAGTTCTTCTCCCACACATACATCACCACTACTGTGTCTTTCCCCATATCAAGACAATGTTGATGCAATCGTCTTGATTCATTTACTTGAGTCAGGGCTAGCATGATAGCTCAGGTTCACATTTTAATTTTTTAGATTTATTTATTTATTATTTATACACCATTCTTCCTGCATGAGTGCCTGCACATCAGAAAAGGGCACCAGATCTCACTATAGATGGTTATGAGCCAACATGTGGTTGGTGGGAATTGATCTCATGGCCAGTTGGAAGAACAACCAGTGTTCTTAACCTCTGAGCCATCTCTCCATGCCCCCAAGTTTACATCTTAAACCTCGTTTTGCTTTTCTTTGAGCTTTTAGGAATGCAGAAAAAAATTACTTAGCACAAGAAATAGCTATACTTACTGTAAAGAATAACAATATTCCCTAGTACTTTTCAACAAAACAATTCCGTGAAAACCAAGATCCATTTTAATAAAATAAAAATCACAGAAAATTGCTTTTTAATCAGTCAAATAATGCAAATTCAAGTACGTAAGATTCAAATGCATTATTTTCTCACCTTTTTGGCTAAGATCAAACATAAACCCATATGTAACAAATAAAAATTCAAGATCTTCCATACTTAAGTTTTGCCCAGGGGCTGCAGAAATGGCTGAGTATATAATAGCACATACTACTCCTTCATAGGACCTGGGATGGTTCTTAGCAACCACAGGGCAGCTCACAACAGTCTGTAATCCATATTCCAGGAGGTCCGTTGTCCTCTGCTGGCCACTGTGAGTACTGCATGCATGTATGTATGTGCAGGTAAATCGCTATATACCTAACAGTTAAACTACATACACCTTAAAAGAAAACGGCCCATTTCAGTGCTGCTTTTCCTTACCTGGTGTAGACTTGGAGCCAGGCTTTTGTGTAAGGCTCCGGGCTCTGATAACTTCAACCTCCAACTGACCCTTCTTATCCTCCATCCCGATTTGGATATCACCTGCACGTGGAGGGAAAAAAAAGTCAGCTTCTACTTGAGGCACGAGACGAGGAAAACAGGTGGCTGAACACTGACAGAAGCTGAGCTGTTCTCTCCATGGTGGCAGATGACTGCTGACATGCACATTCCCTTCCACTCCACTTTTCTTTCTCAGGTTGCAAATCAGTTTTTTAAAGTTTTTTTTTTTCTTAAATCTTCCTTGTTTTTCTCAAATTTTCTTTATTTTCTCTAACACTTTAGGTTTGCACACACTGGATGAAGAAGAGTTACTAACAATAGCATCAAGGTGTTTATAAGATGTGTGTACCCTGGTGAAGTCTTCTGCTCTCATGCTACCTACCATATTTACTTAGCAATGGCAAGTTGTAATTGTCTGAATTTCAACACTGAGCGAAAGCTACTGGTAATAATTTTGGTGAGTGCTACAGCGACCTCATAAACACCATCTATCTATCTATCTATCTATCTATCTATCTATCTATCTATCTATCTATCTATCTGTTTTATTGGCATCACAGTCCATGAAATAGACAGGAGTTTTACCTATTAAAGAAGCTTTCTGTTGATGGAAATACGGGCTAGTTCCATTGCTGTGATTTGAACTATATGAACAATTTCCTAAGAATTGCCAAATACTTTGTTGCTTATTTATTGAATAATACATTTCCAGATTTTAAGTTTATAGATCTACCTGTAAAGACAGTCAGAATGCCCATACCTGTCACCAAGTATTCTTTTATAAAAGCTGTACCCATGTGTGCAGCGTTCAAAACAGCCAAGTGTCCTCCAGAAAGGCTGTGCCTATGTGTGCTATCAGCAGAATGTCTTTCCACTTCTCATGTTCACTGATAATAGTTTAGAAATATGTAGCTTTGTCACCACCGTGCTGGTGAACGGGCTCTATTTCTTTGATTCCTAAGAAAGCGCTTTTTGTTTGTTTTTGTTTTTTTGTAGTTCAAGCGCATCTTGATATTAGAACTGATACCATCTAGACGGAGTTAGAGCGAGGCCTCTTCGTTTTTATATCTTAGAAGTATTTGTTTCAGAATTTTCATGTCTCTTGTATTCTTGGTTTTCAAACTCATTTGTGAAACTGTATTTCCCCGAGGTTTTAGTGGGGTCATGTTAAGCAATAATGGTTAAAGTTGTACTTGTGAATGCTCTGACTTTCCATTTCTTCATACACCCTTTTGGGTAGGTGGCATTTTTTGATAACTTGATAACTGTTTAGCTTAAATAAAATCTTATAGGTTAAACCTTTGTATAAATGGTACCACTTAACAGTTTCTTCCATTTTAGGAACATATTTTGGTGTCTCAGTGTGTGTGTGTTTGCACATGCTTGCATACGCATGGTCACATCTATGTCTCCATAAGTGTGTGCACCTCTGATGTCAGGAATCAAATTCAGGTTTTTGTCCTTGCTTTCTACCTTCTTTCAGACAGTGTCTTTTATTTGCCACTGTGTCCTGCCTCAGATTCCTCTTTTGCCTCTGCAGTAATAGAATGACAGACATGTCATTGTGGCGAGCTTGTGGCAGGTTCAGGGAACTCACACTCAGGCCCTCATACTTGCACAGCTCTTGGTTTACCCCCTCAGCCATCATCCCAACCCAGCTTCCTTTGTTTAGCATTCTATAGCTATCCATTGATGTTTACGTGCAATCGAAGTCGTTCTTTTTACTGTTTGTGTACCCTTTAAAAGAATTTGTTTTATTTTTAATTGTACATGGTCCAAAGAGGCCAGAGGAGGATAGCAAGTCCCATTAAGCTAGGGCCACTGGATGATTCTGAGCAAACTTGGATTTTTCTTCAAGGGTAGTATATGCTCTGAATCATTGAGCCATCTAACCAGCCCCCTATATAATTTTCTGTTTTGTGAATGCCATATTTAATTTATTTACTCTCTGATTGGGGTTATTGCCTTATTCTGTTTTGAACTGTTACAAAGTATGCTATGGAGAATGTATAGCTACAAATTATATTATTGAATCAAAGTATATAAACATTCTCATTTTTGTTAGATGCCACCATAATATCCCAGTCAGTGAAGTACTGCCTTCAAACTTCGACCAGCACTGTATGTTATTTAAATGTAGGAGACCAATATGATTTTTGCATTTTGTGCTTTGTAGAGTTACCATATTAAGTATGCTCTATTTTATTCCTAAGTTATTGTCTTTTTTAAAAAACTGTGAATTAATATGGAATTTCATCAAACATGTTTTTACATACTAAATGGATATATTTCTTCTTGACTAATATAGTTAATTACATTCTTTCTCACGTACTAAATCATCATGCTTTGTGAAAAAAAAAGTTGGTTGTGTTATCCTAAGTTTTTATATTGCTGGATCTGTTGCTTGGGTTCATGGTAACACTTAAAACTATGAGTTAAGAGGAAGAAAAACTGTGGTTGGAATGTATTGTATTTGAGAAGACTCTATTTTCATTAAAAAGCTTTCAATTTGGGAAATCTCTTAATCACTGAATTTTAAAATGTGGCTTCTACCATACACTCGCCTCCCTTGTTCTGTAACAACGACTAGACATTCTTCAGAACTGTTTTTCCCCCTTCCTTATCTGCCTGTTTATACTTTTTTATTCTTTTGTTTCTCTAATTAATTCTGAATACCGTCTTATGGCTTATCTTTTGGTTAGTCAGTGTTCTCCCAGCTTTGCGCATTCTTTCACTTCTTAAGTTAATCACATCTCTGAGTTCTAGAAAACTCAAGTTTTTTTTTTTTAAATAACTTTTCATTATCTGTTATACTCCTCAATTTTCTTCTTCTTTTTTTTTTTTTTTTTTTTGAGCCATATGATCTTCTAAAGATTTACGTGTCTTCCTGTGCGCACGCCCCATACGGAGGTGTCTGTGAGGTCATAAAAAGGCTCTGGATCCTCTGGAGCTACAACCACTTGATATGGGTGCTGAGAACTAAGGTCCTATGGGAGAGCAGCAAATGCTCTTAATCCCTGACATCCCTCTAAATTCCTTCTTTCTAACTAAGAACTTTAATGTATGGACTTAGTTTGCATTGCTTTCTAGTTTTTGCTGCCTCTGCAATTACAATAAATTTCTCCCTTCTCTTTATTTTGCCTGGTTATCTGTGCTTCTTATCTGGTGATTGTGTTCTTAACCTCCATTTATTTTCATAAGAAAAACAACTCCTCCAATGAAAGAGAAACCTCAAACCAAGGCTCCCTGGAGGCATCTGGCTTTGAGCTGGCTAGCTGGCTATGCCTTTGATGCTAATCCTACCTCAGCTGTGGGGAAGCCAGGTACCCTTCCTTCTTCAAACATTCACTGTTGAGTTTGTTCTTTAAGCTTGTGTGTTGTAAATCATAACTACAGCTGTGTTGTGTTCCTTCAATGTCATTTATGCTTTATGCTTGAGAGCAGTAATATTTTTTCTCCTTTGTAATGCTACTGTGCAATTTTAAATGACCACATCAACCTTAAAACTGCAGGAAAATTATCCTTACCCATGGCAGGGGTGGCGAGGGTTTGACGGCCAACAAGCTGGGCTGGCCCCAGTCCATCAAGAAAATCGCTGAACTGACTGTCGGGTCCTACTCGAACTCCAGGAAATATTAAGCTACAACAAACAAATAACAGCAAAAACAAAATTAGGCTCCTCATCTTGTGCGTTTCTTTTTACATGGCTCTGATCAGCAGACATATACCCCAGTTGATAGTTTGTTTACTGTTTACTCATGTTATCTATGAGGCAAACATATGAAGCTCAATACTGGTTGAGAGGAGGTTTATAACCTCACTTTAAGTCCTGAGCCTCCTTTCAGGAGGACTCTGTTATAGTTTTTAATATGTCAACTGTCTAGATATTTGTAATTTAATATCATTAACTTTACATGATTATTCATGATCATTTATTTTATGTTTTACATTTATTCATTTTGTATCCCGATTGTAGCCCCCTCTCTCAACTCCCGGTCCCACCCTCCCTCCCTCTTCCCTCTATCCTGTCCCCTAGTCCACTGAAAGGGGTTTTTCTCCCCTGGTATGTGACCCTAGCTTATCACGTGTCATGAGGACTGCTTGGATCCTTGTCCTCTGTGGCCTGGCAAAGCCACATTGCCAGAGGGAAAGAATCAAAGAGTGTGCAACTGAGTTAATGACAGAGGCAACGCCTGCTCCCCTTACTCGGGAACCCACATGGAGACTGAGGCTCCACCAAAGAGGGGATCCGAGCAGATGCTGAGACTCGCAGTCAAACTTTGGGCAGTTCACAGGGAATCTTATGGAAGAAGGGGGAGAGAGAAGGACACAGAGGGGACAGGAGCTCCACAAGGAGAGCAACAGAACTAAAAATCTGAGCCCAGGGATCATGAGCCAAGGATCATGCATGGAGAGGGCCTAGACCCCCCTCAGATATTCATGAACATTTTAAACGGCTTGTAGTATATTTAATAAATATTATAGGACAGTACAACCTCTTACAAAGAACACATCTAATGTCTTCAATTTGAAAATTTGTATTTATTATTACTATATGTGTGTGTTGTTTATGATGTAAGATGTGTGTGTGTGTGTGTGTGTGTGATGGTTGTGTGGAGAGTTCAGAGCAAAACATTGAGAAACCAGTTCTCTCCTTTGACCTGTATGTGGGCATCAAACTCATCAGGCACATTCCTTACTCATGAAGCTGTCTTGCAGATCCTAATTTATTCATATTTGGGAACTTTTTAAGACAGCAAAAATGCTAGTGGATGGATAATTATGAAACGCTTGTAAGTGGTTCGTCTCTTATAACACATAGTGATTGCTTAGATGCATTTTCTCTGAAAGAATCCAGCGTTAACCCCAAAAGTCTTAAACATAGGGGAAAAAAAGCAGATTTTTTCAGTAATTGCTCAAATTAGTAAGAGTTCTCAAAAATAAAAAAAAAGTGCCTTTATATTTCCAGTATTAAACCCCCTCTCTACCTCACTTCTCTAATTAAAGTTTTTAGTTCTGAAATTGTTTTTCCCCCCATGCTGAGGTAAAAATGAATTAGTGGCATTTTAAAAACAGGAAAATGTAAGTTACCTATGTGTGAAAATGTGTCAGGCTTACAGCACCACACAGCTCAAAATTGGAGAGGAATTGAGAAATCAGAAATCAGTTTCTCCCTTCTAAATTTTCATTCAGGTTCTGGTGGCACAGAAGCCGGGCCGTGGGCTTCCTACATGAAAGAATTCATTCCTGCAGGATCTGTTCAGCGAAGGACCTCACTTTATTCCCTTGATAGGTTGGAACAGGTGCAGGGATCTGACCACAGGTGTTTACAGGATGTCAGGGGGGTTTGAAACAGGTGGTGAAACTTCTGGTTACATGAACGAGTGACACCATGGGGAGTCCTAAGCAGCCCAGATGCAGCAGCAAAATGTCACTTACTTTCCCTCTGAGCTATAACTGTTGATGCTGCCATCCGTGGACTCTCGGCTTGGCTGTCTCACCATCTTCCGCATTTCAGCTGCCATGCCCGTTTCTGTACTCCGCTGGATGGTACTTTTTAACTTCTTGTGGCCCGACTCTGATGGGAGAGAATGGAAACAAGAACCAGGTTTCATTTAGCCATTTTTTTTCCTACTCAGCAATTGGCTGTGCAATAGCAATTGTTACTCTCCATAGCATTAAGCGTTTAATAAGAACAGCCATGGCTGAAGAGAATAACTGGACTAATTAAATCTCTTCACGGAGACTGTTTTCCTTGAGAGAGCAGCAGGCCGCAGCTCCAAGGATGGCCCGAGTCTCTGTGAACAGAAGGGAACTACTGCGTTCCTGCTGTGGGTCTGGTACTGGATTGTTACGTGGAAAATAATCCTGAACAACTTAACAGGTTCCTCCTGATCTGAATCAATCCAACTGTGCAGAAGCAGAACTAAAGGAATGGACTATCTCCTACAAAAATGAGGAGAGTTCTCAAAATTAAAAACCTTACAGCATTCATTGGCGCTTCCATATATCCTTAGCCTTCATGTAAAGGTACAATGATTCTTTAGTTTCTTTGATGGCTTTTACAACACCGTAATTTACATTATTTAATCTGGGGGTGGTATAGGAGTGGCTTAGCTATGGAGATCAGGTGTAAACTACCTTCTTTCTAAGCAAGCATAACTGTCTCTAGCCTTCCAGTTCTGCTACATGAACTGCCCGGCGTTTAGGAGGAGCGGTTATCCATCTATAATATATACTAGCTCATCTTTCTTTTTTTTTTTTTTCTTCTGTCTGATCAAGTCTAATTATGCAGTCCAATTTGGTTTGGTCCTTTCTATGTGGCCCAGGCCAGCATTCAGCTCCAGACTTGCCTGCCTCAGCTAATATGTGCAAGAATTCCAGGAATGTGCTACAGCACTGGACTCATTTCAGTTGTTTATAAACTCTAAACATCTAAAATATTGACTTGATTTTTCATACGAGATATGTCAACTGGTAAGATAAACTACTAAGCTCTTTTCCATTGACATGTTCCATAGGCATTTCCAGTTTACTTTTTATATCATTTAGATATATATATATCTGTATATATAAAATATGCACATAATGTTTTCATTTCCCTTTATCTTTCACAAATGTAGGTATCTAAGTACTTTCTTAAATATGTCATATAAGAGGTCGATGTCGCAATTTCCCCACCTGAAACTCAGAATTTCTTTTGGTTTTTTGTTTGTTTGTTTTCCCCCTTTTAGGTCTCTTTTCTTTCCCATGTAACTTGTATTTGTAGAACATGTATACTTCCTGAGGGCAGGAACTTCATTCATGCCACTGAACATGCTGTTGGTATTATTTATTTATTATCTATTTGTTTATATGCTATGCCTACTTAGGTGTAGTTCATTCAGAAAACCAGTGTGTTATTAAGGAATCCATCATACATAATGGGGTAGATCCTACCTCAGAGATAGGAGAAAGTCTTTGGCATACAAGTTGAATATTCTAATCTAAACTATCAAAATCAGAACTACCTCAAAAGTCCCAGATTTTTGGGTGCCGACATAATGTCACAAGCAGAAAGAAATTCCCCCGTGGTCAGTTGTAATCAAAGTATGGGAGGACTGAAAGAGCTAAAAGGGAAAGTCTGTTTTCCTTAGGGACGTGGGCTCTCATATGTTAACCTCACTCCAGAGCATGGCCAACCGTGAGCATATGCAGCTCCAGGAAGAGTCAGTGGAAATTCGAGAAAGCATGGGCTTAGAGAGGGGTGAGAGGGGGATATGGAGAGAGCATGCAGTAAATATGATCAATATATACTGTATGCATGTATGAACATCTTAAAGTCCTTTGAAGAATAATAGCACTATGTATACTAAAATTTCCAGGCTATTGGTATAACACATATGAAACCAATAAATTTTATGTTCAGACTTGGGTCCCAACCCTAAGATCTTAATATGTATATGTAAATACCACAAAATGTGTAAAAATGTGAAGAAGAAGAAGAAGAAGAAGAAGAAGAAGAAGAAGAAGAAGAAGAAACATTTCTGTACCCAAGCATTGTAGTTGAATAGTGGTTGGTCTGTATTGTCAAGTATCAAAACTAGGACCAGGGTGGAGTACCAATTCATTTATATATACACACGGTCTTAGGGTAGACCGTAAATGGTGAGGCTCTATTGGGAACAGAAGGAAAATCTGTTAAGAGGATTAGTAGTGAGAAGTCTTGAATTAGTGTGATTTTTTTTCACTCATTCTTTCATTCATTCTTCAATCCAGTAATTGCTTAGGAAGAAATTCTTATAGTCATACTCAATTCTAGGCACCAGAGACATATTAGAGAACATAAGTGTTCTGCTACAATGAAGATTACATTGCACTTGAGTATGCAAGGGAAAACAACAGTGAAGATATGTTGTTGGTGACAATAGGCGCTATGAACTAAAGGCTGGACAGAGTAAGAACACAGAGAGTGATGGAACCGAGCAGCCGTGGTTTCATTTGGAAAGCCAAGAAGGAGAAGGGAGGTTCCATACAGTAGTGTGGGTTCTTGTAACAGCAGCAGGGCTGCTGAGCACACTGGTGGCTGCTTCTTATAACAGCTCGCAGCTCCTTGAGCTCCTCTCCAGGTTTTCTGATGATGGTGCTGACGCTGGTCAAAGACTGTTGCCACCGATCGATCTCACGAGTGTTGTGCCGTCCAGGTGACTGAGCTGTTGAGTGGCCAAACCTGATTTTTCTTGTTGTATTTGTTTTGCGACTTCTAAACGCAGTTTAAATTATTTAGAAATTGGTTTAAATATTTAGCATTTGTTGCATATTTGCTTGATGACTGTAAAGGACTTTAGAAATGAAGAACCTTTATTGATTGTGCTTTCACTGACAAATAGTTTATGCATGTGTGTGTCACCTAAGTGTGGTGCCCACAGAGGAAGGTGTTAGATTCCCTGGGACTGGATTTGTGGGCAGCTGTGAGGATGCAGGCATTGAGAGCTCCACTCGGGCCTAGTGTTAGTTCCTCAACAATGAGCCATAATCCAATTCTAATTTGTGTCTACTTTTAAACCCGGATACTATTTTTTCTTAAAGCATGGTATACCTACGGAGTGATTCTAGGGTAGTTTTAAACTCAATCGTATTCAGATTGCCCATGCTACAGACTCTGGAAAAAGGAAAAAAAATACATTTGAGAAGTTACTTAAACTTTTAAATTCACCTAATCCTGTAAACTTGAATAATTCTTTTATAATTTTCAAACTTTGTTTATTTCTTTAGGTGGAAGCTGGCCAAAGAACTGACACCCACCTGTTAATTTATTGATAATAACAAATACCACTGAAAAGAATGCTGTTGGACTGAGCCTTAGAAAGGCCTGCGTAGAAGCTAAGTAAACAGTTCCAGCTTTGATTCTGCTTTGTTTAAACTCGTAAGGACTTAATATTAATTTAGAATGTAAGAGTCGGAGGGATCATTGTTTTCTGTGTATGGAGGCTATAAATATACAGAAAGGTAACCCATGCAACAACATTGTTCAGAATTTATTCTCGACCGAGTCTCTTTTAGCCACTGGCCATGAACCCAGAGAGAAAGC
>CM053756.1:17308905-17341748 GCA_028658305.1 Pachyuromys duprasi | reverse complement strand
TCTGCTTGATATTCTTTAATGCTATGAAGACAGATTAAATATGCTGGGCTATCTTCTAAAGTCAAAAGCAATGTGTGACTCTCCTACCATGTTATCAGTTCTACTTTTTTTTTCTTCGCATCAGCCTTGGCTATGATTTTCTAACACACTGCATGGGTATAGTAGTATGCATGCATATAGACATATAATCAGGACTTCAGGAAGATTAAATCACACATGGTTTAAACCAATGGACAGATAAGAAGACTGTATCACATTCAAAGTCCCTTATGAAGCTGTGTTTGGTGGTATATGCCTGCAGTCAACAACACTCAGGAAGCTTTAGGTAGGAGGATCACAGGTTTGAGCCTAATCCAGACTACATAATGGAATCCTGTGTCATAACACAAACACACACACACATGAACACGCACCCCCAAAGTCACCGTAAAGGGACTGTGTCAATGCAGCATTTAACCTCTGTCCCCCTCCCCATACTTTAAATGGCTTGCTCTGTATTCATCTTTTTCATAGCAGGTAGCCATCACTTCCACACAAAGCAAGAGCAACAGTGAAAATGTGTCTGCCAAGATTCTCTGCCCTTCTTAAGAATTATCCTCTAGTTCCCCAGGAGCCTAGGAATTCCTCTTGAAATGGTTCTAAATTCATGTCAAGGCCTCATTCGGGTATTTTCCTGTGTCTGTGCCTCCAAGGATGGCAATACGACCAGTGCACGTTACTGTGAAGTTCTAGTGTACCTGAAGAAAGCTGGGACAAGTGCAAATGTTCCATCCTCAGTGTGATGATGCCCAGAGGTTGGATTACGGGTCTTATGAGAAGATGGCATGAACAAGCATGTTTGCCAGGGAGAAATCTAAACAAGCTGTTAGAGTCTGATGGTGTGTGAGCTTTCCGGTTACTGCTTAAGGTCACAGGACATCTCAGAGTCTCTCATGAAGAAAACCGACTCCACCCCAGGCTTCAAGGTACAAGCCCATCACTTGATCTACTTGAAGGAAATATCACTATTCTAGGATGTTGTCTGGAGTTCTTATAAGGCTAAATGTTCTGACACAAAAACAAAGCAGGAAAATCCTATGAACTGCAAATTCTAGGGTCTTTCAGAGCTCTTCCTCCAGTTCAGAACATTGTGGAACCTATGCAGAAGTGGGGGGATATACTGGTCATGCACATCTCTGAAGGCCCAATCCTCATTCCTGTCTCTCACGGGATGACCTTGACACCACTATGGTAGGAGCTACAAATCGTAAAGTTTTGGGTAAACTGTTACTCAAGAAAAGGGCCAGGGCATGAGGAATAATAGAGACCTTTGGTTTGATATGACTATAAAAGTAGATATGCTGACACATCATTTAAAGATTGGTTTTTTTTATTTTCACACATTTATTTCCCTAGATACTTTTAATTGAAGACTGATGCATTTTAGCAAACATTGATTTAAATAAAGGCTGAAGTAGGGTCAATGCTTTCAAAACTATAAAATTGGATATTATAGTATTTTTTTAATTCCTGAGTTTTCAGAGGATATAAATTCAGATTTATAAAAGAACATTTAATTTCTCTTGTGTAAAATTAAAAGGGCGGGGAAGTGCAGGTATTCAGAGAGACATCTTCACTCTTCTTAGCTTTTGAACACAATCCAATTCTAATTTTATTAATAAGTGCATTGGGGACTTCACTGGCAGACATAATACTTTCAGTTCAGTAGGCAAAAATTATAGCATGCCCATTATCAAATGTCCAGTAAGACAGTAAGTCCTACAGAAATCCCACTCTGCCCATATCCAGATGGCCTACAGTGCTCTACCCAAACTTTGTGACACATCCTATGTAGGAACACTCTGCAAGCCAACTCTTTTAGGCATAAATTATATCATTTCCAACAGTGGAGTCATTCACCTACATAACACCTATGAGATGGTGGATGAAGATAATTGAAGAAGACAATACAGCTGTGGCTAACCACTCTAAAAAATGTCATCAACTGTACATGTTTCCTTGTCATTTACTTTATCACAATTGGGGGGGTCATATGGATTTGAAATAAATAATTTGTTGTTGCAACCAGTTTATTGACTCGATTTCTAGATTCATTTGACAATTTTATTCATGAGGAATAAAAATTAGTTTTGCAGCTATTTTCTTGGTGATTGCTAAGAGAAATTGGAGTCTGAAAGAAGAGAAAGGCATCAAGTATATTAAGAGTTAAGCTGGAGACTTGCAGAGAGAGTGAATGTTTGTCCTAAGATTCATGTGGCAATAATGTCCCCAGGTGGGATGGAGAAGTGACTTAGTCATGGGAATCACTGTTGTACAAACATGGAGACTTGAGGTTGATTGCCCAGGGCCCACCTACAGAGCTTGGCTTGATGACCTCAGCTTGTATCCCTAGTGCTGGGCAAGCGGAACCAGGAAGATCCCTGAACCTTCACAGCCAGCAAGTTTGGTCTGATTGCATGATCCATGTCTCACTGAGAAACTTTTCCACAAAAAGACAAATTAGGTGGTTCCTGAGAAATGACACATTAATGTCATGTGCTCTCACATACACCTGCACATATGAACACATACCAATACTTGTTTGTGAGTGTGTGTGTATGTGTGAGCGTGCGTGCGTACACACACTATCAGTTTAGCAAGGTTCTGGCTGATGAGTCCTTTTAAAGTAAAATATTCTGAATATCTAATTTCAAAATAATAATAAGATCAGACACCACCTCAAAGTGGCATTACAAGGAGGAAGCATCTGTAATAAATTGTCTTAATCTGACTGTGAGGGCAGGCTGTGTATCAATCAGGAAGAATGACTGACCATAACCAGGAATGATATAATTTGTGTATAAAATATTGATTTACACTGTATTTGTTTTCGAAGGAAATTTGAGAAACTACTGGAAACTGCATCTTCACTGACTCTGGTAAGAATAAGCATTGAAAAAAAAGAAAGAAATACACAGTTCCATATCCTAAGACATGAACAAAAAATCCCCAGAAAATAAGATAAAAATAATACCATGCATTTCTATCCTTGCTACCTTCATATTTTGAAATCTGGGTAATAAGTGAAAATATACAATACCTAAAATATGGAAAGAAACATGGTGGACTGATTGACACTCCCTTCTCTCCAGAAACAGAGCTACTTACTGCACACCAGGGAATTAACTGATTTGAGCCAAGAACTGTGTTAATTGATTCTGTGGGGCATCTATGGATATCTCTAAGCAGACATGTAAGCATCAATATACGGCGAATGCCAACCATAGAAAGCTATAGAAGGTTCAATGACAAATGCAACAGTGATGTTATTTTGACACCCTTAAAATGTCTATTTCTTTCCATCTCCCTGCTCTCTAGATTTCACTTGCTACTCTGAGACACTACCTTACTTTCTTCGTATGCAAGGAGAGTTCTGACAGTTGGCTGGGTAGGAGATGTGTTCTGTAAACCACACAGAAATGTGATCTGATTTAGTTACACTTAAACAAGTAGGAACAAACGCACCTACTTAAGTAAGTAACTGTTCTTAGAGGGAAGACACTATCATACACTAAAAACAAGCATGACACCTTATCGTTGGAACAGATAAAAATTTACTAGCATTCTAAATGATTTTTCTTGATGCATATTTTTCAGATTTATGCAGTATTAATAATGAACTTTGAAAAGTAACATTGAGCTGAAAGCCTTGAAAGGAGACAGTAAGTGGGTTAAGCTAATCTAGAACAGATATGAGGCATCCCTAGAACTTAAAAGAAAAGGGTGCCCACATGTAGACGTTTTGCTTAAAGAGCCCAAGATGCAGTGCTGGCAAAACCTAAGCCACTGCGCTTGTCATGCCTATTACCACTGTGAAAAGCCGTGGCTGACCCTTCCAACTGCAGGCTAGTTCACACTCAGTGAAAAGAGCGGTCCTTGGTCTGCATCCCAGGCTTATTTCATAGTGAGCACACACGGTCACACTTCTTTATTCACACTTCGTCAGGATAAACAGAACAGTCAGAGACTGCAGTATCTCAAAGCTTCAGTTTTAAAGTAAAAAGGGGCACTCTCTAGCTACTGCCCTGACAATGAAGAGGATCCTGGTCACTGTAAGACAGTTCCATCAGGGGAAACCACCCTGGGCTCTGTTGTTCACTTTAGAAACTGGAAAATTTTGTTTCCAAATCTAATTTTGAAGGAGAAAAAGTGAAAGTCAACTATGCTCTCCAAATTGTCCTTAAAAAAAAAACTACAAAAGAAAACAAAAATTCTCTGTGTGTCTGCTACCTTAACATCTAGGTAAGCTGATAAAAGCATTTCGATGAAGTAAAGTTTACATTCATTCAAATGAACGTAAGTGGCCTGGGTCTAAATCAATCTGAAACAAACAAAACTCCAAAAAAAAAAAAAAGAGCTATCTCATGGATTTAAAATCACTATCTACTATTTTAGATTAAACACACACACACACACACACACACACACACACACACAAAGACACCAATGAACAGAACTGTATGAAAATACATGAAACAGTTCAATGAAAGAGTGTGGCTAATTTTGGAGACAGTGAATCGCAATTTGAGCTGTAGAATGAAGCACCGTTCTCGACCCTGCAGATAAAGGACCCTGCAGCACAGCATGGACATGGGAAGGAATTATCACCTGCTCATATCTATAGTGTGCCCAGAGACTGAAGCCCCGCTGAGTAGTTCCCAGCAGGCTCCCAGAGTCAGAGGGCTTATAACCCAGAGCTTGGATATTTTCGCTGCTTGTTTTGAAACAGCTGTTCCGAATGCTACTTTATCTTTACATGTGCGTGCACATTCTGAGCTCAAGCCACAGGAGCCTACATCCTTGGTACATTGTCAATCACAAAGTTATTATGTTTATAAGGAACATTGCTATTTGCAAACTTATTACTGCTTATCGATAAAGAAACTGAGGATGACAGATGGTAGTTTTGCCAGTCACAGAATATATGGCAGAATTAAAACGCAAATCTAGTAGTTTCAAGTTACATTCTTGGCTTTGCAATTTACTGAGCCCTGGCCAAGCTGCCTCTAAAAGCCCGAAGGTCTGCACATTCGGGCTTTCCTGATTTGTTCCTTTGACTGTCCTGTGAAAGCCAATCAAAGGTTCAGGATGTGGATAGCTCCAGTAGGAGCTTTTTCTTGACCTCCTGTCTTCACCTGATCCTACATTCCTTCCAGGTTTCTAGAGTTCTGGGGGGAAATTTACTCTCCCACAACGTATTCCTTGAGGGCATAAAACTACCAGTTTATAGTGTCCTACATTTCTTGGCTGTTTTGTGTTAGAAAGTGTTTAGATTTGACAGCTTGGGTGGAAACCCACGGGTAGTCTTCCGGTCTCTGAGGAGAAAGGGCGGGGAGCTCAGGCAAAGAGGAGGGAAAGTGAGAAGGAGGGACTGGAAGGAGAGGAGGAAGGAGAACTTCCTACCGGGATGTAAAGTAAATAAATAAGTAAATTATTGAAAAAAAACCTACCAACTTACAAACATAGTGAGACAAACATTATATTGTAAAACTCAGTTCTGGACGATGCTTCTGCTCTTGGTCAAGTTGTCCTAACAGCCAACATTACTCGAGTGAAAGACATTGAGCTTTAGATTTTCACATCTTCGAATTTGCGTAATACAGTTCTCTACAGGAAGATGTAAATATTTGAGTAGAAAAGTTATCAGAGCCAGTCCTGAAGATACCTGATAAGCTAGGGTCAGATGGAAGGGGAGGAGGAGCTCCCCTATCAGTGGACTTGGAAAGGGACAGGGAGGAGATGAGAGAGGGAGGGTGGGATTGGGAGGGAATGAGGGAGGAGGCTACGGCTGGGATAAAAAGTAAAGAACCTGTGATTAATATAAAAAAGAAAAATTATAAAAAAGAAAAAAAGAAAAATTATCAGAAAAAAAAGTGATTCATGAACTTTCCTCTAGGATACACTTTGATCTACTAATACTTGTAAAGTGATCCATGCAGTCAGGGCAGGGCACACTGCTTTAGATCAAAGCAGACAGAATTTAAAACTCTCAAAAATCTCCTATAAGAATACAAACTGACAAACAAAAAACATCTTTCCAGGAAAAGGCAGAGGATTCTCTGATACCCACTCTCTTTTTTAATAATACTGAGAAGACAGTTTTCTCTACCTTGTTTCCCTTCTGAATACATTCTTTTCTTTCAAAAACCTCCCTCTCTCCTCACCTGTATTAGAATGGCACCTGCTTTTCTGGCTAGCATCATAATAGAAAGATTTTCACCCTCCTCCTGCCCAGCATTCCTGTCACACACACCCATCTTTTCATTCTCCACTTCATTGTTTTTCCTTTCACCATTTAAAATCCAGAATTTCGAGTATTTCTTTTTTCTGTGGTGTGTGTGTGTGTGCTGCTCAGACACGCATGCGTGTCTCTTTTCCTCAGATGGACATCCTCTGATCCTTCATTCCTTGAAATATTCAAATATTTGGAAACCTTTTACAAGCTTTCCATTTTCTCATATATACCTATACATGCTCATAGTTTTGTTTCATTCATACACACGCAGGTGCACACACACACAGGCACATAAATTGTTATTATAAGCCGTATGGGTTTGAAGTGAAGAGGAGCTGATGACCTCATGGGGAAGAAACCAGGTAGACATTTCTATTTCAATGGGACAAAATATTCTTTAATATTTTAATTACAGGGCAAAGGACCACACCAGCATTTCTGCTGGGGCAATAACAAAACAAAACAAAACAAAACCTTTCATAAAGATGTGCACCCTATTTCTAAAAAGCAGTATTCAGCTGAAAACTTGCTAGACCAATGAAGAAGGCAAAGATTAGGCAAAACTGTTGAATAACAGTACAGGGAGACCTTTCCAGTGAAGTAATCCTATCACAAGAAGTTGTTGTTTGTTCTGCCTTTAAATACTTAGTCATCTTGAGTCATCTATCATCCTTCAAATGACTGTCCAAGTTCATAGTAAAAATCACCACGTTAGGGGCTGAAGAAGGTTCGGCTTAAGAGCATAGACTGTAGATGCAAGGTCTGTTCCTGGCAGTGTGTGTGTTTAAAAGTCTGCACATGCCAGTGCAGGCTCTAGAGCCCTGTAACACCATCTCCAGGTGTTCTAACACCCTCTCCTGGCCTTCATAGGCACTGCACTCACATGTAGCTCTATCTCACACATATGAACCCCCCCCCCCAAAAAAATAGGACAAAGAATATTAAGAATGCATATAAAGCTTCAAGGAATTAAATTATTTTAGATTTATCTAAAATTATACATAATTCAATTAAGTGTGTGTGTTTGTATAGATATATAACTTAAATAAAGTTATGCCACTTGGGCTGACAATCTTCTCTAGAAGTGCTATAGACTATCTATCTAATAAAAACCCAGGACCAGGCAATATAAAACTGTGCATGTTGTTGGTCAAGGTAGTCCAATGAACTCCAGAAACAATACAGCTATTGCTATTGGCTCTGGTTGCCTCTCAGAGGTTGGAGGTGTATGTCTCTATTGCTGAAGACGGGTCACCCTCAGCACATAGGATTCAGAATATTTGAGCAGGCTCTAGCCTGAAAGCATCATGCCTGAGATCTAGCGTTCACAGCACTGTTGTAGAGAGTATATTCTGGTGTGGTGCTATACCGAAGGGAACTATGAAAGTTAGCAAGGAAGGGAATCACTCAATAGTCCTGCCCAGCTGTGACACCTAGGAATTATAATAACGAACGACCAGCATAGAAAGAAATCCTCAGAGGTGCAACTGTGACACTTGCGGTTGGTGGAAACCAACAGCTGTCTAATTGGACTTAATGCTCATTCAACAGGGAGAAACACATGTTTGGTATTAGAAACCTAACCAACTAGCTGGAGTTATGGAGGACCCAGTTTTTTAGATGAGAATCTACTACCATCACATGACTACTCAAGCATAATTCCTAACTGCTTTGGAAAATTTCTCCATATACCCATAGATAAGTGTAGCTCTTAACCCTACTGAAAGGTTTTCTTTTCTTTTTTTTTTTTTTAAGCAAACAGAGGCCATTATGGAAAACCACAACTGGTTTTAATGCATAAACAGATTGAGCAGGTAATATTTGGGAATATGTATGTATTCACATTTACATGTATGTATATAACAAAAAATAATAGGAAAATAGGCCTATTTGATTTGAAAGACAGCAAGGAAGGGCATATGGGTGTGTTTGGAGGGAGGAACAGAAAGAGAGAATAATGTAATTAAGCTATAATAACAAAAATAGAAGAAATATTTTTAAAAGAGCTAAAGGACCAGGAAGTCTGCTGTGTGATGGTGTCACCTAGAAAAGGTGGGGAAGCTAAGTCTATCGACCTCAATAATATCTCTGCCTACACAATGACAATGTAAACAGGCATGCTAATGTTCAAAGGGGGAACTTTATGGGGTCCATCTGTGGACAAATAAACTCCAACTATTGATTCCTGAGAAAGGGAGAGCTAGTCTCTCCAGGGGGATGAGCACCTAATTGTTTATCCAATGCAAAGAAGTCACCCTTGAAATTATGTAGCTCAAGACTCAATAGGTTATATCTATATACTTATGTGTATATATGTACAATAACAGGCAGAGAAAGCAAAGGCATCAATTTAAGAAAGAGGGGGAGAGCATGGGAGGGCTTGGGAGGATGGTACATAGAAAAAATGAGAGCAGTGGTTCTCACTCTTCCTCACACTGTGATCCTTTAATGAGAGTTCCTCAGATGTTTCAGCTTTGTTGGTCTTCTTGTGGAGTTCCTTTCCCCTCTGTGTCCTTCTGTCACCACCCCCTTCTTCCATTAGATTCCCTGCACTCTGCCCAAAGTTTGGCTGAGAGTCTCAGCACCTGCTTTGATCTCCTGTTGGGTTCCACCCAACAGGAGAACCCTCTAGAGTAGGCTCCCATCCTGTTTCCTCTCTTCCACCGCTTCTGGTGTCTATGCTGTTTGCCTTCTGAATGAGATTTAAGCATCCTCCCTAGGGTCCTCCTTGTTGTTAGCTTCCTTAACTCTATAGATTTTAGTATATTTATCCTATATTATATGGCTAATATCTACTTATAAGTGAGCATATACCATGCATGCATTTTTGCTTCTGGGTTACCTCACTCAGGTTGATCTTTCCTAGTTCCATCCATTTGCTTGCAAATTTCATGATTTCTTTGTTCTTAATAGCTGAGTAGCATTCCACCGTGTAGATGTGCCACAATTTCTGTATCCATTCCTCCATTGAAGAACATCTAGGTTGTTTCCAGATTCTGGCTATTACAAATAAAGGTGCTATGAACATAGTCCAGGAGGTCCTGCAGAGACGATGCACCAACCAAAGACTTTTCATGGAGAGGACCTAGACCCCCTGCTCAGATGTAGCTCAAAGGCAGCTCAGTCTCCATGTGGGTATCTGAGGAAGGGGAGCAGGCGCTGCTTCTGTCATAAACGTAGTTGCCTGCTCGATAATCACTTCCCCATGGAGATGCTGCCTTCCCAGGCCACAGAGGAAGGGGGTCCAGGTAGTCCTGATGAGACTTGATAAGCTAGGGGCAGGTGACAGGGGAGGAGGGCTCCCTCTTTCAGTGAACTAGCCAAAAGTGATGGGGACAAGGAGGGAGGGTGGGATTGGGAGGAGTTGAAGGATATATATATATATATATATATATATATATATATATATATATATATCCTTACATATATATATATATATATATATCTCCCTACAGTTGGGATATAAAATGAATAAATTGTAACAAAACAAAACAATAATAAAAATATTATGAAAAAAGGTTTCTCATGCTGCAGTGACCCCCAACCATAAAATTATTTTCGTTGCTACTTTATACTGTAATTTTGCTACTGTTGTGGGTCGTAAAGTAAATATCTGATATGTAAATGTTTTAAGCAACCTCTAAGAAAGTACTGTTCAACCCCCACATTGAGAATGGCTGGCTTAGAAGTAGAAATGGGAAGGTATAAAGTGCTGTATTCATTTATTTTATTAAAATATTAATAAAATTTATAATTTATAGAAATAAAGAAATCCTGTTTTGTTAATGTTTTTTTTTTAAAGAAAACTACATTATTTTCAGTGAAACTTGCCTTCTGATATCTGGCTGCAACCATCGCCAAATCAAGAACAAAGCAGGGAAGCCACCAGCAATGTTCCCCGCCAACTAGATATCTGAGAAAGCCAGTGAGAAATCATGGCAAAGAGAAGGACAGCTAAGGCTATACTCTGTTGTGGTGCTTTCCTTAGATTTCTGACCTTCTGCCTTGGTATTTTTAAATTACTTCTCTTTTCATCTGCTCCTTAAGAATGTTTCCTCTAGACAGCACAGTCTCCATGTGGGTTCCCTAGTAAAGGGAGAAGAGACAGTTTCTGAGATGAACTCGGTTGCCTGCTCCTTGATCACTTCTCCCTGGTGGGGTGACCTAGCCAGCCCACAGAGTAAGAGGATCCAGGCAGTCCTGATGGGACCTAATAGGCTAGGGTCAGACTGCAGGGGACTAGGATTTACTACCCAATCAGTGGACCAGGGGAGAAAGAGGGATGGAGGGTAGGACGGGGAGGAGATATGGAAGGAAGCTACAACTGGGATACAAAGTGAATAAATTGTAAATAACAACAACAACAACAATAATAATAAAGAATGCATCCTCTGAGAAATTTACCTTTAATGTAGAGTTTAATGTAGAGATTCTCAAGCTGTCTCTGAGAGTCTTAACTCGACTGGCTATTTGACACCTTTCTAAGTGGTTGTACTTCAGTCTCTATAAGGTTTTGGTTCCTAATATCTAGCAGATTTCTTGCATCTCATCTACATCCCTACAAGCACCTTAAAGTTCACATCACTTTGAGGTTTATCATGTCTTACCTTGACCAGATGACATTTCCCAGTTCTTAAAAAAAACATTTATTTTTACTATGTCTAATTATGTATATGTAAGTGTGTGTGTGTGTGTGTGTGTGTGTGTGTGTATGTGGCTATGTGCCTGTCAGTTCAGGTGCCTGGGAAGGCTAGGGGAATCAGATCCTCTAGAGCTGGAGATTCAAGCAATGTAAGCTGCCAAAAGTTCAGATCTCCACAAAAGCCATAAGCATTCATAACCACTGATACATCTCTCCAGCTTCTGCCTTCTCCAGTTATTTTACCAAGCAAAAGTGCTGTGAAGGGGGATTTTGTTGGTAAGACTTGAGACCCTAATCAGTGAACCTGATTAAGAAGTGGCCTCACTGTAGGTAACCAGACGGGCCTGATGTCCATCTATGAGAGTGGATATGAGGTTTCCTTGGTGAAGCTGACATTCTACCCTGGACTGCAGACTCATCTGCACATCAGAACTCCATCCTGCCCATCTTTTGTGACTTGCTGTGTGCCTCACAGCTTCTGTAAGCCAGCTGCTTATAATATTAATCTATTACACAGACCTCCTACAGAGTCTGCTTCTGTAGTTGAATGTGGTGGTCATTTAATAGGCCCATGCTGTCCTTCCAGAAATCATTCCTGTCCATTAGTGCACTGCTCTCACTGCCATTACCAGAATGTGGTTGGGATTCTTACTCTCTCAGCCCTTAGTTTTTCTTTCTTAAACCAACTGGTGTCCGTGTTTTGAGAGTCATGCTACTTCAAGTGGCTTTGTACAACTGTAGCAGGTGGCTTTTGGGACCTTGTTCCACTTGTATCCACTTTCTCATTCATATTGATGTATGTTATCTACAGAGTACCTATGTTCAACTTCTTGTCACATTTACCCTTCCTTACCTTCTAAAAGAAATATCTTCAGAATGCTGAGGGCTAACATCCCACCTCTCCTTCATCCGTTGGCAGTTCCCAGCTCGGCTTCTCCTATACCCTATCACCTACCTAGATGACGTTGTCTTTCAAGTTTTTTAAGATTCTCAATGAGCTCTCTGTGCAACTTGCTCTGACTAGCCTAAGCTCCACCTGTGATGCTTTCTAAACGACTACATTCATCATTTCCCAATTAGTAATTTGGTAATGGATCCTGGCTTGTTTTATAGAAACCTCACATTAATGACACATACATAATACACTTGTATTATGGGACCCAGGATAGCTCGGTGTAGGACTGGAGGGCCTAGTGAGGGAAGCAGGGACTGTTTCAGCCTTGAACTTGATGGCTGACTCTTTGACCCTCCCCCATACAAGCTGGGGAGTGACAGACTGGCTGGATCCCAGGGGAGGACATTGCAGCCAGCCCTGAGGAGACAGGATGAGCTGGGGTTGGATGGAAGGGGAGGAGGTCCTCCCCTGTTGGTGGACTTGGAGGGGGCGGGGAGGAGATGAGAGAGGGTTGGGGAGGGTGGGAGGGAGTGAGGGGGGGGCTGCGCATGGGATGCAAAGTACCTAACCTGTGATTGATAACAAAAAAATAAAAAAATGAAAAAAAATAATACACTTGTAATCTGAACACACACACTTCCATGTATTTCTACCTCAGTATTAATACTCACAATGGTTTGAGAAAAATGTTCTTTAGCTAACATCTAATGAGTAAGTTGCTTTATAAAACTTGTGGGGCTTTTTTAAGTTTGAAAATGTTTTATGTTGTGATGTTGATACTAATGTATGGTCATGGAGATGTATAATGAAGGAAAGGTTTAGGCTTCACAATGATGTGTTTAATGTGTCAAATTGACATTGGGTTAATTGTGATTTTATGTCAACTTGATGCAAGCTGTAGTCAGTGGAGAGGAGAAAACCTTAATTGACAAAATATTTCTGTAATATCAGGCTGTAGGCAAATCTGCAAGGCATTTTTAAAAGTTATTCTCTTTACATCTCAATTTTAGCCCCCTCCCTTCTCTTCCCAGTTCCTCTCCATCTCTCTCCATCTCTCTCCATTTCCCTTACTCTACTCTGCAGAAAAAGGGCATCTCCCCAATAAACCCACTCTAGCACACCCAGAACCTCAACTCAGAGACCCTGAGCCCCTTTCTAGGGAACCCACATGGGGGATAAGCTGCCTACTGGGTATATATGTGTCTCTACATAGGTCTCCTTATATATGTCTCTAGCCTAGCTCTAGTCCATCCATGGACCTTGGCTGGTGCTTCAGTCTCCACAAGCCCCTCTGGGCCACCCAGGTCTGTTGGGACCGTTGGTCTTCTTGTGGAGCTCCTGTCTCCTCCATGTCCTTCTATCCCCCCCCCCCCGCCACTCTTCTGTAAGGCTTCTCACACTCTGCCCATTGTTTGGCTATGAGTCTCAGCTTCTGTTTCCATCTGTTGCTGAGCAGAGCCCCTCCGAGAACAGCTATGTTGGGCTTCCTCCCATCTGCAAACACAGCAGAGCATCATCAATAGCATCAGGAGTTGGCTCTCTCCCATGGTGTTGGCTCTCAGGTTGGGCTAGGCATTGGTTACACATTTGCTCAATCTCTGCTCTATGTTTATTGTGGCACAACCGGTAGGCAGGGTAGATTCTGGGTAAATATTTTTGTGGATGGGCTGGGGTGCCCCTCCCTCCACTGGGAGTCCTGGATGATTAAAGGGTGGTCTCTCCTGTTTTCATGACCCTTGCTGCCAGTAGTCGCAGTTAGAAGCACCCCATATCTTTCCAGGGGCCCACCCTGCTGCAGGTCTCCAGTTTGTCCAAGAGATGGTCTTCCTCATGGTTTCTCTTCTCTTTCCAAGCCCTCTGTCCTCTCGCTTCTGCTCTCCCCACATCTGATCCCCACCCTCATTTCCCTCAGTGTTCCCTCTCTTCAACCACTTCTGCTGACTATTCTATGTCTCCTTCTGAGTGAGATTCAAGCATCCTCTTTAGGGCCTTCCCTATTACTTAGCTTCTTTGGGTCTGTGAATTGTAATATGGTTATCCTGTAGCATATGGCTAATATCCACTCATTATTAAGTACATACCATGTGTTTCTGGGTCTGAGTTACCTCACCTGGGATGACCTTTTCTAGTTCCATCCATTTGTGCAAGGCATTTCTTAAATGTTGGTGTTCGATAGGAGAGAGCTCAGTCCATTGTACTGCTGCTTTTCCTGGACTGGTGGTCTTTGGTTTTAAAAGAAAGCAGGCTGGGAAAGCCATGGGAGCAAGCCAGTAAGAACCACTGCTCCATGACCTCTGCACCAGCCCTTGCTTCCTGGTTCCTGTCCTATTTTAGCACCTACTCTGACTTTCTTCAGTCATGAACCTTGATATAGAAGCATAAACCAAATAATTCCTTTCTTCCCCAAGTTGCTTTTGGTCATGGTGTTTCATCGCAGCAACAGAAACCCTAACTAACATAGTTACTGACTATATTTCAGTTATGACAACACAGAGCATTGCCTTTGTAATTTCCTCAGAGAAGCCAAAAATGGCTCCTATTAACTTTTTACTTAGGGTTAAAAAAAGAGTGCAGCCAACATTGATTCTGTACTGCTGCTCTTACTCCAAGTGAGGGAGAAAAGGAGGAACCTATTCACTGAGGGGGAAAAACAATCTCTTGCTACTTATAAGCAAGCTCAGATAAGAAGCAAGAGACATTACACCAAGTTGGCTGAGGGCAAAGATGGTTTAAAACTAAACAGATGTTAGGATTCCTTTCAAGACAGATGACTGAAACTATATTGGGAATTAGGGGAGGGAACGAATAAATCTTGAAAGTATTACAGCCACCCTGTGTACTTATGCTTTCATTCCATGCATAATCCCTGCTTCTGAAGGTAGATGTTAAATGTTGAGCTAAAAATTGTGAATTAATTCCATACAAGCATTAGTCAGGGCATAAAAGGTATAAACAGAATGAAAGCTACATGGAGGAGACTCTTCTTTAATACTTTATAAAACTTTAAATAAGCGAAGCATCTTCCATAAGAGTCTGATTTTAAAGCAGTTTTAGAAGTAATGAAGGCAACTGCTGGTAAACTTGCAGATTAGCTGTTGGGGGAAACAGCACTGTTTTTGAATACATAGACGTGAAACTGTTCTTTTTGAGAGTGTTCTCAGAATGGCCTTGGCACAAGTTCTGGTGATGACAATAAGACACTTTCAATTTCATCCCCACTGTTTGTGGAATCAGCGTATGAACAAACAGAATAAGAATCAGGACCAAGTTATCATAGTATACTTCTCTGTATACGTTGTCTCAAGGCCAAAAGGAATTAATTTTTGATTAAGTTTGTCCCTGGGCAATTTCATACGTGGTCACAAATGGTTATACATATCCCGACACTTTGTTCTCTCCCTCCTACCCCGCCACAACAACTGTTCTTAAACCCACTCTTAAGATATCATCAAACTGTTAATATATTTGTTTCCTTATGACCTAAGTAGCTACACTTCTCTGGCCCTCATCTGAACATAACACAAACAAAGGACATTTCTGGACTCCAGCTAGGAAAATGTGACCTGTAATTTCAAAATACAAAGTAAAATATACTTCTTGATTTCCAAAAGAAATGCCCACATAAAGCAGTGACATTTACTTGTATATAAAAAGGCTTTGTACCTGTAATAGAGCCGACAATTTGGAACAGAAATAAAAGTGCTTTAAAGAACACTGTAACTTTGAGGTATCAGCAAAAGTGCATTTTGGTGCTCATGAGTGTAAATACCTTTGAACTCCATGAACAGCTTTAAAAATCCACTGAGCCTAGCTTTAAAATTAATCAGGGTTGAGATGTATGATTACACAAGTACCTTGCAACACCACTCTGTAAGTACTCTATCCATGACATAGCATATGCTCACCTCTTCTCATTCAGTTGCTGATAATCTTAGGTATAACGGCAACTTTGAAAACAGTTATGTACCACTGAAAAGGTTAGACAAATACAGGAGTTTGGCCTTTAATTTCAGCCTTATGAAAAGTTACAAATTAACCAACTCATTCCCGATATGATTTCGCAAATACAAATTATGGAGCATTGACTTACCTTGTTTATCTTGAATCAATTAAGTAACAGCTGTAAGTCCTTCCCAGGGGAAAAGCAAAGACCAAAGAAGCTTTGACCTGGCTTAAATGACTCCTTCTGTCTCTGGGTGGGTATTTATCAGACCTCTCAGTGAAATAACACACACTCTCTCTGCCTCTCTCTCTCCCTCCTCCTTTCTCCCTCCTGATCCCTCCCCCTCTGTTTCACACAGAAACACAGCATGATTAAATTGCTTCTACCAAGACTGCTTTTTCTACAGCTTATTATAGAATAAGACCATGAAGTGCAAAATCATTGAGAAATCTGCCATGTATCAACAAATAAATGTGGAAACTGCTAAACAGCTACGAACTAAAGACTGCGCAGTCACATCTTAAGCAAACTATGCAACGAGGAGACACACAATTTTAACTTAAAGTGTGCTGCCTGCTTTCTGTTTTTGACTATGTTAAACGGCAGTGAGGCAAGGCTCAAAGCTAATGTGTAATTTCTGGTATAAACCTGTTTGAAAGATTTTCACAGGGGCAAAAAGAAGGTTTTTTTTTTTTACCGTTTTTTATTTGTATCAAATCCACTTGGTGGATGTAAAACACATTAAACCTATACTGACTTAAATTGTCAAAGTCATCCCTTTTAAGATGTACTTTTTTCTGCTTTTCTCATGCCCTTTCCTATCCAAATCCTCTGCCTGCAAAAAGCAGCATAGGACGGGCAGGAGCCTAGCTTCTGAGCACGTTCATATACTTGCCTTCTACTCTCTCAGCTTCAGACAAATTGCTGAGAACCCTCATGAGAATACTCATGCTCTGTCGTATTTCTTGAGTATGGCCAGGGAGGCTCAGGAAGGTTAGTACTACGAAGTGACAAAATCACCACCACTAGTAAAAACAAATTCTCTCCAAACAGAAGCAAATTCTTAGCCCAGTTGCCTAACTCCTATGTAAGCTCTGGAAGCTCCTATGAGGTGGTCTATCCCAGGGAGGGAGAACAGCAGCAATGGACATTTCGCCATAAGGGGAGTGCCCCCTGTGGCTCCCTGGACCCCCAAATGTCACAGAAAAATTGGAGAGATTGGGGTCTAAACTATTTGGTGTTTTCCTGTTCTTTCTTCCTGGACAGTACATATAAAAGATAGAACATCTTGTTAGCATTGCCTCAACATAGTTAGAAGTAGTATTTTGGAATTTTAATTACAATTGATATGCCAAGGCATGGAAGTCTGTGTAACTCAAAACTCCCGCCTATTGCTGTCTTGAGAATGAGGTATATGAGTAAATGTGAGATACAAACAACATTGAAGGGAAAAGGATAAGAGACAGAAGGAGAGAAGGACAGTGTAGGAGTCAAGAGTGAGCACAGGTCTCGGCTCCACAGTGAGCTCTTTTTGCTTGACTTTCCCCACCTTCTGGTGCCTTTGTGTTGAACCCAAACCACACAGCTCTAGGTAAAGGACTAGACTCCAAAGTTATTAGGCAGATGCTTCTGGGATCTTGGCCAACTTTCTGGATGCTTTCCTGTTTTCAACACTGTGGTTATGTAGGCACCCGTGAGTTTCTACAGAGGGCTCCTTAGAGCTACCATACTCAGCAGCATCTACATTGCTATCTCTCGAGGTGCCAGAAATACATGACTGTTCAAGCAGCCCTGAGCCAATGGCAAATGCAGGCACTGGAGTCCCTTGCTCTCAGCAGCAGAACTTCCTACTCTCCCACAGAACTCTAATGTAATCAAGTAAATAAGTTGCTACTGCCCAGTGATGTTAGTTGTAAAGTACATACTGAATATGCCTCCCTTTTTCTAACTCACTGCCTCACAGTCATGGAAATACTTGCCTGGATTGTGCCTTGAACAATCCAGTACACATCCAAATCTCTATTTTTATTTCAAGGGGAACACAACTGACATTGTCACCAAAGAGAAGATTCTTATTCTGTTTCGCAAAAAAATGTGTACCTATAGTTGAGCCAATATTGAGGAAAAGCAGAAACTTATGATTTTTATTAGCAAACTGACTAGCACGTAGTAAATGATTAAAAGCCATAACCTAATTGATTTAGATAATAAAATAGTATATAATAGCATATGGGGACTGTGTGTGTGTGTGTGTGTTTGTGTGTCTGCATATGCATGTGCACATGTGTACTCAAGCAGGAGTGGAGGTTAAGGGTCAGGTGTCTTTCTCTAATGCTCTCCATGTTGGTTTTTGAGACAGTGTCTCTCACTAAATCTGGAGGTCTCTGTGAATGAATCGCCAAAGAGTTTAGTGGAATGCACCTATCTCAGCCCTCTAAGTGCTGTTGTTACCATCACACCCAACTTCTACGTTGGTGCTCTTGAACAAACACAGGGCCTCTGAAAGACTCCACCCTTCAGGGTATCAAAGCAGATGCTGAGACTCATAACCAAACTTTGGGCAGAGTGCAGGGAATCTTATGAGAGAAGGGGGAGAAAAAAGACCTGGAGGGGACAGAAGTTCTATAAGGAGAGCAACAGAACCAAAAAATCTGGGCCTATGGGTCTTTTCTGAGAGTGATACTCCAACCACGGACCATTCATGGAGATAACCTAGAACCCCTGCACAGATGTATCCATGGCAGCTCAGTATCCAAGTGGGTTCTTTAGTAATGGGAACAGGGGTTGTCTCTGACATGAAATCAGTGGATGACTCTTTGATCACTTCCCCCTGAGGGGGAAACAGCCTTACCAGGCCACAGAGGAAGACAATGCAGCCAATACTGCTGAGACCTGATAGGCTAGGGTCAGATGGAAGGGGAGGAGGACCTCCCTTATCAGTGGTCTTGAGAAGGGACATCAGAGGAGATGAGGGAGCGAGGGTGATATTAGAAGGGGATGGGGGAGGGGGCAACAGCTGGGATACAAAGTGAATAAACTGTAATTAATATAAATAAATAAATTTAAAAATCATCATAAAAAGAGATATTGGTAAAGTCAGAACTATATAAAGTAAAACAAAACAAAATTAAGGTTGTGGCATCTAAAAGGCCAGTAGTTATCACATTTATGTTATAGTAGCTTGGTATTTTTGGATTACAGTACAAATAATATTGCAATTCAAACTGCATTTTCTTAGAAAGAAGGATTCTGACTCATGTATACATTTACATAACATATACTCAGATACCTAAAATGAGCAGCTAATCTGAACATTATTTTCAGATGAAGACAGTAAGTGTCTTCACTGAAAACAACAGTACAAATACAACACAAGTTGATTTTAAGTGAAGGGATCTTGAACTAAGCAGTAAAATGATTACTGAGAAGGAGAATATAGGCTATTGCAAGACATAAAGTATGAAAGCTGGTGTTGCTTAGTGCCTTTCAAGCAATGATGCAGCCAGGGGTGGGATCCAACACAGCTCCTTAGTACTTACCTAGGAACTGACAGACACCCACTTGGGCATAGGAAATAGCTGTAAAACTCAGATACAGAAGCCAAACAAACTGTGACTTTTCGACTGTCATGTTTCATCCCAGTCCTTTCAGGTTAAATAACTTAATCTTACCCATTCCATACAACTGCTGTTAGAAATCGGTGGAAATATTGTCCATGAAGTTTCTAGGAAAATGGAAGGAGAAAGAACAACTGTTTCTACAAATTTGGACAACACAAATTTGGCTTGGGATCTGCTATACTCTGAGGGTGGATGGTGCACCATCTGAAAATCAATCTATGGATTTAAAGAACCCTCAGCAGCAGCACACTGATGAGACAGAAAATCAGGCCTGCAAACTTCCTGTACTTCTTCAATTCCTTTTCTTTCTGCCCCAGAATCTCACGCTAACTTCTCAAGGACCTGGCTTTTGATGGGATACCCTCTTTCTTCAGCTTTTCATCTTAAAAGGCTCCTTTTTATTAGAATATGCCTCAAAATCTACCTTCTTCTTTGACAAGTTTAATGGCCACCCCCTGTGTTCCAATCTTTGAGAGCATCATTTAAATAAAATTTTCTTTTATTTGTCCCCATACTATAAGCTGCTCACTGGAAAGTCGTGTGTCTTAGAAGGTCATTTCTAGTGTCCTCCCCATTTTCACACAATCTTGTAGCTTTTTCTTGCATTAGGAAAAGATGTTCAAATGTTGCAGAGATGATGATTTTATCTTTGTTATTCATCTACCTTGTCTCTTACACATGCTCTTCAGTTCCATTTTGTTAAACTGTACTTTTAGATGATATCAATGGTATCTTCACCTGTTTTGTTCACTTACTTCTAAATGTCTATTTATTTTCATGTGCATTGATGTGTGTATGTATTGCCCACATACATGCCTGGAGCCCTCAGAAGCCAGAAGAGGGCATTGGATCCCCTAAAACTAGAGCTACATGTTTTTTTCAAAATATAATTTTTTATTTATTACAATTTATTCACTGTGTATCCCACCTGTAGCCACACCCTTCCTCTCTCCCAAACCCACCCTCCCTCTTTCCCTCATCTCCTCCCATGCCCCTTCCCCAGTTCACTGAAAGTGGAGGACCTCCTCCATTTCCATTTGACACTAGCCTCTCAGGTCTCATCAGGCCTGTCTTTCATAGTCTTCCTCTGTGGCCTGGTCAGATTGCTCCCCCCCTCAGGGGGAGAGGATCAAAGAGCCATATACTGAGTTCATGTCAGAGACAGCCCCTGCTCCCCTTATTAGGGAGCCCATTTGGAGATTGCGCTGCCATGGGCTACTTCTGTGCAGAGGGTCTAGGTTATCTCCACTAATGGTCCGTGGTTGGAGTATGACTCTCAGAAAAGACCTGTAGGCCCAGATTTTTTGGTTCTGTTGTTCTCCTTGTGGAGCTCCTGTCCCCTCCAGGTTTTTCTTTCTCCCCCTTCTTTCATAAGATTCCCTGCACTTTGCCAAAAGTTTGGCTATGAATCTCACCATCTGCTTTGATATCCTGCTGGATAGAGTCTTTCAGAGGCCCTCTGTGGTAAACTCCTGTCCTGTTTCCTGTTTTCTCCTTCCAATGTCTATCCCATTTGCCTTTCTGAATGAAGACTGAACATCTTACACAGGATCCTCCTTCTTGCTTAGATTCTTCAGGTGTACAGATTTTAGTATGATTATCCTATATTATGTCTAATATCCACTTATATGTGTGTCTTTCTGCTTCTGGGATTGCTCCCTCAGGATGATCTTTTCTAGTTCCCACCATTTGCCTACAAATTCCATGATTTGCTTGTTTTTAATTGCTGAGTTGTATTCCATCGTATAAATGTACCACAATTTCTGTATCCATTCCTCAACTGAGAGACATCCTGGTTGTTTCCAGATTCTGGCTATTATGAATAAAGCTGCTACAAACATGGTTGAGTAAATGTCCTTGTTGTATACTTGAGCATATTTTGGATATATGCCTAGGAGTGGTATAGCTGGATCTTGAGGTATTACTAGTTCTAATTGTCTGAGAAAGCACCAGATTCAGTCCAATTCCCGTCAAGTAACCAACATAATTCTTTACAGACCTTGAAAGAAAAATTCTCAACTTCATATGGAATAACAAAAAACCCAGAATCGCTAAAACAATGCCCTACAGTAAAAGATCTTCTAGAGAAATCTCCATCCCTCATCTCAAGTTGTACTATAGACCAACAGTAATAAAAACTGCATGGTACTGGCATAGAAACAGAATGGTGGGTAAATGGAATTGAACAGAAGACCCAGAAATAAACCCACACACTTATGGACATTGATCTTTGACAAAGATGCCAAAACCATACAATAGAAAAAAGATAGCATCTTCAACAAATGGTGATGGCCTAACTGGATATCTACATGTAGAAATATGCAAATAGATCCATACTTACTACCCTGTGCAAAACTAAAGTCCAAGTGGATCAAAGACCTCAACATAAAGCCAGACATACTAAACCTGTTAGAAAGAATGTGGGGAAGAGCCTTGAGTTATTGACATAGGAGACAACTTCCTGAACAGAACACCAATAGCACAGGCTCTAAGATCAACAATCAATAAATGGGACCTCATGAAACTGAAAAGTTTCTGTAAAGCAAAGGACACTGTCATCATAACAAAACGATAGCCTACGGATTGGGAGAGGATCTTCACCAACCCTATATTTGACAGAGGGCTAATATCCAGAATATATAAAGAACTCAAGAAGTTAAAAAGCAATAAATCAGGTAATCCAACTAAAAATGGGATACGGAGCTAAACAGAGAATTCTCTGTAGAGGAACATCAAATGGCAGAGAAGCAGTTAAAGAAATGCTCAATGGCTCAATGTCCTTAGTCATCAGGAAAGTGCAAATCAAAACGAGCCTGAGATTTCACCTTATACTCGTCAGAATGGCTAAGATCAAAATCTCAAGTGACAACACACGCTGGAGAGGATGTGGAGAAAGGGGAACACTCTTCCATTGCTGTTGGGAATGTAAACTTGCACAAACACTTTGGAAATCAATTTGGGACTACCTATGGTTTTAAGCTACCATGTGGTGCTGGCTCTTCCCGGAGAGCAGCAAGCACTCTTATCCATTGAGCAGCCTCTTGTTCATTACTTCTATAAAGGACAAGACAAAAGAGCAAAAGCATTCCTTGTCTAAATCTTCTCTACTGTTTTGTGCTCTGCAGACACAGACAACAGTGGTACTCTTGGGACCAAGGTGCTCCTAACAGGCAGCAGATGGACTTCGAGGACATTAATATATGCATATCTCTAAACTGCAATACAAAAGAGTGGACCATCGCCTTTGGAGAAGCTATAGCTGTTTCTTTTTCACTCTTGTCATTCTGCTTCTATTGGTAACCAGACACAATAACATTTATATTTAGAAAAATTTTACCTTAATGGTTATTAATGAGCATTTTCAACACAGTACAGGAGATATGGTAATTGGTAGATTTAGTTTACAGTTTACAAAAAAAGTTTAAAATTTGAGTATTCTATATGTATGTTTAAAGAAGGTTTTATTAAAGTTAAGCTAGTGGAGTACAGAGTGTAGAAACATTGGTGATCACCATTAGCCAGACATGAACAGCTCATGAAACATACTAGGGAGGTCAAAGTCAGAGGTGGATCACAACGGAGACATCTGTGCTGTAGGCTTATTGATCTCAATACAGAATATACTCCATCTCAGCCAAACAGGCACATACACAGCATTTCCATAACTTTGTTCGTTATAACTTCAATGATTCAACTCGTAAGAGTGAATCCAAAGCCCAGAGCTGGCTCTTCTTCTACAAGTGCTGCTTGGTAGCTGCACTGCTCTACAGGGCACAGGGATGGCCACTTTGCTATGTGAACTTTCCAGCTCAAAATGCTAGTTGCCTTCCCACTGAGCTAGTTAAGAACTAAGCATCAAAGTAATAGAAGGCATAAACGCCTAAGGAGAAGCCCATTCTCTAGAGGCTTTCTGGAAAAGAAATCTTTATTCATTACCCAGCAGGTTAAACTGAACCCTGTGTGAATGACCGAGTTAATCCAGGTAGTCAGATATCAGTGTTAGATGAAGGTGTGATCCCTCCCTGTGTGCACTGGGCTTCTGCACCATGGAAACTCTGCTCTCTCACCTGTCAGAATGTGAGGTTTGGCTTTAAACTTCTGGTTCATATTCATGGAAGAATCAAAGCAGTATTCCAAGGGATAGACGAAGGTAAAGAATAAATGTGATGTTTAGACATAAGATTCACAGCTATGGAAATATTGTAGAGAATTTTATAGTAAAACATGAATATATAGTAAACGGTAGTAGCATCATGATTTTTCTTGTTTTTCAGGTGTGTGTGATGTATGCACATACGAAGGCCAAACAACTGTCTTTTCCTTTTATTTTCTGAGACAGTGCATCTCACCGAACTTGAAGCTTGCCATTTCCAATTTGATGTCTGTTCATCAAGCTCCAAGTATACATTCATCTCTGTACCCTGGTTCTGGGATTACAAGCAAAGTAACCATGACCTTTATACTACTGGGTTTTTTTTTTAACTCAGATAATATTGCTTTCCTAGAAAGTGCTCCTATCTACTAAGCTGTCTCCTCAGCCCTGGGTTATGATTTTTAAGGTAAAATTCAGAGAAGTTTTGGCTGTTGATGTTTTCTCCCACACCTTCCAATAGTAAAATTTCAATTTCCTGAAAATAAAATCTAAATGTTCTTGAATTATCCTGACTTGAGGTTAAGTTAGTACTTCTATCATTCATTCTACCTATAGGAAAATTATGTTCTAAATATGGTTTTAATGTCTGGAGTCAGCATAAGTTGGACATACTGTCACCTGACTGAACCTCACATTCTGCTCTCTTTTATTCAGTTTCTGTTTTCATGGACAAGGACGGGACTACAGATGCACAGATAGGTAAAAAACTGAATATTCTCAACAGAGACTCTAACTATTAATTTAATCAAAATAGTCCGCTAACAGGAAGCCAAAGATAGGATGTATATGGCATAGACATGTCCCAGGATCCACAAAGAACATCTGGTTTACAAGTCTCTAACCTAGGAATATAATTGAAGTACAATCTACCTGTGTAAAAAATTAATTGTAAATTATGAGAACTTTTACTCATCTTTATAAAGACAAAATAGGAGTAACAACTATGTCTTGGTAGATAAAAGACAATTATCAAAAAAGGATAAATTTTAAATCAAAATATATTTTCAATCCCCAATATTGTATACTACTACTGTGTGTATGCATGTATGTATGCACGCATGTATTTATCTGTGTGCAAGTACAATGTATGCATGCGTGTGTTGAGGGCAGAAGTTGACACTGACTGTCTTTTTAGATAGTTTCCTGGCACTTCAGACAAGGTCTGTCAGTGAAGCTGGAGCTTGTCAACTTAGCTAGATTGGGTGGCCACCAAGCTCTCAGGATCAGCCTGCTTTCCATCAACACTGGTGTTATAGGCATATAATTCATTGCTCAACACTTACATGAATATCAGGAATCAGAGCTCAAGACCTCAGGATTATATGACAAGCACTTTACCACTAAGTCATTTATACAGCCTCAACAGTTTGCCTGTTTGTTTTTGCCTAGAATATGAAGGAAGATATTTCCCCATTTTTAGAAGCTAATACTTGGTCATGATAGTGGCACAAAGCACATATTCTATGATAAATCAATTCTTTCAAAAAGGTATAATAAGTTCTAATACTTAAAAATATTTGTGTGAAACTATCAAAATGTGCAAACTTCACAGACGACCGAAATAAAATGCATGTGACCGACTAGAAAAAAAGCTGCATTAAGTTTTACCCACATATTTATATTTTGTCAGAAAAAAGTATAAAGTAACACAAGTACTCTTGGAAAAACTAAAACAACTCAATGGTGGGCTCTTTGACCTCTCACCCTCCGAGAAAGGAGCGGCCCTGCCAGGCCACAGAGGAGGACTTTGCAGCCAGTCCTGAAGATAGCTGATAAAACAGGGCCAGATGAAAGGGGAGGAGGTCCTCCCCCATCAGTGGACTTAGAAAGGGGCAGGGAGGAGATGAGGGAGGGAGGGTGAGACTGGGAGGGAATGAGGGAGTGGGATACACCAGGGATACAAAGTTAATAAACTGTAACTAATATAAAAAATAAATAAATATGAAAAAATAAAAAGCTACAGGAACTTTGAATATGTTCAATATTAAAAAAAATCTCCTATAAAATACAATATTCCCAAACGGCTTTCAAAAAAAAAAAAAGAAAGAAAGCTGATGAGAAAAATAATTTGTTTTCACTCAACAGATTATAATTTGTGTTGACCATCTAACACAATGTTTATAAAATAAGCAGGCAATGAATCTTGTTTCAGTATTCAGTAATGATATTTTATGGGAATGAGTGCATGACTAGTTTCTAAGTGTGGTTATATTGACAAATGTGAAAATAAAGCAGAAAATAACAGCAAAAAATATGCAAAGCAAATCTATTCCCTCCTGTCCATACTGTATAAAACATAATGGTTTCCCTCATCCTAATCTAATATAGTCCTTTGAACATTCTTCACATGCTTAATATTTGAATTTAACTCTATGCATAAAAATAAAGAGAAGGAAAAAGAGAGAAAGAGAAATAAGAGCAAGGGAAAGAGAGTAAGAAGTGGAAGAGAAGAGATGGAGATGGATGGGGAAGATGGAGTGGGATGGCAGGAGGGAAAAAGAGAATGAAGGGAAGAGAGGACAGAGGAAGAGACAGAATGCACAAAGGTCATGCTGGGCTCCATGTTTGCACAGCAGTGGCCAGCTTAAAAGTCATGTTTGGATTTACTTCTCCACCCATCACTGTGTAATTGACCCCACCCCCTACCAGGTCCAACAACTAAGAGAGTTGGTAGATACGGATACATGTTTTACCTGTGTACAAATATAATGTGAACAACACTAAATATACACATCAGTATATCCATATTTTAGATAAAAATGCTTTCAAAACAAGTGAACCAAAACCAAAATAGTGAAAATACTCTCGTTCTCAGGAACTAACCCTTGAGGTCGGCTATAGTTTCTAAGCCATGAAATATTAAGAGAGTTAAATGTCAGATTATAAATAAAGTTTAATTTTCTGTCAAAGAAGTAGCTTATGCTTATTGTAATTATCTTAAGTACAAAAGACATTTGAGATAAATTAAAAACTGGCCTCATGTGAAAGTCAAAAGTCAACTTAATGATAGTCCCAGTTTATGAGCTGACACAGGATTTTTCTTTTTTTCTTTTTTAAATATTAGTTAGAGTTTATTAACTTTGTATCCCAGATGTAGCCCACCCCCTCATTCCCTCCCAATCCCACCCTCCCTCCCTCATCTCCTTCCTGCCAAGTCCACAGATAAGGGACGTCTCCTCCCCTTCCATCTGACCCTAGCTTATCAAGTTTCTTCAGGATTGGCTGCAATGTTCACCTCCATGGCCTAGCAAATCTGATTCTCCCTCGGTGGGGGGAAAGAGGAGGGCAAAGAGCCAGCCATTGAGTTCATGTCAGAAATAGTCCCTGTTCCCCTTACTAGGGAACCTACTTGGATACTGAGCTACCATGGGCTACCAGACCTTCAAAGAAGTGCTAACTCCAATTCTATTCAAAGTATTCCACAAAATAGAAACAGAAGGAACATTGCCAAACTCATTCTATGAAGCCACAGTCACCTTGACACCTAAACCACAGGAAGAACCAACGAAAAAAAGAGAACTTCAGACCTATCTCTCTTACGAACATTGATGCAAAAATACTCAATAAAATACTTGCAAACCGAATCCAAGAACACATAAAAGATATCATCCTAGAATCTCTGCTCGGGTCCCATGGTAGCTCAGTATCCAACTGGGTACCCTAGTAAGGGGAACAGGGACTATTTCGGTCATGAACTCAATGGCTGGTTCTTTGACCCTTCCCCTCCCCCACCCCCGAGGGAGGAGTAGCCTAGCTAGATCCCAGAAAAGGACATTGCGGCCAGCCATGAAGAGACATGATAAGCTAGGGTCAGATGGAAGGGGGGGAGATCCTCCCCTATCAGTGGACTTGGAGGGGGGCAGGGAGAAGATGAGGGAGGGATGGGGAGAGTGGGAGGGATTGAGGGAGGGGGCTATGGCTGGGATACAAAGTATATAACCTGTGATTAATATAAAAATAAATAAATTACTTAAAAAAAGATATCCACCCTGATCAAGTAGGCTTCATGCCAGGCATGCAACGGTGGTTCATCATTCGGAAATCCATCAATGTAATCCACCATATAAACAAACTGAAGGATTTTTCTTAGTGAGAACCCTGTCTCGCTACTAGCTGGACTCACTACAGGGTGTGCGGCTCAGCAGCCTGTGTTGGAGGGGAAGCTCTGCCGAGGAAAGGCATGCAGCCTCTGAATGTCCTTTCTAAAACTGGTGAGCACGAGAAATGACAAGGCAGTCCCCATCCACCAGCAGTAAGGTTAAATACCATCGGGAGAGTGATGTAAAATTGTCATCTCTCTGTTGAAAAGAACAACTGGGGAAGACAATGGAGCAGCAGAGGTGAAAGAGAAGAGAAACAGAGACAAACACTGTACACTTTCAACCATGAGAGGGTCCTAGTCTCCTCTGCCCCTCTAGTCTTCAGGACCAGAGTGTGTCATCCAAGTGTTTTCAACCCAGACATCTCAGGCATGAAACAGCCTTGAGAATTTCTTTGAATACAAGTAAAGGACTGTACTTCATAAAATCTGTGTGATACTGGAAAAGGGAACCTAGACTCCTATCAAGAGCTGGAAGAGAACTGGGCAATATTAAGTGAAAGAATAAAGAGAAAACTTGGTGTTGATTTAGGAGTTCGAAAGGATTTAGACTTCAGGTAAGAGGCCACTCAATTATATTGACAGGGCAACACCTTACAATAATAATGAATATAATGATATTAATAATTATTATTAATATAATAATATTATTTGAGATATAATTTGTGAACATCATTTAAAATCCTCAAATAATGATGTATTAAAGAAATATTTTAAGGCCATGTGTATGAGTGGTAGTTAATACTCGTTTCCTCCCTTGCACAGAACTGAAGCTAAGTGGCTGTAAACTGGGAATATATTTTCCAGCTCTCATATCCACACCAAGAAGAGCCAGCCTTGTGACTCAACGGTTCCAAAACATTAACAGGCAAACCGAGTGGTACTTCAGTAGTAAGGATTAAGATCATATATATTTTTCATTCTCTTTTGATTCTTGTCTAGTCTCTTTGTGCCATCCGCAACTGAAAATAAATAAAAATTTCAAAGTTGAGTAATTATTCAAACCTATAACCTGAGTATAAGAGTTTAAGTAGAGATCGGAGTTTAAGGAGTTCGAGTAGAGATAGGAGTTTAAAGCCAGTCTTTTTTTTTTTTAATAATTTACTCTCAGATTTTATTTCATTCCACAAACTGGGGTAGATTTCCATCTTCTTGACACCCTTCATGTATCTTATGGTTTACAGATTTGCTAGAAAGTAAATGTTCTTACTTATTTGTGATGCTAAAACAACAGCTAAGAACTGAAATGTTCCCCGTGGTGCTTATTTTGAAGTCTTGAGTAGCAGAGCAAAGGTGCTTTGGGCAGCACTGGAGCCCTCAAAGGCAGGTCCTGAGCAGAGAAAGATGTTCTATGTGTTTGTTTCCTCTGAATTGAAACATTCATTTTTGGAGATTGGGGGAGTAGTTATTTAAAGTTTAGGAAGTAACTTGATATTTACACTGTTCCGAAAAAAAGAAACCTCTCTCTCTCTCTCTCTCTCTCTCGTCAGTCTATTAGACTAACTGATAAGATGGGGTCTGAAAGCCAGTCTTAAGTACATATGATGGTACAGAGTTTAGGGCCATCCCAGGTTTCAAAACAACAACAACAACAAAACCTCAAACCAAACAACAACAAAAACCCAATACACCGTCTACCAGAACTGTTATATAGAGAAAGAACTGATTGTCAGACCTAGGTGGTGTCCCACTTTGTTAAATGAATAATAAAGAGAAGAGCAGCTTAGTCACAGTAATTAGAATTACCTCAACTTACCCATCAGTGATCAATGACCAGCTGGGGGCTGTGCCATGCTCTCTGAAGCAGCTAACTTGTTCTCAGCTTGGTACTGTAACATCACCTTTGTGGAAACCTAAAGGGGCTTTCTCAGCCACACCACTTTCTCCTATAGAAACAGTAGCCTCACCATGTAGTCCAGATAACATAAGCCACACAGCAAGGTCTCTTTCTTGTTTGAACAGTTTTTAATTTTCTGCTGCCTTCTCTTTCTCTTTTCCACCTTTTCCTCTCTATCTCAGGAAGCTTTTTTTTTTTTCTGATGGACATGCTCCTTCTTCCAAAAGCTACCAGTTGTTCAGTAGGAAGCCATTTCACTCTGAATGTAATTTTTCATTTTAATAAAAGATGAATAATTTGAGGTTTGAATCTTCCTTATAAAGTCCCATTTCCTAACTCATGAAAACCGAACAACTCACTACTGAATTAAAAAAAATGTGTTAAGACAAATTAAGAAAAAAATAAGTTAAAGACTTTTGTAGAATTGAATGAAAATCAAAACACAACATACCTAAACTTGTGAGACACATGAAGAGGGTTCCAAGAGGAAAGTTCTCAGCACTAATTGCATACATATAAAAATTGGATAGATGTCCTACTAGTAACTTAACAACACACCTGAAAGCTTGAGAACAGAAGGAAGAAATGTTCTCCAAAAGGACGGCAAGGATAAATCCAACTTAGGGCCGACATCAGTAAAATAGGAACAAACAAACAAAAACAACAAAAAAATAAAACAAAGAGTTTGCTCTTTGAAAATAATAGTAAGGTTGACAGACCTTTATCCAAATTAACTATAAGGCAAAGAAAAATTATTCAAATGAACAAAATTAGAGGTGAAAATGGAGACATCACAACAGACAGTGAGGAAATCCAGAGACGCACAAGAATATACTTTAGAAACCTGTATGCCACTAAATTGGAAAATCTAAAAGGAATGGATACTCTTCTCAATATATACCACTTACCAAGGTTCAATAAAGATTAGATAAGTAATTTAAACAAACTTATAACCACTGGTGAAGTAGAAGCAGTACCTAAAAGTATTCCAACAACAACAACAACAACAACAAAAAAACAAACCGAGGGCCAGATGGTTTTCAGTGCAGAATTCTACTAGACTTTCAAAGAAGAGTTAATGCCAATACTCCTGAAATTATTCTGCAAAATAAAAACAGAAGCAACATTGCCTAATATGTTTTATAAGGTCAAGGTTACCCTGATACCCAAAATACGTGAAGACTCAAGTAGGAAGAATTACAGACCATTTTCTCCTCTTATGAACATAGATGCAAAATTCTCAAAAAAATACTTGTAAACTGAATCTAAGAACATATCAAAAGGATTATTTACTACAGCCAAGTAGGTTTCATCACAGAAATAAACAATACAAACCTCTTTATGATAAACAATTCAAACACAATACAAACCTCTTTGTGATAAAAGTCCTGAAGAGTTTAGAGATACCAGGTATATACCTCAGCATAATAAAAGCAGTTTACAGCAAGCCCACAGAAAATATCAATTTAAATGGAGACAAAGTAATTTTTTAATAAAATCAGAAACAGGAGAAGGTTGTACCCTTTCTCCATATCTGTTCTCTATAGTACTTGAAGACTTAGCTAGAGCAATGAGAATATTGCAAGAAATCAAGGGCATACAAATTGAAAACGAAGAAGTCAAAGTGTTTTTTATTTGCAGATGATATGATTGTATACCTGAGTGATCCTATAAATTCAAACAAGAAACTACTATAGCTCATAAAAACTTTCAGTAAACTAGCTGGATACAAACTTAACTCAAAACCATTAGCCCTTCTATATACGAAACATAAATGGAATGAGAAAAAATGATGGAAACAACATGATTCACAATAACCTCAAACAATATAAAATACCTTGGGGGCATCTTTAACCAATCAAGTAAAAGACTTGTATAATAAAAACTTCAAGACACTGAAGAAAGAAACTAAAGATAATAGAAACTGAAAAGACCTCCCATGCCCACTAATTGGTAGAATTAACAAAGTAAAAATGACCATCCTACCAAAAGCAATCTACAGATTCAATGCAATTCTCATGAAAAGTCAACACAATTATTCATACATCTTATAAAGCACTTTTTCAGCTTGATATGGAAACACAAAATCCCAAGGACAGCTAAACAAACCAGCAATAATAGAAAAGAGCTGTTGTATGTATCACTGCATGGCCATCTCCTGTCATCGAATCAAGCTTCCAGTACTAGGATTATGCTACACCTAATTGAGCTGTTGGCCACAGGGTCCCCTGGGAATCCCAGGAAAGGCAGGCTGTTGCCAAGACTATAGGTTGCTCTTTACAAACTGATAGTCAGCCCCCAATGCTAAAGACAATGTATACACAACGCACTGAACACAGAGAATTTGAGCTACATACTACATATAGTAGTATGTACATATGTACATACTACATAGAGCCTTCACCCCGACGTACTAGCGTCTTTGGTACAGAAAGATACTCTGTAAGTTACAAGGAAAGAAATGTGAACACTAACACAGCCACAAGCCCTTTCATCTACAATGCTCTCCTGCCTGAAATATGTACTAGGGCAAAGGTGATACAAGAATTGTGGGAGAAACCAACCAATATATGATGTGACTCAAGGCCTACTCCATAAGATGGAAACTATACCCGATGCTGCTTGAGTGACCCAGAATCTGAGAAAAGAAAACCCAGGGCCCTAAAACAAACAAAACAAAAACAGCAATAAAATGACTCCAAATGACATTCTGCTGTACTCATTGATCGATGTCTTGTTCAGCCATCATCAGGGAAGCTTCTTTCGACAGCAGATGTAAGCAAAGATAGAGACTTGGGCCAGACATTTTAGAGATTGAGAGACCTTGGAACATTTGGTCCTAAATGGACCAAATTCCTCCCCTTGGAGTTCAAGGAATCCTTTGGAAGAAGAGGGAGAAAGAGTCTAAGAGCCAGAGGAAGTGGAGGACACCAAGCACATGAGGACCTGTAAATCAAAATTCTCAGTGTACATATGAACTCACAGTGGTTGAAGCAGCATGCATAGGGCCTGCAAAGGTCTGAACATACTTTTTTTCAAATGTATTATGCCTTCCAGCTTAGCGTTTTTATTGGATTCCTGATTGTGCCAATGAGTAGGTATTTGTTTCTTGTATTTTCTCTTGAGCCTTTTTCCTTCTCTTTGTTCTGTCCAATTCTAGTGTGTTAGGTTTTGTTTTATCATATCAAGCCATTATAAACCTTTAGAAGCCTCTTGGTTTTCTAATGAGACACAAAGAGTCTGGAAGGGAGGGGAGGGGAAGAGGAACACATAGGAGTAGAGGGAGGGAGAACTCTAATCAGGAGATTTTTTTTTTAATTTATTTATTTTTATCTCAATCACAGGTTAGGTACTTTGAATCCCAGGCGTAGCCCCCTCCC
>CM053756.1:17277560-17308405 GCA_028658305.1 Pachyuromys duprasi | reverse complement strand
AATATCTGCTCTGATATTGCTACATGACCCCCCCCCCAGAGGTCCTCTTTGGCATGCTCCTGTTCTGTTGCTTGTTTTCTCCTCCACTCAATGTCCATCCCATTTGTTCATTCAAACAAGCACTGATCATAACAATCTGGGTTCTCCTTCTTGTATATCCTCTCTAGGTGTGTAGATTTCAGCTTGACCTTCCTATCCTATAGGTCTATATAAGTGAGTATATACAATATGTTTCTTTCTGCTTTTGGGATACCTCACTCAGTATGATCGTTTCCAGGTCCCACCATTTGCCTGCGAATTCCATGATTTCCTCCTTTTTAATTGCTAATCAGGAGATATTATGGGAAAAAATACATTTTCTATTTTCAACAAAAGGGAAAAAATCCCTTCCATCCCTGCAGGAATCCCACTAAAATTTACTAAATTCACTGATACTGAACAAACTCACCTTTATACAAAATCACAAAATCACACTGTATTTGAGTCTATGCACATTTTTTTAAAAGCATGACCTAAGCTGGTCCATCTAGTCACTGCGGTGGTAAACAGCATAGGAGTCAAAGAATCAGACACTGACTGACACTGAGAGTTTCCTGGACTTTTAGGACATGCCCTCGTTAGCACACAGTCCAACAGTCCTCTGCATAGCTGGGTTCAAGGCCCTGCTCCCCTTCTGACTACATAAACTCAAGAGGGGTTACCTAACTTCTCTGTATTTTAGTTCCCCAATAAGTCAAACTGGAGTGACAAAGTGAGCCATGTAATTAAAGAAAAACGAATCAAAACACCGGTATGTTTCAGTCTTAGAATTTGGGTACAAAATTATGTAGATATGTTTCTTAATTTTCTCTTTGTAAGACAATGATAGACAATTACATAATTTTATATTCCTATAAAATTCTATAAAAATGATAAAACATTAAACACTGGTACTAGATATACTGGAATTTTATGATTAAATATACACATATTATAGCACTTTAAATATATATAGACTATTATATAGTGGTTAAGGACTGAGTGTAGAGGGAAAGACTGAAATTCTGTCTCTGTGACTTTGGTCAAATGTTGTCTCTTAGCTTTCTTTCTTACCTGAAACTCCAGACAAATAGCAATGACTAACAATATTACGCTGTGACGTCTTGTAGCTCAGGATTGCTGAGAGGGCTGAATGTATTTTTACCACATCTTAACCTCTTTACTGTAACTACCCACACAGTATGGGTTGAATAAGTGAAAAACAATCAGCAAATGCTCTTCTTTTCCCCTTTTGAGAATATTATATCACCCGGGTTGGCACCAAAATATTGAACTATGTAGCCTAGGATGGCTTTAAGCTTTAGCTCCTGTTCCTCTGTCTCCACTGTCGGTATTATGGGTTTTTGCAACCACACCCAACTGACTAATCTTAACAGTTTTTAGCTAATCTTCAAATATCTGGGGAATGAACAATATAAATGTATGATATCACATCAAGATTATTGCTAGTGATGTCTTGTCGCAACAGCATTAGTCATTTTAAATTTAGTGGGGGAAATAATTTAAGATTTGATAGTTGGGAGAGAAAAAGGGAAAGGGGAGAGACAGAGACAGAAAGAGAGGTTGAAAGAGAAACAGAGAGACAGAGATAGGAGTATTTTATTCAATGGAAAGGTAGGAAGGATGTAAGTAAAACTAGTAAGGAAGTGCTGCATAAGTTACTACCAGAGAGCCTTAAAAAGGTGCAGACGACACAGATATGAACTCAGAAATATGTGTTCCTTTAAAACAGTAGTCATCACAAGTATCTCCTGGATAGGAAAAAAACATCCTTAAGAACAATTTAACTCTTACATAAAATTTCAGCAGCAATTATTTATGTATTGTACATATATATTATACATAAAACTTTCAAAAACTTTGCCCCAGGAACCTTCTGTAATAATGCATTCTTAGTCTTTCCAAACTGGACTTGGCTCTTATTTTTAAACTTTCCATCATTTTGCACTTAAGAGATCACGCGCATGAAAGGGCTTTATAAACTATAAAGTTCTATAAAAAGAGAGTGGCTCTTTACTTGTTGTTATGTGGTTTAGGAAATGAGCTTGTAAACAACTTCAGGGCAAGGAAAATGCTTTCTGTCTCTTATGTACCACAAAGAGAACTCAATTCTGAGTTTTAAAGGGCACAGGCTCTTCTCAAATGCTTAGCTAAAAGGTATGTAATAAGTGGTATCTATGAAAACAGAACAAAAGAACAGAAAAACACAGCACTGCCTTCGGTAACACCGCTAAGCCATTTAGAAAGAAGAAAATGACATGGACTGAATTGTGCTATCTGGAGCAGGGAATGTAGGACATCCTGAATATGAAGACAAAAGGTCTCCAGGAGAGGCATGTTTGTCCCCAGAGCCTTCCGCAGAAGGGGGGCAACAGTACTTCATCATTGCAGCACTTCTGGGATAGAGGCTGTTCCCTCAAGCCACAGGCAGCCTTGAAACTGTAATTAGTATTTGCAGTAGAACCCATTCATTTGCAACAACATGGATGGAACTAGAATAAAAAAAAAAAGCCATGTACAGGTAGAAAGGCAACTCATGATTGGGACACGTGTGGAGCTATCATTGACTTTATAAAAACAGAAAACAAGACAAACAAACAAACAAACAAAAAATGGTAACCAGAATTCAGGAACGGGATAAGTGAGGATGGATACAGGGAAGTAGGTAAACCATTTCAGGATACCGTAATACAGAGCTACCAATGGCACAATGGAGTGAGTACAGTTTTATAAGGAACCAAAAATAGAGGGCTTTGAGCTGCCATCTACTTCAGTGTTTGAGACAAGGCAGAGGGTGCGAAAGGCCTTAGTTTTAATCCCCATTTATAAAAACAAACATATACCAATTAGGAGGCCCTTAATTTTTAAAATAATGGGAAACATTTAGGATGATAGAAGTGGTTCTTGCCATGACCATATCATTACATGTTATATATGTATGCTGAATTACTACATCATATTAATATGTAAAAAGACAGTATGTAAATAAAAAGCATGTACTTGCAATGACACTCTCCAAGTAAATACGGAAAAACCTGCTCTCTCATCCTTTTGAGAGCATTAAAGCAACACAAATGCATGGTGTGCTGGCTAGTTTTACGTTGACATAACACAAGTTATACTACCCCCAGAGAGCTGGGCCCACCCACATCAATTATCAATCAAGAAAATTGACTACATTCTTGCCTACAGCCCTACGTTATGGAAGCATTCTCTCAATTTAAGCTTTCAACTCTCTGAGGGTTCTAGCTTGTGTCAAGTTGACACAAAATTAGCCAGAACAATTAGCATTTAAAAATATAATCTAATTTTATAATTATGCAAAGATAACTATGACATAAAAATGGATGATTCTTCTCAAAATTACACAACACTTCTGTGTGTTTTGCAAAGCATGGTGCAGGATGCTGCCTAACTACGGTAAGTTTTAGCTTGAAAATAAATAGCTACTACTCTGATCTCACTATTGACATGCTCCCCCTCAGACTCCAAGGAAGATGTCACTTGGTACCTTTTCTTCAATGATTCTTAGACAGACACATGGGATGGACATTGGAAGTAGAAAAAAAAATGAGAAGCAGGGACTCTGAAAGACTCTACATAGCAGTGTATCAAAGTAGATGCTGAAACTGATGGCAAAACTTTGGGCAGAGTGCAGGGAATCCTATGAAAGAAGGGGGAGTCAGTAAGACCTGAAGAGAACAGGAGCTCCACAAGAACCAAATATATCTGGGCACAGGGGCTTGTCTGAGACTGATTCTCCAACCAGAGACCATGTATGGATATAACCTAGAACCCTTGCTTGGACGTAGTCCAGTGCAGCTCAGTATCCAAGTGGGTACCCTAGTAAGGGGAACAGGGACTGTCTCTGGCATGAACTCTGCAGCTAGATCTTTGACCTCCCCACCCCCCATGGGAGGAGCAACCTAGCTAGGCCACAGAGGAGGACATTGCAGCCAGTCCTGTGAGACCTGATCAGCTAGGGTCAGATGGAAGGGGAGGAGGACCTAAAGTATCAGTGGACTTAGAGAGGGACAGGGAGGAGATCAGGGAGGGAGGGTGGGATTGGGAGGGAGTGAGGGAGGGGTCTACAGCTGGGATACAATGTAAATAAACTGTAATTAATATAAAAAATAAAAATTTAATAATAATAATTATTTGCCGAGGATCACAGAATCCTTTGTATACCTCTATCCTATACCATTCTACAAATAATCCTCAAGTTTTATGTAACTATTTTTGATAACATTTTTTTCCTTTCAATTTTTGTTTTACAAAAGATTGAATAAGCCTGAGTGACTTTCTTGAGATAGAAGCTCTAAATAGGAATTGTCGATTTTAGCAGCAAGGGGTGTCACCTAGGTATTGATGTTCTCTGGGCTCTATCCTTCCTGCCGATTTCTAATCAATACCCTCTCCTTTCCAGAGCACTGTTTCACAGAATGCTTTTCATCTGCTTCTCAGCTTTCACAATGCAGACTTACAATCAAAACTTCACTTTTCAGTTGCTAATTCTGAATGATTAAAAGTATTAAAGCATGATGGCAACTGATATTTTAACATTTCCAAATTAACAAACATTTTTGTCATTTTCTAATCCTTCAATACAGCTGTAAGGTCATGAAACTTTATAATACTGATTATTAATTTTTGTAACTGAATTGAATCTTTTGTTTTTTTTTAAATTAAGGTAAAATATGAAATTTCCATGCAAAAAATTATTTCTGGGCCTCCAGTGCTGAATTCTTTCATTGCGTCAGAGATCTAGAAGGTGTAGTCTGCTAAATCTCACTAAGGTCTACCGTTGTTTGCATCACAGTTTTTTATTTTAAGAATAGAATCTTAACAATGCAAATGCATTTGTAATAACTGTCACAATGTGCTGTGTAGCACAAGTAATCCCTAAAATATAAACTTATTAGCTTATCTGAGTAAAGCTCCTATTTATATATATTTTAAATTTTTTATGAATTACACTTTTTAAAAAGATTTATTTATTGATTATATATATATATATATACAGCGTTCTGCTTGCATGTATGCCTGCAGGGCAGAGAAGGGCCCCAGATTTCATTACAGATGGTTATGAGCCACCATGTGGTTGCTGGGAATTGAACTCAGGACCTCTGGAAGAGCATCCAGTACTCTTAACCTCTGAGCCATCTCTCTAGCCTTATTAATAAAGTGTAATTACACTTTATTCACTTTGTATCCCCCTGTAGTTCCCTTCCTCCTCCCATCCCAATCCTTTCCTTCCTCCCCGTTCTGCACTCATAGCCCTCTTCAAGTTCACTGATAGGGGAGGTCTTCTTTTCCTTCCTTCTGATCCTAGTCTACTAGGTCTCATCAGGAGTGGCTGCATTTACTTCCTCTGTGGCCTGGTAAGGCTGCTCCCCTCTCAGGGGGAGGTGATTAGAGAGCAGGCCTATCAGTTCATGTCAGAGGCAGTCCCTGTTCCCATTACTATGGAACCCACTTGGACACTGAACTGCCATGGGCTACATCTGTGCAGAGGTTCTAGATTCTCTCCATGCATGGTACTTGGTTGGAGTGTCAGTCTCAAGAAAGACCCCTGTACTCAGATTTTTTGGTTCTGTTCCTCTCCTTGTGGAGTTCCTGTCCTCTCCAGATCTTAATATTTCCCACTTCTTTCATAAGATTCCATGCACTCTGCCCAACGGTTGGCCATAAGTCTCAGCATCTGCTTTGATAGTCTCCTATTTATATTTTAAATCTCTACTTTGTCCTCACCCCAAGGAAATTTTTATCATAGATACCTTCTCATGTCTAATCTCATTATGTCCTTAAGATTAATAGCATTTTCTTCATGTTAATATAAAGATTTGTTATTTTTCAAGGTTATGTTGTTATTAAGTTTAAGCAATGCTTTTAACAAGATGTTGAAGAAAAATACCTTATAAATCATTGTTTCTCATAAATACAAACACTTCTTCAGAAACTTCCTAACAAAATGTTACTTTGATGTTTAATAAAATGGTGCAATACTTATGAACAACAAAAGTGTCTTTATTGCCTCAAAAAGCATAAGGTGCTAATTATTGACTTTGTGTGCATAAGTGTTAGTAGTTGTGGATAATATGGTAGAATAAACAGTGGATGCATCCAGAACTATGTTCAGGTACTTTTAGAGCAGGATGCAAGCAATGAGAAAGAAATGGAAAATGATGTTCAGAAAAAATAGACAAATCACTTCTTCTTGTTGAAAATAATTTTTGATGATGGGGAGGGAGATGTTTAGCCTTGGCTCACCTGAAACATATAGTGTAGACCAGGATGGACTTAAATTCACAGAGATCTGCCTGCCTCTGTCTCCTAAGTGCTGGAATTAAAGGGATGTTCTGTCACACTCAGCTTTAAAAGTATTTTTAAAGGTATTTACTTTATGTAAGGATTACAACCCAGCACAGAAAAAAAATTGCTCTTAAGTTTTACCCAGTAATGGGGCCATACGGATGGCTTTGTTGTTAAATCATTTGCCACAGGAGCGGGAGGACAAGTTTGTATACCCAATTCCCAAGTAAAAGCCAACTGGTCATGGCAATCAAACCACTGATAATTTCTGCTAGAAAGGCAGACACAGGGGTCCCTAGAGCAAGATACATACAAGATTAACTATGCTCGTGAGTTCTGCTTTGACTGAGAGACCCTGCCTAAATGAATGTGGGAGATGGGCCATCAACCTAAGGCTGGTCCTCCTCCCCATACATATAGAATCTTTAAAAGTAATTCATCTAGTGGAGGAGATAGTGCCAACGATGATAAATACAATGGTGTATTCAATTGATTGTCGCCTGGGAGTGACTCTATATCTCAATTTACACGTCACTGTGTCTGTGTGAGCGCAACTTGTATACGCCATGTTGCACATGTGCAGCTCGGTGCACAGCTACAAGAGTCATTTATTCCATCATAGGCTCTCAGCCTTGAGGTCAGGCATCCAGGCTTGCATGGCAAACACTTTTAATCATTGAACTATGCTGTAGGCCTCTGAAATTGATTTTCTGAATTATCAGGGATCTTCCTACCAACAGGTGTTTGCTGTGCTGACTTGAGGCATGCTGTCAAGATAAATAAAAAACAAAAACAAAACAAAAACAAAAAAAAGCAATCACCCACCCAAATCATGTTACTATCCTTGGGTAAATTAGGCATTCATTTTGTGACAAGATCTCTACAGATATCTACCGGCAAAGAAGTAGTTAAACAACACCACATAAATATGTAAAAGATATTGTCTTAGAGAATTGTTAAAAAATGGCTCAAATGAGAAAAGGAATTCTGGAAAAAGTTTGAACGAGAGGATGAATTGTGAAAATTAAGATGATAATTTAAGACCTTTTCCAGGGGAAAGGTCATAGTGATATATATATATATACATATATATATGGAAGCTTTTAAGGAGTGATTTCTGAATCTGAGGAAGGCAAATATGACTGAAATACTGCAAGAAATGAAGCTACATATGTAAAAAATCAGAAAAATAATCATTTACTAAAGTCAAATTAAAAGTAGACTTTTCTGTTTTGCACTGCTCATTGTTTTCACATGTGGTTAATGGCTAAGATTTTTTTTTTAATGACAAAATATGCTGTTGAGGCTGTGGAGAAAGGGGCATTTATTTATTCCTGGTGAAAATGCAAAACGCTACACCCGCTATGGAAATTAGTGTGGCAGTTCCTTAGGAAGCTGATAACTGATCTACTCCAAGATTCAGCTATACCACTCTTGGGTATTCTAAATCCTACTACAGAGGCATTTGTTCATCATGTTCATTGCTGCTCTGACAGTAATCAGAAATTGGAGGCAGCTTAGATGTCAGCTTAGAGACAGCTGGTGAATGGATAATAAAATGAGGTATACTTACACAATGGGTTTTTACTAAGCTGTTAAGAAAAATAAAATAAAGTTTGCAGTTAAATTGATTGGGGCTAGGAAAAAAATCATTCTGAGTGAGGTAACCCAGACCACAAAAGACAAATACTGTATGTATTCTCTTATATGTGGCTGCTAGCTTTCAAGTCTTTGCTATGAGTGCTACAATTTGAACACCTGAAGAAGCTAGGTGCCTAGTAAGAAACTAGCTGAGAGGAAAGGATATCTCAAGGAAAGGACATGGGATATATTGTTATGGAGAGACAAAGGAGAAACTAAAATAGTGGATTAAACAGGGAGGGGTAGAAGAGAAGGGTTAGGAAGGAGTATGGGGAAGGACACTAACACTAAAGATCCACTGGAAATCTTATGGAAACCCAATACTATAAAGCTTCTGAAAATATACATATAAGAAAGGAATGCAAATGCAGTTACCAGATAATGGGGGGGGGATGCTTTTCTCAGCCCTCATCAGAGAAATGTCATCTTGCAGTAGATGGTAACAAATCCGTTGATCCACAAGTGGACAATGTACAGAGGCTGAGAAACTTTGGAGCACTCATTCCTAAACAGGGATTCTTCAACAAACTTTGCCCCTCAGAGTTCAGGACACTATGTGGATGAGGAGGAGGAAGAAAGAGTCCGAGAGCCAAAGGCGATGAATGACACCAAGGAAAATAGTGTCTTCCAGACACAACAGGACTGATGCCCAAATGGACTTGCAGAGGCTGTGGCAGTATGTATCAAGATCTTCCCACGTTCAAGACAGACAGGGTACCAGAGGTTAGGAGGATGGGGAATCTGGATATGACCCCATAATTGACAGCCCACCTGAAGTTGATCCCTCAGACAGAGGGGAAATGGGTTTTCTCCAATGAATTCTTGTTGGGTATATCAACCACATCCCAAAGCAGGGGATCCATCTATGCCAAACGGTAGATGAAAAACACACACACAAAAAACCTCAATGGGGTTTTTTACATCTCATTTTACTTTACTTGGGATTGCTTTGTCTCATTGATCTTTTGCTTCTTTATTTTTATTTTTTTGTGATTATTTTTGTGTATGTTTCTTGTTTTAGTTTTTGAAAGTATAAGCTGCTAAATATTTACTTCTTTTTTCTATTATTATTATTATTATTATTATTATTTATTGCAATTTATTCAATTTGTATCCTGGCTGTGGCACCTTCCCTTATCTCTTCCAAACCCACCCTCCCTCCTTTTTCACCCCCTATGTGCCTCCCCTTTTATATTTATTTGTTATGTTTGTTTTACAGAAAGGGGAAAAAAAACAGAGTCCGGTGGGTGGGAAGGTGGGAGAAGAAAACATGACCAAAATATATTGTATGAAAAAATGCAATTAAAAACCTTTATAAAAGAAGGCTTGTGAAAATACTGCAAGGTAAAATTATCTTAATTGACACACACAAAACTTCAAGGAGTCCAAGTACTCTGTTCAGTCTGTGGGAATGGTACCACAAGCAAGCAAGCACTATTGGCTGAGGCCAGGTTTCACATTGAACTCCATCCTAAAAGTGGACATGACTGAAAGAGTTTTAAAATTAACAGTTTTTAAAAATGAAACAAGCATTCAAATACTAGATCTGAAAATTGGCATCACACACCAATACACAAAGTGACATGCCTGAAGCACATTCATAGCTCACATACCCTAACCTGATTTTGACTGTTGTTCTTTTATTTTGGGTCTTCAGACTCATTATAATTGCTCAACATTATACGGTAGCATCATCATCACCAGTCACTAAACACCATTTCCATTTAATAATCACTTCAGTTTTCTGAAATAAAACAATTTATTCCATTTTACTGTCGAAGAAACTATCCTGAAGAAGCCTTTACTTTTTCTTTGTTTCTCTTAGATCCTTCTCTCCATACATTTTAAACTTACTAAAACAACTTCAATGATTTCAGTTGTTTCTTTTCTGTACATGCTAATGATCCTCAAATAGCCCTAAAAACCTGTCCAAGAAAATTCCAAATTTCAAAACAATCAGAATTTATAAACATGGCTTGTTCCCAGTAAGCATCACGATCCTTTCCTTTTATCATTGCCTTATTCTGTCTTTTCTCCTGCCCACCAGCTCTCAGACACAAAGACTTCTTATTCTAAGATCTCAATCTGTCATCATGGACTTGTCCAATCCATCCCCAAAGCACCCTGGCACTTGATACCCTATGTAATCTTCTTTAAAACAAAACAAAATAAAACAAAAACCTTTGTTTCTTTTAAAGCAAAGAACCGTAAGATCATAGGAGAAAAATAAGTGTGATAAACCCATGGTTCAAAAGACAGATATACAAGTTTTGCAGTGAGGAGAAACACTTAAATGAGCATCTCTAAGTCTCTAAGGAATTGAGCCCTTGAACAAGCTCCTGGATCCCGTAAGATGTTATTCATACTAACAGGCATTTGGAGCCACATTTTGAGACTGGGGAAGTTAATAAAAGTGAAGTAATTAAAAACCAAGATAGATGTAGTCATTGCTCAATAAACCTTAGTTATTACTGCTGACAGCTTTATCAATATGCATACAAACCCATAAAAATATTGATTAGTAACATAAATTCACACTGATTATCTAGTTAACAGAAATACTGTTCATATACTCATCCTGCTTTCCTGTTATTACTATGTAACCATTAATAAATTGATGAAAGTATCTTTAAGATACTTAAGTAAAGATTTAATAATATTGGGCAATCTACTTAAATATTACAAAATATTAATCTATGTACACATGACACACGAATTTCTTGCTCCTTCTTCAGTTGTCCAGTTTGAAGCTGATCTCATGTTAAAAATTTACCTTAGCACACTTAAAGTGATTGCCACCGCATGCCTCAGGTTGGATTCTGATTATTTTACTTGAAAGGCGCCAAAAATATTTACTTTCATACTCAAAACCCTCAAGTACAAGCTCATGATAAAGATTAATTCTATCCTAATCGGTGTCCTTTTTCCCTCACTCTCAATTTAATCCAATAGCCTACCTACATCTTAGCCAAACTCAAAATTTATAGTTGAGGGCAAGGAAAAGAACAAAAATAGAACAGTGGGAGTGTGTTTGAAAATACTACTCCTTATTAGGACGTCTGCTCTGAAGATGAGCTACTACAGCTGAATTGAACCTCTATTAACAGAAGTGAGTTCCTGAGCCAGACAGCAACAGTAAATAAAGGAACCCGTGCTTACATTTATTTGATGGTTTTGCATACTGGAGATGTGTTTCTGGCACCATTATTCAACGTTCAGGAAACAAAGCACACAAAACAGTATGTTCCTTAGAATGTTCTCCTCTTGCAGTTAAGAGAATCAAACAAATGAGGCAGGGATAAGGAATTTAAATTTAAGTGGGATTTTCACCCACAGTAGCTTCCAGTTTCTGTGTATTTGTTTAAAACTTTATTTTGTAAGTGCTTTTGGCCTCCAGTGTAAATAATAATCAGATTCAAGAAGATTTTGTTTTCTTTAAAACCCTCAGAGATTACCTTAGCCATTTTGGGGGCGGGGCTAGGACTTATAAACTTACTTTGGTAAAAATAAAGACAGAACATCTTCACACAGCAGGACTTCTCTTAAAACAGAGAGGCAACTGTTAGCCTGGGCTGCTGGAAGAAGTCCTGAGTGTGGTACAGAGCACAGGATTTCTCCCCCCCCCTAAAGAAAAGTGTGTGTCTTGGCAGGAGCTCACACAACTTACTTTGTAATTTGCTTTCTCTTCCCCTAAGGAAGAAAACTGAATAAAGATTAGTAAAAAAGGATTTAATGTTCTCAATGTTTTCCAGGCATAATTTCCATCTAGAGACAGAGAGACCTTTAAAATGGTTCCTTGACCTCTTGGGGAAATCAACTAAGTCAAACTTTATTTTTTGAGGCAATTTTGCTACGTTTTACCTACAATTTCTTCTTGAGAGGTCACCACTATGCAGTGAGAAATCAGAAACTCTGAATAACCAATTTTGCAATCAAACACTCATAAACCTATAGAGAACTCCTTTAGAATACTTCTTCTTATTATTTTACTGGAAAAAAAAAAACCTTGTAGAAACTGAACAGTGCCTGTTTTATTCCATTACTGGACATCCTGAAATGTTTCATTGTTTTGATTACAATGCAGTGATTACTTAAATATCAAAGAGATAAATTATCAAAAGAAATATAAAGTCTTTAAAAATTATATTTAAGATATAAGTGAGGATTTTCTCTTTGAAATAACATTGGAAAATAGGCATCCAAGGGCAGAGCACTGTTTTTCTCCAATAAGAAAAATATTTAGTCTACTGAGAGTCAAATTAAATAGTAAATAGCAACCCAAAGCAGATGAACTTCCAGAACAAGTTCAAGAGTCTAGACCTCAGGCTGGGAACGCAGAATGATAGATTATCTACTTGGCATATTCAAGTCCCCACGGTAGTGCCCATCACTACATTATAAAACATCGTCTTCATTGTGCAGAGCCCACTGTATTTTATCTCATATCCATAAAGAATACAACAATATGATCTGAAGAATCTTGGGGTGATCTTTAATAAACCACGGCACGGACACCGTGGAAGCCAGAGGCGTGGTGGTGGTTGGGGGCAGATGAAAGACAAATGTAGCCACAGAACCAGTAAAGGGCGTGGGCTGTGTCCCAAAGGTGGAGCCCTTGCTTATGAGGTTCTTGGAGGTTCTGGGCTCCATCTTTGCTATGGCGGTTCATATTTATAATAGCAGCGCTCAGGAGAGTGAGGCAGGAAGAATGCCTGGAGTTTGCGGGGTCAGACTGGTCTCTGTAGTGAGATCACGGCCAGTGTGGTCTACTCCGTCTCCAAAATCACAACAAAATGAAAACCAAGAGGGCAATGCCATGTATTGGCTTCCTATTGGGGCAGAGTAGGAGGTGATCCCTGATAAAGTTTTGTTGTTGATGTTGTTTATCTGTTTGCTTTAATTTACTTTTCAGGTGAATTATATTATCCAGACTCAGAGAACCTCTAGTGCTGTTCCGCATCGCATGTAATTTGTACCGTTGAATTTCTTCCGTTCCTCCCCCGGCTGTCCCTGCTGTCTCCAGTTGCTCTACCACCAGATTAGCACTGAATAAGCCACAGGCATCCCTGACTCAAGCTCTTTCAGTTTTCAGTCCTGATGCTGTGATATGTTTCTTTACAATAACCCTGTCTTCTGGAAGTTTGACTATTTACTTATCGATTTGGTGAATTTTAGCTTTTATTCTCTCCATTGAGAGGTTATGTATTCGCAACTCATCCTCAAAAGACTCCGTTTTCTCTCCATCTTAAACATGCTCATAAGTATGAGAGAGAGACTGGGGACAGGTGATTCACATAAGCTCTTCCTCAGTTACAAAGAACAGCAAATTAGAAATGCCCTAGTAAGTGATGATAGAATTGAAGGAATGAGGACAAAATTTATCTTTGCTCCATAATTTTTAAAAGAAAACGTCATTGCAATCGCCCCTGATCGTTTATTTTTCTATCTCTGGGTTTACATAGATGAACAAACTTTTAGAGATGGTGTGGACGGCCCCTTGGCACTCCTCTAGCCCCATGCTGTGCTCCCCTGTGTAGCATCTCCTTGTCTACCTCCTTCATTACTGACAAGTTCCTCTTCCTGCTTCTAGCGTGAAAGTGGATGTGAGGTGACGGTTGGGAAGAGAACTGAAGCAGACCAGAAGGAGGGCAGCATGGTCTTCCATTTGTGTGACAGCCTCTTCCACACTGGAGGCACACTCACTGTGGAAAAGGCAGTCTTTCCCGTAAAAGGAAGTCAGGAGAAATGTCTCAGTCCTTAAGTCCTGAGGTCTCCTCTCAGCCCTCACTTTCAGATTCATGGGGGACTATCAAGCTTCTATTTAAGCTCATGCCTTCCTTGCTACTCCTCTCTGCCATTCATTCATTTTTCCAGATCCTGCTGCTCACACTCTATTTCCCATACAGCCTCCTTTTCCTCAACCCTCATCATTCACTGGGGATGGCATCTTCTATTCTTCTTTCACCCCAGAGTGGGTTCATTTGGTTTTCCCATTTCCACCCTGACTTCTCCAGCGTACTAAACACAATCCTGCCATTAGTTTCCACCTTACCTTATTCACATAGGCTTCACAGGTTTTCTGGACCAGCTTCCCCCTTTGGGTTTTACAAGCGAAGCTGTCTTTCTTCTACTTTTCCCCTTAAGAATACCCACGAACGGGTGAGCAAAGTCTCTCCGTGGCTTTGAAAGCTTGACCTCAAGTATTTTCCCAACACACCTGAAAAAATTCAGTGCATAGGGGGTACCGGACGTCGAAGGCAGGGATTTCCACATGCTTGATAAACGTTCTACTGCTGAGTGACGCCACCATTCTTGTACCTCAAAAATTGAAATTAAGTATTCTTTTTTTTTTTTTTTTTTTGGTGCCTAGGCTGGCCTTGAACTTATTCTGTAGCACATACAAGCCTTGCCAAGTCCTACTCTCCCAATTACAGTTCTCTACCACTAAATTCAGCTACAATATGGTTCTTTTCTATCATCTGTCATTGAAAAACAAAAATAACCTGTCTTCAAGACTGAGATTCAATGTCTGAAATATAAATAAAATTATGGACCTGTTCCAGGATTTTCCTTTTTCTATCCACAAAATCATTAACTTTTTAAATGTTTTCATAAAATTATTTTACGATTTTTTTTCACTCTGTGGAATTTTATAGAAAAAAAGGAAGACAAAAGGGCAGTAATTTGAGGTTTATATATAGAGGCAACTTTAAATTATACAATGGTATGTCAGGTCAGAATGAGGAAGAAAGCAGGCATTTAGGATTCAGGTCAGGAGTGGGGCCCAATGTGTACTGACAGGGGCTCTGTAGGTCTTGTGATATAAAAAAGGAAAACATGTGACCAAAAAAGTATTTTCTAGGCTCAGGTTCTTCTATATAGGAATGAGTATGGGTCATTTTCAGGTCACTAGAATGTTCTGCCTATATGTGTCTGAAACACTTCTCAAGTATATTTTATTCTGCCCACAGATGTGGCCCCTAGATGCTGGGTTGGCAGTATGTTGGGAGTGAGGCTACTCAACGCAGGAATTCAAAGGAGAAAAGATACCTGTGAGAACCGAAAGGATGGTGGATGAGGGCAGTCACAGGGTCCTGAGCAAAGTCATGATGAGAAGATTCCGACATGGAGAAAAAAAAATCTGACGCAGTGAAATGTTCAAAACTACCGTTAAAGAAGCACAGAGCTGATTTTGTTTTATTGCATTTTCCGTTAACCCCTTGGCATTGACTCCTGCTTATGTGAAAACTTTAGCACATGATCAAGTCCTGCACTATCTCCACCACCAACTCTCAAGGTACAGACCCTTCTTATAACGCAGACACACAGTAACTCAAGGAAGACTTCTCAGCAGCCAACGGCTGAAACCGCTGAGGGTTTTACTGGGGGTTGGAACAATCATTCATCCATTCTGTGTGCTGACAGCCTGGGAGACACAGCCTCCCTGGAGTGTCTTCTCGCTCCCCTGGGCAGCACACAGGAATGAAACTAGTCATTGTAGTGGGAACTACTAAGTACTTCCACACTCACCTCTCCAGGTCATGTGTTTCAAATCTGAATGACTTCATCCGGAGGAGAAAAACTGTGTGTTTATTTCTGAATGTATTTCCATTTTTATTATTCTTTTTAGTTTTGAGATTATGTAATAATTACATCATTTCTTCTTTCCCTCTCTTCCCTTTAAAGCCCCCTTTCTCTCTTTTAAATTCATGCCTTTTTCATTTATTGCTGTTACATACATATAGTACATGGATATACATATGTGTACATGCACATAGCCTAAATGTAGTCTGTCCGGTTTAGGTAATGTTACTTGTATGTATATTTTAATACCCACTGTGCCTGACAGAGTACCACAAATGCTAAATACCTTGTTCAGAGAACATACATGCTATATAATTCTTGTGTAACACATAGTCTAACCTTTTTTTGGGGGGGGGGTTACTTTGTGTGTTTATCTTGGGAAGAAACATCTTACTGGAATTAAAAACATTCTATAATTTTAGGGCCCACAGAGCTTATTTTCCCGTACTCCATGTGGCCAGTGCTAGCTTGACCTGCAGTCCGTCCCTGGCCCACGCTGGGAGTACTTAAAATCAGGCATGGCTTTCGATGAAACTGAAGTCCTTATACTATCGCAGAGCACAACTGACTGAACCTTTTCTCGTGTCTCTAACAGTTGGCATTCTTGTGAGAGCCAGTAACAGAGTTCAAATAGTTTTAGTGTGAATTGTCACCGATTTCTGGACTGTATGCTTTCATGTAAGAGTGAGAAGGTAGTTACTACAGGTGAAATAACAGTTAACATGCAAGTGGGAAACAAACTCTTATGTGATAAAGGTTGAGTTACTAGGCCAGCATATACTTTAATCCCCTTTTTGTTCTATCTCAGGCCCTAAATTAAAAAAAAAACTGTATTCTTAAAAGTTATTTTTACTTTAATGCTGTAGGGGTGATTTTTTTTGAAGTTCATGCTGAGAATAATTTTATTTTATTTCATTTTTTATAAGTAATTTATTTATTTTTATATTAATCACAGGTTATATATTTAGTATCCCAGCCATAGCCTCCTCTCTCATTCCCTCCCACTCTCCCCATCCCTGTAGGGGTGATTTTAAAATATAAAATATTATTTAATTTTAGTATAATTACAATGTAATTATATTAAATATAATATATTAATATGACAACAATTAATTATATTAAAATTAAATATAATTCATATAATTAAATATTATAATTTATATAAAGTTCATTTTGTACAGTATATGTAATTTATATTAATACAAATAAATTAATTACATTCAAATAAAAATTTAAATTATTAAATGTAAATTGCAATTTGATGTATGCAAAAAGAATGAATTGTGTATTTATACACATTTTCTGTGATCTTTGATTCTTTTTAGAGTAATTGTATTTGATTCTGAACAAAGATCCAAAATATTTCTTTGTGTACATTGTTGCCATAGAAACAAAATCAGTAAATGATGCCCTTGAGATCAATCATTCTTGATGCAGCTAAATTCCATTTTTAAGTGTTTAACATTTTCCAAACAGTCTGTCCTCTGTGACAGCACAGAATGAGCACCTGTAATTCAGGGTTACTACAAGAAATCCTAAATGCAAGCCTGATTTCTACAGTAAACACGATTAGACATTTATATTAAATACACATTCCAGGTTGTTTTCATGTATTAGTAATTTGCATTGTCTCCTTAAAACCATCTATCAATTCACATAGTTACAGAAGCTCCCATAACTATCCTTTGCCTGAAGGCTCTCTGAAATCCATCTCTGGTCAAATACTCATCGTTTTATTTTATAGCAAAAAACAAAAAACAAAAAATAAAAAAATCAGCAATAATGGACTTGATACAGACTAGCTAAGGGATGGGAATGATAGTCGCAGAAAATGGTGTACAAGAAATGTTAAAGAGAAAAGTGTGTACAGGTTTTTAATTATAAAAGCTGTTGTATTCTCTAAAAAAAATGGGCTTGTCCAAAGGAGAAATTAAAATGAAGAAGTCACTGGGCAAAGAAGAACACAGAAGTATAAGTCAAATGGTGCTGGTAGAACATGACATCAAAGGAAAGGCATGCCTTACGAGAAAAATGTGTAAATTTTGGTGTTCTCCATAGGAGTGACCAAATGTCATTATGGAGGGAGAAGAAACCATGAGGTCAGGATGGAAAAGGAAGAAAGAGGGCGTGTCTGAGGTCTGAGCAATGACAGCAGGGTGTTCCCAACACTTGTTATTTGTTTTGGTAAAATCAAGATGGGACTTAGTTTTGGAGGTGGTGAGGCAGAGATGCTGGATACTTTGTCTTCATAATCCAAATACTCTTTTTTTTCACCTATTCATTTCAACAAAATCTCTCAAAGCAGTGTACTTCATGGAAGTTAGTAACAAGGCATGTTATTTGGAAGGCAAATATGTGGAAGTCAACACATAACCACAGTTGGAATACATTTAAACTAATAAAGCAAATGAAAGTGTTTCTATAAAAAGTTATTTGAACCTATTAACTATGATGATTCACCTAGTTTCTATACAAATTTAAGAAAATCATTTTCAGCTAGTGAAGGAGCTAATGAAAGGGAGGAGGGAAGAAGTCATGGAGAGAGAAAAAAAAAGACAGGGATTAGGAGAGAGAAGGGCAAGGGAATGATTATATGAATATAGGTACATTCATATAATATATATGAATATATTATATGAATATAATATATATATGTAAATGAATGAGTCAGAGAAACAGTCTTCCCAGGCTGTAAAATTCCCCATAGGCAACACAGGTTTCTTTAGACATGGCATTAATAAACAATTCCATTTAATCCAAGTGATTACATTTTTAAAATCTAGTAGCTGGGCATGTTGGTACACACTAATCCCAGCACTTGGAACTTAGAGTCAGGTGGATCTCTGTGAGTTCAAGGACATCCTGATCTATATAGCAAGTTCTGGGACAGCCAGGCCCATAGAGAGAGAGCTTGTTACAAAAAAGTTATTTAATTTTGTGTTTGTTCCTGTGTGTTTGTGCACATGTCCATAGGTCCTACATACCAGGGCATGCAACTGGAGGTCAGAAAACAACATACACACACTTGGGCCTCTCCCTCTATCATGTGCGTACTGGGGAGCACACTCAACTCATCAGGCTTTGCCTGCAAGTATCTTTGCCTGCTGAGCCATCTCTTTGGCCCAGTTTGAAATCTGATAGTCAAAGCCTTTCTGCAAACCTTAAACCTCAGAGCCTAAGTACGGAGAGATCGGCAAAGAGGAAGCTCCACCATTGACTCGCTGCTGCAAAAATAACACGCAGGGGAACCACTGCCTGCTGGACTCTCCTTAGGAAACCCACCACCAAGGAAGATATATGACTGCTCTGCAAACACAGCAAAGAGTAACTTATCCCGCTGGGATGCTAAACCATCTCCGTTCGTTCTCTTCTTTGGCATTCCAGACGTACTTCTACTACAGCTATAGATTGCATATACCAGTCCAGTGTTTAAACGGCTGAAAAAAGTCTTCCAATTTATTTTCAACCTAATCCAATAGAATGTGGCTTAAAACAGATAGTCTAGAATGCTAAGTGAGCTTTAAGATTTTGTGAAAGCCTTCCTTTGAAAGTAAATGTTGTGACCACAAGAATATTGCTATTAAGGAGGAAAAGACGGAAGCAATAATAACAGCAAGAGAAATAGGTTGGCATGTTAAATTGATTCACAATTTCCTTTACCTTTGCTTTGACTTAATATTGAACATAGTAATGGTTTACATAATGTGTGAAATCAAATATTATGAAAATTTCAGCAGTGCTTACTGGTATATTGACATGCAAAAGCCACCAATTCCCCTTTGAGTTTGTGCACATACAAGCACACCCTCAGGATACAACTCTTTTAATATTTCACTCCATAGAAAATCTTGAAGTACACATTTGAAGTAAAGCATCCTTTGCATAAATCCACTGACCCATTCTTTTCCCTAAAGTGAAAACTGCTTCTAGGTTTTCTTTTGCATTGAAACTGTAACAAACAGAGCTCAACTGCATCCACACAGAACCTTGAAGAATAGGCTTCAAGTTGCACAACTGACCTTTTCCACAAAAAGTACAGGCATGCGTCGCCTCGAAGGCACGGATGCACATTACGGGACATTTTGAAAACAAGAATTGTGTCACTTTTCTTGTGAATGGGCCAATTTAGATGTCAAACACTTCTTTGCATTTCCTTGCATATTTCTAAACATGGCTTTCATTAATTTTTTTTTTAACTTAAAGGAAAACATTTGATTACTTTACAGGGTAAAGAAACAATACCTTCTTCAGTGAGCTGCACGGAAGAAAAATAAAATGAAAAACGTATACTTAGACTTTCACACACAGGAGAGAGAAACCAAATGCATGCAGCACAGTCCTAGCCCAAGTCTTGGCCTGAAGCCCACAACCCCAGTGCCTCCATCACAACCCACGGGCGGGCGGGTACATGAGAGCGCTGTGCTCACCTGTCTGGCTGAGCTGCGACGTGCTTCTACTTCTTCGAGAAACAATGGCTACCACTTTGGCACTCAGGCTGGATCTTCGCTTCTTTCCACCTGCTCCAACGGTACCCACGGCCGTGTCTGACTGGCTGCCGTCATTATGCTCCAGTGTGTAGATCTCCCCGCTTACACTGGTGCTCTTGATGATGGCTCTTCCTGAAGTCCCCATCCGTCTGCCTTGCATTTTGGGGGTAAATGAACTATATTTACAAAGTAAAAACATATATGCATCCATAAATTACAGGTCAGCATAACTGAAGCTCTAAAAGTATTTTTTTAATTACCCAGATACATGTTTTTAGGTGAAAGAGCCAGCTGAGTAGTATATATATTTTCAGATCACATCACTTTTATTTCAAAAAAAATAAAAAAATATATGTGCATGGATGAAGGCAAGAGAATGTGAATGCACTAAGAGCCTATGTGATGCAGAAGAGTACATCCGATCCTCTGAAACTGGAGTTACAGATGTCTGTGAGCTGTCAGGTGGGTCTGGGATGTGAACATAGGTCCCTAGCAAAAACAGTGAGTGCTCCTAACTGCTGAGCCATATCTGCAGCCTGATCACGTTCACTAAGATGTTTGCAGGGCACAAATTAAAAATTAAATATCTATTTATTTTATTTTAGACATTGTCTCACTTTGTAGCCATGACTGGCCCAGAACTTGACACATAAACAGGCTGGCCTCAAACTCACAAAGATCTGCTGGACTCTGCTTCCTGCGTGCTGAGATCAAAGTAGTGTGCCATCCACCACCATGCTTGGTTCAAAGCTATAAACTTTTCAAAACAACGAAAAGAAATATCTTATCAACAGTGCTGGGGCGGTGTAAATAACGCACAATATTCTGAATCTCATGGGTTCTGATAACGGTGTAACAATTCATCCACGTGGCCCTCAAATATCAAGCCTTTCCTTTCCTTTTTTTTTTTTTTTTCTTGTAATCTTGCTTTTCAATACAAAGCACACAGTAGTGGTAACACAGACTAGCCGGTAGGGCTGACATTTTACGTGACTCATAACAAATGCGAAGATTCCTGCAAATAACAAAATAGAAACCAGTGAGGTTTTGTAACTTATTTATGGTCACCTTCGTTGTGGTATTTAAATTAAAAGGGACTCCATGAAGAAATCTCAGGAAGATGAAAGAGAGAAGCCAAAAACAAAAACAAAAAACAAAACAAAAAAAAACACCACAACAACAAAAAAACAAGAAAAACAACAACAAACACATACACATAAACTGGGCCTTTGGGCTTCGAGGAATTTTGTATTAAAATCCAAGACTGTCAAGTATTGAAAGAAATATGGGTATTGATGAGAGAAAACTATCAGAAAAGACAGAGTTAGAGGAGGTGCGGTGTTAAATGCAAATAAGTCTCTTGGGTCAGAATTATAGAAGTTTTTCTGGATGACTTCATGGGTATATTCGTTAATTAACAAACTAGATTTATATTTCTTCTTATTTCACTCATACATTCAGTCAGTGCCCAACTCCTAATTAGGTTATACACATTTCTTTCCCCTTGACACTCACTGGTGTGCATTTTCATTCAGTTCTACATAGTATAACAATGCAGCCATCTAATTTGTTTATGCAATAGGTGTAGGTGTACTTTTCTACCATAGTAAAACATATTATACCATATACTGTCTGGGCTGTTTTCCTCCCAAATCACCCTCATGTTTAACTGGCTATGTAATTAACAACAACAACACCAAAATGAAAACCCAGAGCTTTCTGTGTGGTAACACTAAGCCCCTCCACAATTTTAAAACAACAAGACATACGTTATTCACACACAACCTATACACTAACCCTAAAACGTTTTGTTGCAATGACTCCTCATATCATTTGATTATCCAGACTATTCTTTCCTTCTCTTATGCTTCTTGAAACAATAGCAGTGCTTTGAGACCATCAATAAATACAACTCCTTTCCTGAAAACAAAACAAAACGAAACCAAACCAAACAAAACAAAACAGGACTGTCCTTTGATGGAATAATTTGGAATGTGTAAACTTTTTCTGCACTACTCTAACTGCACAGCCTCAACGTTCCAACAATAATGAAGTCTTCCCACCTGCAATGAGTAAAAAGGTATTATCATCTCTCATTTTGTTCCAACCAGTTTTAAAAACAGTTTTAAAGCATTTGCAAACTTCATAATTTGTAGCTTATTTTTTCAAAATACTAATGAGGAAAAACTTCACATGACAAGTCAAAAGCTGATTTTGTGTGTGTGTGTGTGTTCTATAATAACAATTGTAACTGAAGTAGCAAGCATTCGGCCTGCATGGGTCGGCACCAGGTCCTCTGTGTATGTATCATAGTTTTTAGTTTAGTACTTCTATGGGTCTCCTGACTGTGAGAATCAATGGTTCTCTGACTTTTGCACCTGCTCTTGAGACTCTTTTTTTGCCTTCTGATCTGTAGCATCTCCACTTCGATGTGATAGGTTTTGCTTCATATTATTCTATTTTATTTTGTCATGATTGGTTGTTATCCATTAGGGGACTGTTCTTTTCTAATGAGAGAACGAGGGCAGACCCATTAATGAGGTAAGGTGAGGAGGCCCTAGGAAGAGGAGAGAGAGAAGAAACTATAATCGGGATATATTATATAAAAAAGGGAATCTATTTTCAATAAAAGTAGAAAAAATTGAAAAAAAATATCAACACTAATGTACACTCTTCTAATACATGTTCCCTCTAAATTCTTTTGCGCCCTCATTAATTTATTTGAATGGATTTTAATTATACATCCTCCTTAGGCAAACTCTTGCTATCTCCATTTCCTCTTATTGACTTGCCCAGTTCTGTGGTGGATCTATACAAACTGTCTAGATTAGTCAATTTCAAAGTCATAAATTATTCACTGTCATTTACAGTTAAATGTAGAGACCCACATGAATGGAAAATTCCACTTAAAAGTTAAACAAAGTGATCATTCAGGAATTCACTCAAGATAAGTGAGAACATATATTCATACAAATAAATAATAGAATATTTAAAGTAGCATTATTCAAAACCCTCAAGTGGAAGTTACTCAAATGACCACCCATCTGATAGGAAAACAAAATGAGATCTACCCACGGGAAAAAATATTGGCAGATGTTAAAATACAAATGAAGTAGAAAATGTCCTAATGAAGGTAACTAAGGAAAATGCCCATGTGTTATAAGCATCCATCTAAAAATTTCTAAGAGTAAAGGCTATAAGGAAATGTTTCAAAATCAATGGTTTTATATGGAGGAGGGAGACTTGGAAAAGTGCTGGTACATATGAATTTACATGGGAGATGACAGAAAGTATACAGAAATACAGATATGAGCACTGCTTGTCCAACTTTGTGAATTCAATAAAAGACTGATGTACACTTTATGAATGAATTTTATAATATAAATGTATCTCAATTTTGAAATGAATAGCCTTATAGCTTTCCTAGATTTTGCCAGTGGGCATATAATACAAGCACACATGTTATTTTAATAATATATAGGTTAATTTGTCTGTAGTTCCTTTCTAAACAAGTATACAGGGTCTTTATTTGTTAAATAAATTAATATTTATTGAAACAATGTTTCAGTATTATCAAAATGGACAGTGACAAAACTAATTTGAGCTTTCTGTCTAAAAAACAACAAAAAGCTTTGATAATCAGTAGTACAGAAATTGGTAAGTATCCGTAGAACCAAGAATGAGAAACCATCCCATGAACTAGACTTTGCCTCCTGTGGTGAATGGCTATTAGAGCCATGGGCAGTAAAGATGGTCAACTTGATACTTAGCCAGGCTAAGGACTTCATGAAGCTTAGAGTGATGATTTACTCCTAAGGTAAAAGTGATGCATATATATATATATAACATGCAGTCTATATATTGTATTATATATATGTATGTATGATATTTGGCTTGCTATAAATAATTATAAAATGGCAAGGATAGTAAAATCTGACTTAATCAAATGGAAATGCCATCAGTATTGACAGGAAGATTTTATGTACTTTTTAGGAAAAATACTATTAATTAAACTCAAAGACCCTATGTATGGTTATATAGGCCAGTAAATTAAAAATTAATATTGATAATGTATAATGAGAATACAATTTAAAACAATTTTGAAAGACAGACAAAAACAAAAGTGAAACATCCTGAGCTCACTTTCTGTAACATAACTGAAAAGACATTTCATTCCCTAAAGATATAAAGACTAATGGGCCATAAAAGGCTATCTAAGTTATACCCATAGGTGACAGATTTTTGTTGTATTATTCCAGTGGAAATAGGCTGTGCAAACATTTGTGACAATTAAAAGACAGGAAATAAGATGTCCTTTCATCTACGGCTAAGATTTTTTTCAGGAGGACATGTGGTACTAAGAAAAAAAAAATAGGCCTATTCTTAAATTTGTAGCATATTTAGAATAAAAGTAATATAGGATATATATGTAATAACTAAAGTAAAGCATAACTCTGTAAGAAAGAAAAATAGGATAATAGGTACCTAATTTGTAGAAGCAACTTATATTTCTTATAAGAAATACAAACACGAAATTTGTATTTATCCTATGGGTTACAGAAATATATACCAAAGAAATACAGAGGCCCATTATGACTTATTGGTAAAATAAAGATAGCAGTAACTAACACAAGGTGTAATAAACAGTTAAGATGTAATGCACATACATCCACAATACTGTTTACAATATTGTTAAAATTCTATATGAAAAATTTTGACAAACACATTCCTAATCATATATGGGAGATGGGAGTGGGAACCTGCTGATCAATATTAAGATGCCACGCCCAGACATTTAGCTGATAAGTTCTAGAAGATACAGCTTTGGTAGTGATGGTTGATAAGCCAACCATTTCAAAATGCCTCCTGAAAATGTTGGGAAAAATCAGTTCTGAATAATAACTGGGGGACATATTCAAATTAGACCAGTTTAGATTCAAGCCTTTCAAACAGAGCAAATCTTCAGATATAACGGTCTTTTAATAAGTATTGAATCTTACCCTCACACATATGCACATGCTAGTCGTTAATACAAGGCCATAAGTAGTCTTTTTTAATTAAATTTTTATTTTTTATATTAGTTTATTCACTTTGTATCCCGGCTGTAGCCTCCTCCCTCATTCCCTCCCAATCCCACCCTCCCTCCCTCTTTCCTCATGCCCCTCCCCAAGGAGGTCCTCCTCCCCTTCCATCTTACTCTAGCTTATCAGGTCTCATTAGGACTGGCTGCATTGTCCTCCTCTATGGCCTGGCAAGGATGCTCCCCCCTCAGGAAGGGGGTGGTCAAAGAGCCAGCCACTGAGTTCATGTCAGAGACAGTCCCTGTTCCCCTTACTAGGGTATCCATCTGGAGACTGAGCTGCCTTGGGCTACATCTGTGCAGAGGTTCTAGGTTATCTCCATGAATGGTCCTTGGTTGTAGTATTAGTCTCAGAAAAGACCCCTGTGCCCAGATATTTTGGTTCTGTTGCTCTCCTTGTGGAGTTCCTGTCCTCTCCAGGTCTTACTATCTTCCCCTTCTGAACTGTAGCATTTAACACTATTTATTAGCTTGTTCCTAAATTTTACATTTTTTGCTATTTCATATATTATATGCAATGATACATTACTCATTTTATTTCCCAATCTTTCCTACTAGCACATGGAAACACACGGACTTCTGCATATTGACCTTGTATCCAATGACTTTATAACAGTGACCTATTAATTAGACCAGCTGCTTCTTCTGACTCTCTTACATGTTCTTCACTTATGAACACAAGAAAAACAAAAGGTTCCACTTCATTTTCAATATTCATGGCTTTTCATTTATTCCCTTGTATACATCACTGGCTAGGGGATTGTGAATATCTCTGAAAGTAGTGGTGTGTATGTGTGACTCCTGGGAGCAACTGCTCCATGCTGTATTACTGGGTACTATTAGGATTATTTCAGAATAACTTTTAGCCTCACAGAAAAAAAAATAAACAAACCTCTTTCCTGGTTTGCTATTTTTATGTGTTGTTATATTTTTATGTGTTGCTTTTGAGACAAGATCCCACATGGTAATCCAGAATGACATAGATGTTACTATGAAGCCCATGGTGACCTGGATTCTTTTTTAAATTCTTAATAATTGCCCCGCTTCAGCTTCCCTAGCACTTGGATACTCAGATTATCAGTGTGGTCCACCACGCCTGGCTGTCAGATTGCATTTATTCACCAATGTGTGTATTGGACTTTATTGGGTACTTCTTTTTAAGCATATATATTAGGCAGGTCATATCCATTGAGATAAAAGACTTCTTCCAACTTATGAATTACAGAGTGTTAATGTAATGCAATTTTGTATTTAGTGCTAACATATTCTCATATTCCCTTTCTCTCACTCCTTACCCCTTCTCTCTGTTTTCTTCAGTATCTGAATTCAACATGTAAAGGTTTGTCAAATCTCTGTCCACTTAAACAAGATGGTGACTTGTTTTTCTTGCCTTGTAATGTCCTTTCAAAAAAGCAGTTCAGAATGAGGGCTAGGAGTCAGTCCCAAGAAAAGCAGATAGATAGGAAAGGTCTATGTACAATAATGTACTCATGACTTAAGCACTTCCATGTTTTTCTTCTCCAAGAGGAAGACACACAGTAGGATGCTCAAGTTGAATGGAATTGCTCAGTGGACTTTCATATCTCCATCTATTGGGTCCTTGTAGCAGGAACCAGTTGCCCTGTCTTTGTCTAGATTATCCAGACCTCTCTGATGGCACAAACCAGCAATTCCCACATTGAGCGGGAACCCATTCCAACCACCTAAGAACCTTGACAACAGACTGGGACACTGGCTACTGCTCCTCAATCCTCTCTGGGGTGTCTCTACACTGTCTGTCTGTCTGTCTGTCTGTCTGTCTGTCTGTCTGTCTGTCTGTCTCTCTCTCTCTCTCTGGCCTGGAAACAGAAGTAGGCAGATATGTATAAGTGGGTCTCACATAGTATCCACCCACAAACAAGTCAGTGAGACAGACTTAGCTGCTCTCCCCTCTGTTCACCTTGCTTGGATTTGTAAATGGACATGAGTCACTTGTTTTTTTATAATTTTACTGACATATCTGTTGCTTATTAATTGTTTCTCTCATCTCATGCTATGTGTATGAATCATTTGTATTTACTTCATTTATATTTTAAATATAATTTATGTATAATTTATATATACAATATATAAATTATATGCATAATGTACATATAATGTAAATATAAATGTTTACATTACATATATATCATTTTGTTTTCTTTGCAGTGTTGACAATTGAACCTAGAATCTCATATGTGGTAGTCAAGTATTCTATCACAGAGCTATACCTCCAATCCCAGGTATTAAGTTTTGTTGCAATCACTGAAACACCTGGAGATGAGAGGTAAATCTATTTATTGGCTATTTATTTTATCTGCCCACCTCTGTTTACTCTTCCACATCTTTTTTGCTTAAATTAGGAATTGTATTACTCCACAATTGTTCTATTTGTCCTTGGATCATGGGTTTTCCAACTCTGACTAGTCATTTATACATTTTGAGTTACAGAATTCTTCCTTAAATTATACATTTTATCATCTTCAGAATGACACAAACACTGTACAGAAGTGAAACTCCATGACTCTTGCCCCACAGTGATAGGAAGAAAAAGACCGACTAGACAAAGCATGTGGGACCACATGATAGAGAGAAGGGAGCATGGATGTGAGGTCTCTGAGCACATCTACCACATCCTTTCTTTTATCGAATGTATTAGTGATGGATATTTAAGAGTCCCTATCTGAGAAGCATGCTCGCTCTCTTCGCTAAGTCATCACCTTCCTTCTTTCAGCAGAACCCTGAATGTTCAATTGACAATTTTAGACCATATTTTTCTCTAAAAGGGTACATTTTTCTTTAAATTTTGTACCATTTTATTTTTATTTTTATTTTTTTATTGTGGGAACATGCATGCCACAGCATACGTGAGGAAGTCAGAAGAGAACTTCCGGAAGAGGAAGCGCTTCTTCAACCTCGCGGGTCTCAAAGATCAAACTCAGCTTGTCAAGGTTGTCGGCAGGTATCTTTACCCAGCGAGCCATCTCTGACACAGAATTTTCTTTCAATTGGCAGAGTAATAACGCTGTCTTCTTCCTCTGCAGAAGTGGATTTGAAGCCTCTGGTCTGATAAAGTTTATTTTGAAATTTGGTCGTCCAAGGGTTGTGGCTTCTGTCTGTTTTATTTGCTCAAGCACACCCTGGACAGGTCAGAGAGCATTGTTGAGCTTTAATTGTCAGGTGTCCTGCAGTTTTCTTTTTTAAAGACTTTATTTTAAATTTGTGTACTGTGTATCTGTGGGTAGGTCTGTGCACACTTGCCTGTGGAGGCCAGAAAAGAATGCTGTATCTATAATATCTGGGGTTCCAGGAGGCTCACTGAGTCATTTATCTAGTCCTCACCCCTCTTTCCAGATGGGTTCTCTCACTGGCTCAGAACACACCAAGTAGGCTAGGTTGGCTAGAGAGGGAGAGAGAGTTTCTGAGATCTACTGACCTCAACCTCACCCAGAGCCAGGACTGCAAACATGTGCCCCAGGTCCAGGTTTTGGTTGTTTGTTTTTAAAGACTGGCTCTCACATTTTAGCCATGGCTAGTCTGGAACTCAGACCAGCTATAGAGTTGAGGTCAACATTGAACTCACAGAGATCTGCCTGAGTACTGGGATTAAAGGCATCTGTCATGTCCTTTTTCCATGCCCAGATTTTTTATATGAAATTTTTTTCTTTTATTTTTTAATATGAATTTATATTTTTAATATTAATCACAGGTTATTTACTTTGTATCCCTGCCATAGCCCCCTTCCTCATTTCCTCCCAGTCCCACCCTCCCTCCCTCATCTCCTCCCTGTCCTTTTACAAGTCCACTGTCAGGGGAGGTCCTCCTCCCCTTCCATCTGACCCTAGCTTATCAGGTATCTTCAGGTCTGGCTGCTATGTCCTCCTCTGTGACCTAGCAAGGCTGTTCCTCCCTTGGGGGGGTGGAGGGGCAGGGGGAGGTAAAGGAGCCAGGTACTGAGTTCATGTCAAAAATAGTTCCTGTTCCCCTTACTGAACTACCACGGGCTACATCCAAGCAGGGGTTCTAGGTTATATCCATACATGGTCCTTGGTTGGAGAAACAGTCTCATAGAGGACCCCCATGCCCTGATATATTTTGTCCTTGTAGAGCTTCTGTCCTCTCCTGGTCATACTAACTCCCCCTTTCATGCCCAGATTTTTAATTGGGTTGCTCCTCCTGCTTGGAAGGCATGATCTTTAGAACTAAGTTTCCCCTATCTTAGCTTCCCTGTCTTTGTGGACCTCACCCAGCACTGCCTTGAATCTGTGTTTGCACTTGTGCTTTTCAGTGGCTGCATTTGTTTGGTTTATGGAAATGATTCCCTCTGCATGACTAACTCACAGCCAAAGGAAATCTACAGCAAATAACTGAAGCTCTTCTCTCACTAGGCACTGCTTTCTCTGTCAGTTCCTGAACAGGAAGAGCCATTTCTTCAGCCCTGGCAAAAACTGGAGCTCTCCGCTCAGGTTCCATCTCCCATGTTCACATGTTTTGAAGCACCCTCAGAGCAAAATGAGGTACATATAGCACTTATCTTGTGTTTTTGTCTTCTTTAAATGACAGGAACACCTCAAATTGCTGTTTTGTTGCTTACAAATTCTTTCTATCAGATTATAGTTTTGTGTATAGGAAGCCTAATCTACTAAAACCTGTGTTAATATCCCTCGAGTAGACTGGACCATAGCACTGTTCTCTTTTAAGAAGGGCAGAATTATCAGACCAGCTGTATTTTGTATGAAATTGTCAGATAATGGCTAATGAACATACATTACATTGCATAATCAGGTTCTAGCAACATTTCTCTCTCTCTATCTCTCTCGCTCTCTCCTTTTCTGTTCTTTTATTTTTGGAATTGTAATTTAATTACATCATTTATTCCTTCCTTTTCTTTCTTCCAAACTTTCCACATGCCCCTCCCAACTGTCTTTCAAATTCATGACCACTTTTTCATCATTTATTATTGATTTTTTTTCATAAAAATGTCCTGATTTCTTCACAGAAGAACAGACCTTCCCTGCTTCGCCCAGAGTCAAGCATCTGTCACTCTTAGGTGTAAGGCATTGTTCCAAGGTTTGTCAGGACTAAACTCTTGTTAGTGTCAGTCACTAGACAGGCACTTTTGTCAGAATTCTTAAAGTTACAACATTTATTTTAGGGAATTTTACACTTTATTTTAATACCTGCTTAGCACACCTGCTCCTGACATTTGTATTCATTTTGATTTTTAATTTATTTAAATTTGGAATCTGGTGTCTTTAAGGTTCATTTCAGGATGTGCTTGATATTTAGCTTCATGAAAGATTCAATTTTAAGTATTTTCTTATAAAATTAGAGAAGTGCAAAAAATAAAAATCATCCATTTGTAACTTTAAATCTGTAGTTGTAAGATTTTTGAGTAATCAATCAGACATCAGTGACTTGTTTTTTTTTTAAGTGATAAATAAATTTATTTGTGTCTTGAAAAGTTGGCTTCATGTAGTCATCATTATTAAGAAGCAATCTTAGATTTTATTTAACTGTAAAAGGAGCTTAGGCTAAGGATCCTGAGAGCTGGCATCTTTATAATGTTTTATAAAAGATTAGTTACAGAGTTGAATGTTTAGCAATTAAAAAACCCTATCCAGTTTAACATGTATTTGTAACTACATTCCATGACAAGAGGTATAAAGTTAGTGGGGGAAAAT
>CM053756.1:17147642-17277060 GCA_028658305.1 Pachyuromys duprasi | reverse complement strand
CCAAGACAGTCACTTTCAGCTATAGCGTCTGTATGGAAGTATTCAACAAATGACAACTGAATGAAGAAATAAATAAGTCTAGTCCTAGATCATAGGAAAATGCTCATTATCTACTACTCTCAGCATCAGTCCATGAGAGCACTGGGATGAAGGCGCATAAACTAGAAACTGACACCTTAGCAGAAGGCGCCCTGTGTGGAAGCTGGCTGTGCTCCATGGTCCTGTCGTTTTTATTACAGGGTACTCTTTATTCAACCATTCTTAAAATTCTCTTCACGTCAGGTCAGGCCCTCTTCTCGATCCGGGTACTGAAATCTTCTCAGTTCCCATATCGCTTCCTCAGTTTGAATGACTCCCTTCTGCCTTCATCCTTCACATTATATCTCCTTTCCCAGGCTTCCACTACTTCTCAGAATATACATTGTCCCATTTCCGCTGTGCTGTCCTGTCTTTCCTTCCTCAGTGTTTTCCACCTCAGCTCGCTCCGGCTTGCCCGTCTGTGTTCCTAGTGGCTGTTTTCTCAAACAGTTAGGATCTAAATACCCAAGTACCATGCCATGGTATACGCTATGCTCTGCCTTGGCAATTGTTTTCCTCCTTGTAATAGAGTCTAATGTGTACTATAGTTCCACCTGTTCCTCCTACAAGAATGCATAGGTAATTATTGATTTTAACTTTATTGCTAACCAAACTTGAAACACTAAATTACCCAGCAAAGCTACAAAAATGGTATAATTAACAGAATACTTAAGACTATAAGAATAATTTCGATAAATCTAAATATTAAAGTAGAAAAAACAATTTAAAATTAAAAGGAGAAAGTAAGATAGTAAAAGTAATTCTAAATCTATCAGAAATAAAAATGATTGCCCCTTTCCCCCACAAAAAGTCCACAAAGTAAACAAACAAAGGGTAGAGAACGTAATAGGAAAGTCAAAATGAAGAGAAAAGAGTAAACTAATACATTTGATCAACGGATGAATACTATAAATGTAAATATATAATACTATATATGAATACTATAATGAATACTATATATGAATACTATAAATATAAAACAAATTTGATTTTAAAGCAAAATGTATTATTAGAAATAAAGAGATTTCCCCACACACACACCCAGGAGGAACAGCCTAGCTAGATCCCAGTAGAGGACATTGCAGCCAGCCCTGAGGAGACAAGATAAGCTAGGGTCAGATGGAAGGGGAGGAGGTCCTCCTCCATCAGTGGACTTGGAGGGGGGCAGGGAGGAGATGAGGGAGGGATGGGGAGAGTGAGATGGAATGAGGGAGGGGGCTATGACTGGGATACAAAGTACCTAACCTGTGATTAATATAAAAATAAATAAATTACATTAAAAAATACTGGTATCCAGCAGGGTATTAAAGCAGATGCTGAGTATCACAGCTAAACTTTGGGCAGAGTGCAGGGAATCTTATGAAAGAAGGGGAAGATAGAAAGACCTGGAGAGGACAGGAGCTCCACAAGGAGAGCAACAGAACCACAAATTCTGGGCCCAGGGGTCTTTTTTGAGACTGATACTCCAACCAAGGACCATTCATGGAGATAACCTAGAACCCCTGCACAGATGTATCCCATGGCAGCTCAGTGTCCAAGTGGCTGTCCTAGTAAGGGGAACAGGGACTGTCTCTGACATGAACTCAGTGGCTGGCTCTTTGATCACCTCACCCTGAGGTAGCAGCCTTACCAGGCCACAGAGGAGGACAATGTAGCCAGTCCTGATGAGACCTGATAAGCTAGGGTCAGAATGGAAGGGGAGGAGGACCTCCCCTATCAGTGGATGGGGGAAGGGTTATGGGATGAGAAGAGAGAGGAAAGGAGGGATTAGGAAGGAATGAGGAAGGGGGCTACAACTGAGATGCAAAGTGAATAAATTGAAATAGATAAATTTAAAAAGAAAAATCTCCTATTTAAATACATAAAATGCCTTTGAGTCTTATTCCCCGACTCTTCCATGGTACTCCCTGTGCTCTGTGCAAAGTTTGGCTGAGTCTCTGCATCTGTTTCAATCCCCTGCTGGGTGCAGTTTTCAGAGGACATCTGTGGTAGGCTCCTGTCCGTTCCCTGTCTTCCACTGCTGCCAGTGTCTATCCTGTTTGCCTTTCTGAATGAGAATTAAGCATCCTTTCCAGAGTCCTCCTCATGTAGCTTCTTTAGGTCTATAGATGTTAGTATGTTTATCCTATATTATGTAGCTAATATCCACTTATAAAAAGTAAATACCATGCATGTCTTTCTGCTTTTGAAGGAGAACAACAAAGACAAAAAATCTGGGTCCAGGGGCCTCTGCAGAGACTGATGCATCAGCCAAGGACCATGCGTGGAGTAGATTTAGACCTGCTGCTCAGGTACAGCCTATAGGCAGCTCAATCTCTATGTGGGTTCCCTACTAATGGGAACAGGGGTTGTCTCTGCCATGAACTTGGTTGCCTCCTCTTTGATCACTTTCCTCTGGTGGGGTGGCCTTACCAGGCCACAGAGGAAGAGGATGCAGACAGTCCTGATGAGACTTGATGGGCTAGGGTCAGATAGTAGGGGAGGAGGACTCCCCCTTTTCAGTGTACCTGGAGAGGAAGATGGGAAGAAGATGGAGGGAGGGTGAGGCCAGGAAGAGATGAGGGAGGGGACAACAATTGGGATGCAAAATGAATAAATTGTAAAATAATAATAATAAAATTAAAATTAAAAAAAGAAATAAAGAGATTTAAAATATAATAATAAAAGTCAAATGACCAGGAATATTAATGAATTATATACATTAGGCTGTTTAAATAATTTTATATAAAGTAAAGGTAAACAGAATCAAAAGAAAGCTGACAGCCTCTCATTTAAAGAGGCTGGAGAAATGGTTCAACAGCTAAAAATATGTACTGCTCTTGTGGGGAACCTGAGTTCAGGTTACTGAACCCGTATCAGGCACCGCACAACTATCTAATACCCCAGCTCTCAGGAATCTGATGCCTATGGCCTCTGCACTCATATGCATATGCCTACAGGAAACACACACACACATAATTTAAAATAGTATGATAAGTCTTTTAAAAATAATATTTTTATCAATAATCTGCATTCCATATTTTTGCAAATTTTAACTTAGCTCTAAGTAATTAATGAATATAAAGAAAAACGTGATAACATTTCAATATAATTAACACCTCACAAAAATATGAACACGTTAAATATGAACCTGGCAGGATACAGATAAGAGCAAAGAAAAGACTAGACTTAAATAATAATAATATTAGAAAGCAGAAAAAAATAACTTCAGTTCTAGAAAGGAAAACTATGCAGAAAATGATGAAAAATGTCAGCATCCGAGACATATTACGTATATACAGTAGCTACACCCTTATGAATTTATAACAGACAACAATTTAAGATTTCATTGACAGACCCTAGAGAATCAGGAAGTAATTCAGAAGTTGACAATGGAGCACTGTAAGCATCTGTTTACATCTGTTGTTGTAGAATCAGGAAGTAATTCAGAAGTTGACAATGGAGCACTGTAAGCATCTGTTTACATCTGTTGTTGTTCATTCATTCATATCCATGCGTATTCTCTCTCTCATTCTCTTTCTGTTTCCTTTGTACCCATGAAGTGTGATCACTTTGCTTCCTGTCACACCCACTTCATGCTCCTGCTGCCCTGCCTTTCCTGTCATGACTGAATCCCACATCGAAAAGTAAGCCAAAATAAATCATATTTTTTTCTCTACTAAGCGGCTTTTCCCCCCTCAGCGTATTCAATCACAGTAACAAAAAATAATCAATGTGGCCACCGGTATCCATTTCCACAAATAACCTCATAATACACTATACCTATTTTATTTCAAAGTTTGGAACCTTTAGCTGCTTTCTACTTTATAAAGTCACTAATGTTACAGAATTAACAAGACACATAATGCTCAAGCTATCACAAGCTAGTAGAGCAAAAAATTAACAACAGAGACAGAAAAGGGTGTTTTAACTCTATCATCTCTGCTTTGCTTCAAAATATAGATTAAAGTACTCTGCAAGAAAGACCCTGCCCAGGAAAATTATCCACTCACCCACAGCATTCTGTAACGGGTTCATTCATATTTCAGCAATATTTTTTGCTACTACATGCCATGGCATAATAATTTATGTGTGTGGCACAAATGATATGGGACTTAGAAGAAAGACTTCACGGGTTATGAATTTATTTGTTACAAAGGTGAACTGTTTTTAAAGAGCAGGTGAGATAGTGTTTCCACTTTGCTCACAGTTCTACCTAATACCAACAGATAAACTTGCTAATCAGCCTTGAACTATTAAAACCAAAAAGGAAGACTGGAAAATCAAGGAAAGAGATTTTTCTTAGATGTGCCCTAGTCAATATTTTCTCTGCATATGTTCATTCTCTGTCATCTAGTTGCTTATTGGTATGTTTTATAACTTACTAAATTTTGTGTTTCTAAGTAGAGCAAACAGATATAAATTTAATTCTGGATTATTAAAGTAAAATAAAATCCCATCTCACTCAAGTACATTTGATGCCAATAAGCAAAACAAATTGGAAACACAAATTATATATGAGATATTTTAAAAGCCAAAAATTGTTTCAGTTAAATTGATATCAGACATGATTTTGAAAAAATCCTAAGACTACTTCACTGTATTTTCATACTAAATTAAAAATCGATTAAGGTAAAGGGAAATTTTGAAATTAATTTTGTAATCATCTGCAGGAATAACTGTAGTAAACTTGAAAAAAATATCAACTTTTTCATTACCAAAAAAGTTAAAATAAATTAATTAAAGCATACTCATTTTAAAAGCCACAAATAAATATAAGAACCTTTCCTTCATGTGTGCTTCCTGACATCAAAGACCTGGTTTTTGTAAATGTATAGTTATAAGATGGCTATTTGTTCATGGATGATAACTGGTTTTAAGTACTTTTATAACTTTCAAAGGCTGAGTACAAGAAATAAATGTTTTTAATGAAATTTAAAATACCCTTTCAGATGTGGATGATTAAAAAAAAAACTTATTTTCAGGGGCTGGAGAGATGGTTAAGAGGTTCAGAGAACTGTCTGCTCTTCCAGAGGTCCTGAGTTCAGTTCTTAGCAACCTCATGGTGGCTCACAACCATCTACAATGAGATTTGGTGCCCTATTCTGGTGTGCAGGCACATATAAGCAGAACACTGTATACATAATAAATAAAAAAATCTTTTTAAAAAAATAACTTATTTGTATCAGACTGTCTTTTTAGTTTTATTGTTAAAATCCTTCTTGAAATGGGAAGTTAACTTTGGTAAAACCAGGAGAAAATAGATTACACAACTTGCTGCTGCAAAATTGTTAGTTTTGACAAATCTTCTAAAACTCTGTGATGTTGTGTAAGTAGCATATGCTATCTGATTGTACTATTGGGGGTGAAGGGTAGAAAAATAATGCAGTAGTAAATAGGGTTAAAAGGAATTAGTGAAACAGGAAGGTTTAAATTTGTTTGGGGGATTGGGAGGGAAGGGTATTGATGGGAATACTCAGAGAGATAAATCACACTGAAGGCCTTTTGTAAAAGTCATATGGCAACCAAACTGTAGAAGCTTCCTAAAGTATAAGAGCACCCCCATATAAAGAGTTAAAATGGAGTTGCCATACAGGGAAGTCACAATGCCTAGTGGACGCCACAGGCTGATACATAAAAAGCCCAGGGATAGAAATGGATTACCTGTTTTGGAGCTGTTGGCCAGTAAGATCCCATAGACCTCCCCAAACATTATAGATGATTACCTGTGCCGTTAGTTATCCTCCAGAAGTTGAAAGTAAGACTCTATTATTGGAGTTGATCTGGAGCTGCTATGCATTCAAATGTTAATTGCTTGTCCCCCAAGATCCTTACTGTCCTATGAGCAAATTCTCATGTATCCAAGACATTGTGTAAACCTTGCTTCCAAAATTATTCCTGATTGGCTAAGAAAGTTGCCTACAGCCTCGGCTGGGCAGAAGAAAGGTAGGCAGAGTGGAAGTTCCTGGGATTCGGGGTCACTGCAGGACCACAAGGAAAGAGAGGAAGGAGAAAGAAAGGAGCAGGTCGTCTTGGGGTAACCAGGAGCACAAGGCCGAGGACAGCTTGTTCCGAGGACTGGCCTGATGAAGCAGAAGCAGCTCAAACAGAACATGTGCTGCAAGTATGTATGGGGATTTTTGTCTGGGAAGCAGACAAGATAGCTTAGAGGGTTAACATCCGAACAGCTCCAGTGCTCTAAGGCTTGAACTGATTCTAACATGTCTCTGTGTCTTTTATTTATAAGATAAATAACAACTGCCGTTGTACTAATAACCATCTCTAATTAATTAATAAAATAATTAATTATATTTACATCCTATTGCTAAAGACGCTACATACTTGAGTCATACAACATGGATAAATTAAGGTAGTAGTAACCTGGATGCTTCATCCTACTAGCTAGCTTTCCTACTGCTGGAAGGTGCTATTCACACTACTGCAGGGAAAATAAAAGAAAGAAGGAAAGAAAAAGAATGGCCATCATTCTTATCCAGCTGTGAACTCTGCCAGATGCTAGAAGGACTGTCCTTGAAACACATGCCCACTGCTCGCAACAGTGACACAAACATCTGGGAGGAACTTTTTAAAGTATTTACAATTCAGATTTAAGTCCTACCCCAAAAGATGAAACACATAACTGGTACTATTACTGCGCCAAGAAGCTGTGTCTAGACAGATCATAGTCTCTAGGGAGCAAGTACTATTATTATTCTGGTAAATGGACATAGTATTAAACCAACTTCTCTGGACTTATCATTTTTACCATAGATTAATAAACCTCATCACCATTATCAGAGAAGCTTTGATTTGCAGTTGATGATGAGTAATATAGAGACTCACAAGTAGCCAAGGCATAGAAAATAAGACACAAGAGCACTTCTAATCCCAAAGAGGACATCATGCCACATGTCATACTAGACTTCAGGGATCATTGTGGAAGAGAGGCTGTAGAGAGTGTAAGAGCCAGAGGTGGTGGATAACTACAAAGAAACAGTGTCATCCAGGAACAGGACAGCAGTCCACATATGAAATCACAGCAGTTCTGATCTATGTGCACAAGATCTTTGAAAGATGAAGCCAGACAAAGTCTCAGTATGGAGAGAGGAAGTGAGCACAAAGTCTCATTCTAGCTGAGAGGTTATTGGCAAGTCACTGCTGATGGGAGAGGAAAAATCAGTTTCGTTAGGAGTATAGGCTCTGGTGGTCACTCATACTCCACTGCAAGGCTATACATCCAATTGTATATGGGCTTCAGCTTCTTGAAGAAGATGTGAGTTCAGATCCCAGAAACCATGTCAGGGAGCTCCCAAACATTTGCCACTCCTGATTCAGAGGTATTCATCACCTTCACAAGTACTTGTGCTTATATGCTACATAGACGCATACCCAGACAAATAATGAAAGTGCTTTAAACATAAGAATTTAAAAGTCTGATGTGGTTTTGGTCTAAGTCGTATCCTTTAATGAAATATTAAAAAGAATAAAGTCCATATAGATAATAGAGACTAAATGCTTGATATTAACTTTATTCTATCACTAGAACTTATCAGCTGTGTCTCTTTTTTTCCAATAGTGGCTTTGAATGTATAGAAATAAGAGAAGAAGAGTCACCATGCAGAGTTTCTAGTACGATCAGTGGTTATTTACAACAGAAGACCCTTGCCTGCCTCTCCTAAGTCTACCCCAGTTAGTGACTGATTTTTGTTTGCAAACTAACCAACACAGGCTTTTAGTTAGGGTTAATGTTGGCAGCAAAGAGCTCTGTGGTATAATGTAATGTGATTTGTGTTTTAACTTTAATTTTTTTCATTTTATTTTATTTATATGAGCGTTTTGCCTGTACTAATGACTGCACTACATACAGAGGCCAGAAGAGGCCATCAGATCCCAGGGAACTAGAATTATAATCTTCTGGGAATCACCATGTGGGTGCTGGAAATTTAATCCTGGTCCTCTGGATGAACAACCAGTGCTCTTAACCTGAGAGCTAGCTCTCCAGCTCCATGTGTATTTTTGTATTTATGCAGGCACATATGAAAAAATAATAAAATATGAAAGGTTTCCTATCTTTGGAGTGTCTAAAGATTTTGCTCCTTTGCATGTATCTTTTTCTGAATTCCATTAGAATATTACAAGGTCAAATGAAAGATCTACAGCAAAGACAGGATGACTAGCATAAAACAAGGGATTAGTAGAAAACTAGGTCTCATTGTAGCTAAAAGGGAAGCTTACTTAGCTCTTACATGGGGGCCAAAGTTTAGATAACCCACCTACATAAATAAAATCCCAGTTATGAAAGGCCTTAAGCTCCAGAGCAAGGAAAGAGCAGAAAACAGAATGATTAGATAAGATGGGCTGCCAGGAAGAAAGTCTTCTGCGAGCTGCTCAGAAGAAATTCTCTCCCTACCAGTTTCAAATAAGAAAACCCATGAGCCAACATAAATGGATCCTCTGTTTTGCACTTTTACTTATAGCACATCTAAGCCTAGTGTTTCTTTAAGGTTGGGAATTTCCCCCACAGAAGCACTGGCTCCAATGCACCCTTCCACCTAATCCTCTTTATAGAGAATCACAAGTCTCTTGTCAATCTGCTAAAGTTTTCCTTTCCTTCCCCCCCCCCATCTTCCTAAAATCTGAGAAATTGCTCATCTAAATCATGAGGTTATGAAATTGAAATAAGAAAACGGCTCTTCCACTCAGCACAGAAGCAACAAGATGGAAATCAAAGATAATGACATCAATGTACAATTCATTGTGCACCAAAATGTGCAATTTGAAGTTTCAAAAAATTATTTGTTCTCACTTTTTAGCATTCATATTTAATTGGAAAGCCCTTCAATTCTTCAGATTTCTTCTGTAAACTTCTGTTTCCAAAAACAAGTCAAGATCAACTGCCAAGTGAAGCAGTTCATGCTGGAAAGGACTTGAATTTCTGAACTTCATTGTACTTAGCTTTCTGCAGAGTGCTTGTTATGTGAGAACCAGAGAACCCTTGGTCATGTGATGTGACTTATGGATGTATATTTTGTTCTCATGCCCACTATGTCCTACCTTGAGAGGAGACCCATTATTGTTGCTGAAGTAGGAGAACAGACAACTATCGTCTTTGAGAAAATAAACAGTCCAAACTTTTTCCATAAAAGTAGGTAGAGATGCATGACAGACGCATACATACAAACATACTTAAACAAGTAAACACACAACCATATTCACTTATTGGCTAGGCATTCACAGTATGATGATATGGTTGAATAGTTATGAGAGCTATGCTCCTATAAACCTTAAAATATTTGTTATATGATCTCTTAAAAAATAGCTTTTTAATTCTGGACTAAAAGGCACTCTGCTGATCATACTACATTACAAGAACCCCTGCAAATGCAACTCTGAGCAAGTTCTAAAATGATGACTCTAGTAATAAACTTAAGCTTGCAGAGAGTGGTATCCAACATTCTCTCAGCGATTCTGTAGAAGAGGTGGTACATGCTCAACCCACCTCGCTGTTATAAGGAGATGTTTCCATTACGCGACCTAATCTGTACTCCCCAGAGAATATTCTGGAAGCTAGACCCACTTCGTGTCAACCATATAGATCCAATGAACATGGACAGCATTGCCAACTCACCTGATCCTACCCCTGGGGCGCTCAGACTGCTCTGACATAAAGCTTGTGCTGCTGAGGCGTGAGGTACTGCTGGCTCGGGAGATGGCGGACACATCGCTGACATCGCTGTCTGACGACTTGGCAGAGGCGTTGTCGCAGCTTCTGTACTGATCTTTATGTGAGTTGTACTAAAGATTAAACACAAGAGAGGATGAGCTCCACCATCAGGTCACAGGACAACAAGACACAGACCATGAGGTTAATCACCGCGTGCCGAAAAGAAGACAAAGGGTACCCTCTGTCCAGGAAAGGATGGAACCTGATGGTCATGCAAGCATTAATACAACACATGCATCTCAATAAGACCCTGACATCCTTTCGGTGATGAGATATCACTTATGAGGAGCGAGCACACAATTAAATTACTTGACTAGGGAAAGTTGAGGAATTACCTCTATAGGCTTAAAACCTGAAATTTCATGACTCATTTTTGTGAATTTACATTTCATCATATTTCTACCTTGAATAACATTAAATTTTGGTCTTTGTTTCTAAGATTTGGGGATCGTCAGGTAAAACAGCGCCACATAAATTTATCAAGGGAGTGAATCAATTTTTAATTCTACTCAATTTTTATTGTCCTATTGCAATAGGACATATTGCAAAACAGTCAATGAATATATTATACGAAGTGAAAGTCTTTCTAAATATAAATAATTAGTATCTAAGTAAATTTTCTTCGGTAATAAAAAACATTTGTTGACATAAAACAAAACATTATCCCTACTATTTCATACTAAGCAAGTTACTTTTACATCTACGAGCAATAAGTGGGTAAACCGTTTATAAATCTTTGAGAAAGTCACATCTTTTCTAATGCTTCATAGCATGAATCTTGATTAACTTGAATTATATTTCTCAAATGTGCCACATAAATGCATTCTAAAACCTGAGTCTATATATAAAAATATGTAAAAAAATTTAAGAAATAATTTCACAGTGCTCATGTTCACTTCATAATCTCTCATGTGAGAGTACTTCTCTTTTAAAACACGTTAGTTTAAGCTCTTTTGCCTTTAGGTGTACGAATTTAACAAGAATTCTGCATCATGAAATCAATATACACTTTATAGTCTATAAACTCTAAGCTTAATTTTTATAAACTATAAGTTTAATTTTTTCTAAAGTTTTATCACAATGATGTTTAAAAGCTACAGAACCCACTAAACTCAAAGAACGTTCCCATATTCTATTAAGTCTAGAGCCTGGTGAATATTTAGTCTCAAATTCACATGTCTCATATACTCAATGGAATGTTGTATGTCAGTTCTCCAGCAAACTATGCCATATCTGATACCATGATTCTGTCTGATATGATTAATTTCATGCAGAACCATTTCTAGTGTACAGGTGCAAGGGGAACACATAATTGTGGAGTAAAACCTGATTTCAACACTTTCAGAGTGTTAAATGTGACTCCTTACTTGTGAGTAAAGGTGTGTTCATTATATCTACAAATATTAGAACAAGGAATAAGTGGGATCTAACATCGTGAGAATATTTCTAGCTGTATTACATGCTCTTTCACTGTTTTGTCCACCAGAACAAGTAGCTGATAGTACTAAGCACTACAAATATTAACATGAAGATGTGTAAAAGGAAAATGTTGCTCCAATTAATGAAATCCGTTTTCTATAAGCCATCTCTATCACAGCCTGTTTGAATAGAGACTTTTTGCTCTTCTAGAAAAGAGATGGTGAAAAGGTCATTACATATTTTACTATTCCAGACGATGTAGTAATTACCATACAGTTTCTCCCACATCAATTGAAGGAGATGAAAGACTGCATGCTTACTTTGTATTAGTATTTTTTTTTACTGCTTTTGAAAAAACATGTTAACCTTTGAAATAAGCTCTGTTTTTTTTCATAGAGCAAGATTTGTTAAATTTCCTCTTTCATAATTTAATATTTGAGTCAAAATATATTTAGTCAAAGTATAAAATATCCTCAGGAGGAATGTATGCAGTCATTCAACAGGGAAATACATCATCCTTAAGAGGAAGGTTCTAACTATAGAGTCGCTGTTTTGAGAAGTCAGTAATAATAAGCACTGCAGCTACCTCCACGAACCACTGTCCCGCTCTTGATGGCCGCTCCTGGATTACATAAACAGAATTCTTTAATAAGTGAGGGAGGGCGTAAGTGTGACTTTATCCTCTCGTTATGGCTTCTACCCATCACGGAGGCATTTAACTCCAAAAAGCATCACATGGAAGAGCACAGTGATGCATTTCAAAGTTTTCAAAGCAGCCAGGCCAGGATGAATTCCTCACTCAGGATGAAGAGCAGGACAATTTAATCCTTTAAAAAAAAAAGGCCAGGCCTGAAATTAAAAAAAAATCTCAGAATCATATTCATCTGGTGATCTTTTAGCATCAAAAATCTAATCTAGCTTTGTTGGTGAATAAAATTATTCTGAGAATGGTTACATAACTTCTCACACAGTAGAATTTTCAACTATCTCATGAAATTTGAATTTTAATTACTTTTTAAATATGTTAAGTGCATAAATACCATAAAGGAAAAAGTTGAAATTTTAATATATACTACATTTATGAAAGTACTATTTTAAAGCAATACAAGTCTTTGGTAAAATAAAATGTTTGGGTAAGAAGGTAACTCTCCCCTGAAAAACGTAAAAAAGAAATCTGAACTAGCTGAAACTGCTACTAACCACTGTTCAGTGATATGAGTGATTTCTGTTTTATGTAAAATAAATTCAGTGAAATTTTCATTAGAACCATTGGCATAGACTACAAATATTTTAGTTGTGGAAAATATAAATCTTCTATTTGATACATAAAAATGAAAAAAAAGTTGGCAACCTGCTATTTTGCTTCACATAGTTTCATTTCTAATATTCTTAAGCTACTTCTCTGATGTCACACTTATTGGAAGTACAGCTATTGCTGAAATCTGTATTGTTGAGAATAAAAAATACAGCATTTGGAAGTCATGTTTTCATGTTTCCTCTCACCTGCAGACAGAAATTCATATGTGTAATTCATATTCATATAGATTCATAAACCTTATATGTAAGTAAATAAAGACACAATGGGGTTCCTTGGGGAAGAAAGGAGCCAAATGTGAGACACAGGGAATGTGAGTACGGTTCACTGATATGTATGTATGATGAAGTCACAGTGAAACACACTATTCTGAAATTAACTTAAAATATTAATAACAATGAAAGCTATCACTTCTTGAAAATTATTTGTAACTATGTGTTTGTCTTTGCATCTGTGTGTGGGTACGTGCACATGTGTACAGGTACCCCTGGAGGCCAGAAGTGTTGCCCACATTCCCGTGAGATGGAGTTACAGGCAGCTGCAAACTGTCTGATGTGGGAGCCAAACTTAGGTTCCCTGCAAAACTAGTATCACCTTCAAATCTTAACTACTGAGCCACCACAAACAATTTGCTTTTTCAGTTCTTCAAATTCAATGAAAGAAGGAACAAGGGTGTCTATACAAGTAAAGAGGAAAGCATTAATAGGTAAATGTGAATGAAAGCCATTGAGAGAATTCAAGGCTTGGACTCTGGCTAGAGTGGGGTGTGTACTTTGTGATGTCACAAAGGAATCAAGTGGTTATGAAGCCTCAAGTCAATCTGTGAGGTGTGTGTGTGTGTGTGTGTGTGTGGTGTGTGCGTGTATGTGTGTGTGTGTACAGGCATGCAAGCCTGTAGAGATAATGGGACAATTTGAAGGAGTTGGTTTTCTCAATCCTGGGGACTGAGGTCAAGAAGTCCTTAGGCCTGACGGCAGGCATCTTTACTCAATGAATAATTTTGCTGACACTTAAAAAGGAAGACTGATGTTCTCCTGTGGTCTAACTTGGTTTGAACAGAGGATTTGTCACAGATTTTTTTTCCTCCTGAGGGACGTATTAATGATTAAACTCCTAGCTCAGAATGGCACCCAGAGGCTTATTGTAGTTTATCGCAATTCTTTACTTATCTCATCTTTGCTTCCTACTCTGCCACCTACCTCCTGCCCTCCTCACCCCCCACTTTGATGTTCTACTTGACTTCAATTTCTGAACGAATGTTTGAAAAATCAAGAAACAATTCCTGGATTAACTGTAGCATTTTCCCTAAAAGGAAATTTCAATTCACTAAGCTTAAACGTGAAGAAAAACCTACCTGATAATCACCCTGCCTTCTTGTTCTTAGTGAATTTGCAGTGTAAGCAAACAAAAGCCATGATGCTAGTCACAAAGAAAGACTAGCACGCTGATCAGCAGGGAACACCATCTTAGGGTGTGGAGAGACAGCTGGAGTCAGCTACTCATTGGAGCTCAAAGTTTTTGCTTAACTTGGTGTGTGTTTGTGTGTGTGTGTGTGTGTGTGTGAGCATGTGGTGTTTCTCTTTACTGATTTTACTTTTTAAAAGGCTGCTGAGTTCCCTAGTAAGGGGAACAGGAGCTGTCTCTGACATGAACTCAGTAGCCGGCTCTTCGATCACTTCCCTCTGAGTGGGGAGCAGCCTTGCCAGGACACAGAGAAGGACATTGCAGCCAGTCCTGATGGGACCTGATAAGCTAGGGTCAGATGGAAGGGGAGGAGGACCTCCCCTATCAGTGGACTTGGAGAGGGGCATGGGAAGAAATGAGGGAGGAAGAGAGAGCGTGATTTGAGGGGGTGAGGGTGGGGCTACAGCTGGATACAAAGTGAATAAATTTTAATAAATAAAAAATATTTAGAAAAATAAAATAAACCTACTGTTAAAAAAGAGGCTGCAGAAAGTTTTGGTGGGTTGGCCTCCCTGAATCACATGGACCTTCTCTAGTGCCCCACTTTTAGGCTTCTGTGTCTACAGTGTCAGAAGATACACTGTAACCAGCTGGGATATTATGGGCCAGAAACCGTATTTCGTTGTTGCTTTTACAGTTTGCATTAACCACTGGCTATCTGGCTCTACATGGAGCAAACGAGATTATTTTAAAAATATTAATTTTGAGGCTCTATTTAAACTTAATACATTGAGTTGACATAGTTTGTACTTATTTTGATATCTATTAGGTTTTCTGATGTCATATTGTAACCAAGTAGAACCTAATGTTACTATGAAAAACATTTAAAATAAACCAAATAATGTATGTGAATTTTTAATACAGTAGAAGGCTGTATATTTTAATTAAATGTTAGCTACTAAGGTTTATGAATATCTATTACATTCTTAGAAAATAATACTGAAATATAAATTCTTATTAGCACTTATGATCTCTTCTGAGAGATTAAAACAGCATGTTTTACTAAAGACAAATAAGTAAGCAAAATTGTCACATTGTATAGCTTTTGTCATTAATTCAATATTTAACATCACATAAAATATGTTTAATATTCTAAATGGACATCCTACTATTTCATCAATAAATGCCCTTATATATCCTGCTTACTTCAGAAATGTAACTAAGGACAATCCTTGTCTTTGATACCACCACTCTTTTCATTGGAAAGATTGGTACATGCAATAAGTAATATCTCAATAATGTAATGTACCCTCTGAAAATACAAAGGTGTGGAAAAGATTTGTCAAGCTTGTGTAAACAAATATGATGCAAGATTAATATAAAATGACAATTTCTTTACATCTCCCAGTGTCCTCTAATCTTGTGTCACACATACATAAACATGCCTAGCACATGTATTCTGTGTTTCTTAAGGGGGCACTATGGGTTGGATACTTATAATTTTACCTTGGAATATTGCTCGCGATCAAGTTCTTGACTAGACCCAGACCCTGTTGTCTGCTTAAATCGGTGCACTTTCATTTTCATCTGTCTTGTTCGCTCCTCCACTACTAAGCTTGCTGCAAAAACACATAATGGAAGCTCATCAAAACACAGGAAGCACCTTTTAGGGGAACTGACTGGTTTACGATTTCAAAGGTTTTGAAATGATTTGAACTACGTGAACTTTAGAAATCAGCCATGATTAATAGATTAAACGAAATGCGGGTGGACAGCACTAACAGCTGTTAAATCTAAAGGTGAGCATAATTCAAGTGACACAGAATGGGGAACACGAATGTTAGTAATGGAAAATAAGCACCCTGTCTCTTCACCTATGTCAAGTATTACTCTCTTCCCAGGCGATTATGTGGAACCAACTTTAACTATGAAACTGTGTTTTCAATATATTCGAGCTGCTGCTGTTTAGCTGTAAATAAAGCCACATACTGAACACAGCGCACACGTATGCACACGCTTGCATGCTTGCACACCCATTTGGCTTCCTCAGCTAAAGAGAAGTCACCTGAAAACTATTTAATAGAGAATCTTCCACTTTCTGTAGCTGTTCTTCTATGACATGAATTTTGACCAATAGCTTTTAATGAGTATCTGTTGCCTATACAGATGGACTTACTTAGACAAAAGAAAAGTGTCCCACTTTTTATAGCTTGCATAAACCACCAACATAAAATCCCCCCCCCAAAAAAAATGTTGAAAATGGTATGCTCTATTTGCTAGCTCTTTTACAATATAATCTGGTGAATGTATTCCACTTAAGGCTTTGTTGTGGTAAGAAGTGAGTGTGATAGAGGGTAAGGCTGTAGTCTTCAATCTGACTAAAGTAAGAATCCATCATGGTCTAGCTTGAATACTCTCTCCCTAATGTTTGTGTTTTTACAGACTGAAGAGAAAGAGCTAAGGTTACAATTATGTGTTAATCACTCAAAAGCTTGTAACTGTGCTGAGTGAGATCTAAATTAGCTTTGTTTACAGCCTACCCATTGTTGATTTCCTAGAGCATTCAATTTTCAAAAAAAGTTTTAGTATAAAACTTTTGTGTGTTTGTGTGCATGTGTGTTAGAAGAGTCTACAGGTACTTTTTAGTACTATTTTTGTACTATTCAGCCTATAGAACAAAAGCTAAGGTGAACATAGGAGAAAGTGCATGTGTGTATGTGTGTACACGGGAGAATGTGTCTGAAACTTAAGCCTCAGTAGTTGAGTCAGTTTTAATCACACCAGCACCATTTGAATTTCTACCTTGTTGAAGTCAACACGTGATGACTGCCTTTAACTAGACAACAGTTAACAAAGAGCTTCAGAAAGTTAGTTACTCGACAGCACACATAGTCAGAGGTAGCATTATGAAGCAAGCTGATATGACAGTTCTCAGGAACTACAATGAAGTTATGAAAACTGAGAATTTTTATATAGAGAATGCCATAAACAGTACAGAAAGCATAAAAAGTACACAAAAAAATAAGCATACCTTTTCTTTACCCTTCACCTCTGTCCTAAATACTTCTTGGTATATGTTTATTTATTTTTGCATTTGCTTTGAGCTTTAAGGGGGCTAAAAATCTGTAGTTGTACTGTATAATTAAGCCTAAAGCAATACAATGTAAATCTCAATTTCAGAGATAATTAAATGTTAATTTAATGTACTCATCAAATACATTAACTTTTACAGAAAACTTTTTAACACTTGCTAGACCAAAGCTTTGTTATATTTGTATTTAGTACCTTTAAGTTCTTAATAATACTTCCCAGAAAGTACAGGCCCGAAACACCTGCAAAGTGAGTGAACTCTGTCACTCTAGTCCCTTTCTTTAAGTCGGGTTATTTTTTTTCCTTATGGATGCCTGTGTTTTAATACTCACTTTATAAAACCTAAATGTTTTGTAAGCTATTTACGTGGCAGTAACAAGGATGCTGAATGTAAACTCCATTTTCATGGACTTTATTCCTAATTTCCAAAAATTCTCAGTATACTGCCCATATTGATTAAAGAGGTTAAGAAAACAACTTTTATAAATCATCAGGATGAAAGCAATCTCTAAATTGATATTGTGACCCAAGATCACCAGTAAAACCACTCAACTTTCCAGCAAATGCAACTGTCAAGCCACCTTCATTGCTTGAGTTCAGATTCCAAACAGAAGCAAACTACAAATAAGCCTGATCATTTACTTGTTCTGTTGGATGATTGGATAATGGCAACAGACTCCCTTTGGGTGTCCTGTTTTTTATGACAGTAAGCATCCATCTAGTATCTAAACAGTTGTTTGTTACAAGTCATCCCGTGGCACTGAAAAGCCATCTTATATTCACAACTTTGGTGCAAATGTGAGCACTCTTTAACTTTGCAACATACTTGTATTCCATTTTTTTTTCTCAAGTAACTACTGTGAAATAAAGTGACATTCAATATGGATTATTTATATAAAAATCATAAATTCTCAAAATTCAAACCTAATATATGATTTCACTGATATCTGTTATTAATAGGAAGAGTAACAGAAATAGTCAAATGCAACTCTGCCCTTGGAATAATAATATCCTACAATTATTTTGTGATAAGGAAAATTAACCACATGTCAAAATTTCCAATATCTTATTTTGAAAAGAACAATCATTAATTATCATTTAAATGGCTCTACTCAATTTTAACTCTAAAAGAAAAATTTAAATTTGAAATAAAACACTTTGAACAAATTGAGACCCTTGCATTAAATTTACATTTTAGGACATTCTGAGTGTTTGTAGAAATTTTAACTAACACAATGATTAAAAGGTAAACTGTCATTTAATTATGAAAAGACATTTTTTATAAAAAAATAAGGTCTTCAGAGGTGTGATCACTTATACTTGTGATATATTAAAATCAAATAATTCTTATTTCTCTACAGTAACAATATTATTTAATTTTTATAACAATTTATCTTGTATATCATATTCAAAATAAAAGAGTTTACCATATAATAATTTAACTATAATTGTACACATTTCATAAAAACGTTGTAACAGAACATTAAATAGTTTATCTCTTGTAGTTCCTAAGATAAAGTTAGCTTTGAAGTTTTATTTAAAGTGATCTCCTGGGTGGTTTAAAAGCTGAAATTTGTTCTAGTCATTATACCCTGGGTGCTATGTTTATGTTGGGTAAACTGTAAATCAATATTAGTACATCCTGATATACGGTGAAGGAGATTTTTTTTTTCATCACACCAATGTCTTGTTCATTGTTCTGCACAGATTCAGGGAATTTTGTTCAGATTAATGCTTGTAAAAACACCACCAAGAATAAACAGAAGCAGGGCCACATTTACGAGCCACACTTAGTTTCTTAAAACTCAATGAAAAGAATTGCAATTGGAGCACACAGGGTAAGATTAGTAGCTGAAACTTAGAAAGTACTGATAATTTTCTAATGGAAAATGTTCCATAGTACTAAAAGTAAAGATGGGTTTTATAAAAAGCATTCCTCTTCATATTATATACTGTGCTAAGGATTCTTTACAAATGTATGTGTGTGAGTGTGTGTGCGTGTACCATGGCTTGGCAATGGATGTGCAGAAGACAATTTACTGGAGATATATAGAGAGAGGTCCTCCCCTATCAGTGTACTTGGAAAGGGGCAGGGATTAGATGAGGGAGGGAGCGTGGGATTGAGAGGGAATGAAGGAGTGGGATTCACCTGGGATACAGAGTTAATAAAATGTAACTAACAATAAAAATTAAAAAATGAAAAAAAAAGATCTAAGGGAGTAAAAAAAAAAATACAGCAATGTTCCTTCAATGCTAGTCATCTCTCCAGATCCCCCTCTTATAATTTTATTGAAAAAATACTTTTGAAAAGATTAATGATCTTTGATATCCATTATCTGAGTGTTGAATTTTTATATATCACTTCCAAAGACAATGTTACTTTTGGAATGTTTCTGATTTGCCTAAAAATTTCAAATGTTATAGTTGTATGTGATTTATTAGCATTCTAAATTAAAATAAAATTTTCATGAATTTACATTTATGTAAAAATGAATCTGTACCAATTTCCAAATATATAAAACTAGAAATTAACATAAGCTTAGATTTTGATATTTGGGTCTGGAGAGATGGCTTGGAGACGAAGAGCACTGGCTGCTCTTCGGGAGGATCCAGGTTCAATTCCCAGCCATCTGTAACTCCAGCTCATCGTATCTGATGCCCTCTTCTGGCTTCCATGGGCACTGCATTACATGGAGTGTATGCACAGACTAAAGGCCTAGACAAAACTCAGACACACAAAAACTCCTCATATTTTTCACGTGAAATGTTTCCTTTGAAATATGATTTTAAATGGACAAAATGAATTTGTACATCACATTTCTTGAAATAAGGAAGATTTTCAGCATTCATTTCACAAACACTAGTTCATGAGTCAACCCTGAAACATAATAACCTTTGCAGAAGATAATTAATCCCATTCTGATGTGGTACAATATTTCATAGTCGGAAAAATTAAATTCCCTGTTTCCTTCTTAAAGGAATAGCGATAGTATGGAACAAATGTTACCGTCTCCTTCCTCCAGTGTACCTTTCTAAAAGTGAGGTAAATGACCTCACACCTGAAAGTTGTCAGAATGTAACGTTTGACTGTGTCATCTCCAGTGGCCCAGGTATTGACAACAGTGAAAAGTTTTTTTGTTTTTTCCTTTCAAGCACTGTGCTTTAGGAAGTAATTCCACTCTCAAGAGAGTAAGCTGACGCCAGCAGTAACACAACATAGAGAACAGAAAGTACTCAAACATTAAAAAGTTTTGGCTAGTTGAACTGCAGCAGGTTAAAATGTTACAAAGTCTGAACACAAAGGCACACCTAGATATTAATAGATTCTAACTGGTAAGGGGGACTGACATTTGAGGATTTAAAATGCAATAATGTCAGTCTTCACAGACATTCTTCCTTGCCTAGAAGCAGTGTGGTAAAAGAGGTAAGAGAGCAGTGGGGATTAGATCTCATTGTCCTCCAGCAGCTCACTGGTTCCTCAAAGGTAATTTCCATTTGTAAAGAGATGGGGGTCCTGAGAGAACCCCTCTTACAATCTATTTTTCCCCCTACATTGAAATGACAATGATTCCATTTTTGGCTCTATGCATTCTTTCTAATATTTTAAATTCACCAATGTATCCAAACTATAGGTGTCATGAGAAAGATGAGCTGAATTTTACATTATTATCTCTGTCACATTTTAAAATTAAGAGAGAGCGTCTTCCCTTGATGATGCCACTTATTTCAGACCTAAGCTAATGCTTTTTCAGATCCCTGTTAAACTTTTGTACCAGAACTGTTGTATATATTATGCACAAAAATAAAATTTGTAGTTTTTTTCAATCTGTACAAATTCTCAGTTCCTAAGTGACTTGCATCAAATAAAATGTATCCTTGCTTGCAATTATGGAAGTGATTTTTAGTTGTTCTTGTGCCTTAACCTGACCCTATCAGATAATATCCAGCATTCAATAATAACTCAGACAGTAAGAGATAAACTTTATCCAGTATGAGAATCAATGACAATCAAATTAATACCCACTGAGTGAATATACCACAGTAAAATCACTTTTAAAAGTATTTTCCTTAGAAAAATCAAAAAGGCAGTATATTTGGTCTAGATAACAGAAATGGAACACTGGCACAGGTGAAAAAATATTTACACAAATAATCACTCAAATTACACTGCAGCCTGGTTACCTCACATTTTGTTCTAGCATACTTTATTTCCAGTGAACAGCCTACAGCGCTCACACCATCTCCATGTGAAAATCTGCAAGCTCCAACACACCAAAATGCCTGTCCTTGACAGACAAGGTCTTCTGTGGATGGAAGAATCACTATCCTAGCTTTTCTGCACCACTCAAGGTCACAGAGGAATGAGGTTTTGTTTTGTTTTTTAAAGAGCAATATTCTCTGTTAAGATTTAATACTTTATCAAAGGGCTGCCAGGGCAATTTGCCCTTTGGGTGAAGAGGAACCAGTCTGTGTGTGTCAAATGACCTTAAATGGTTAGCCATCACACTCACTGTTCCAACAACAGTGATATACTCAGCTCATTTGGACAGTCTCTTTCCCAAGTCTGTAGTATTTGAAGGATATACACAACTAGACAGTGCACATCAAAGAGACAGTCTGTAGTTGCACATCATAGTTAAACATTTTCCTCTTCACTTTCATTATAAGTCTCAGGAGGAAAGCAAATTCTGGTTGGGTATATCTTGCAAGGATTGTTATGTGTGAAATATCTAGAAGCCTTCATGACTATCATAATATGGTTGTTAGTAAATACACTGAAGGCAACAGAATGGGATGGTTAAAACTACAATTTTTCAATTGTGTGATTTGCCGTTGGACCCTCTGAGTAGCACCTTCCAAAAATATTCCCTCTCTGTCTGCTTGTCTTTGCCCTTCCCAAAGCTCTCTATTGCTCTCTTAAACGACAGGTACAGATAGAGCCTAGGGTGTGATAAACACTGAGCAAGCAACAACCATGGAGTTGTATTTCAAGATCGTAAATACTATAAACTATATTTTCATTTTATATAAATTCAATCTAATTAAGGCTAATGCCATACTACCATAAAACTTATTTTGCATAACTTAACAGTCAGACTGTTTCTGTCATCACTTAGCATAGAAAAGTAAAGGCAATATGCTTTAGCATTTATGATAGAACTTAGGTTAGAAATGCAGTTGACTAGCGACATCCATTAAACAGCTCTTACAGTCTTGTTCCAATAATTATTACACATTTCATTAATCAGGTAGAAAACAAAAAAGCAATAAAATGCCATTTGTTTTTTTGTCCCTTAGAAAAAATTTCATTACTTGGATAGAAACTTCTTTCATTATCCACGTGTATAAATGGCACATGCTTTACAATTAATGACATCATATTTTTAGAAAACATAATGTAATGTATTCTGTTACAATTTTAAATTGCTTCCAGGAGCCAGAGATAATGCATTTAAGAAATACCATCTAAAGGCTAAAGAATAGAAATTTATCATGACAATAACATTTTCTCACCTTGAAGTCATTTAATTTCTGGTTCACTTTTGATCTTCTTATATCATTATTTCGATGCCCCCAAACTACATTCATGGGCTCTTTAAAACTGTCCAAGAAATGTAGCAAAGAGGGAAAAATTGGCTTACTTTTAGAATGAACGATTAAAAATAGGCCTAAAAGCAGTCTGTGAAACCTAAAATGATACCATCTCTCAGCTTTCAACACAGAAGGAGTCAAAGGTAAATTAAGTTGTATGAATATTTATTTTTAGTTCTTCATCTGAATTTTCAAGCCCAGGTTGTGACATCCATTCACATATAAAGCATGTCTGTTGTTGTTGTGTGGGTGATTTAATGAGAAACCGGGCACATGAATGTGAGATCATGCCATAAAAGAGACTGTTGCATCTCTACAGCAAGTGGGAGAAGACATAGACTAGATGGTCAAAATCTGGGCCTGCCTCAGAACATCTGACGCAGTCCACTTAGTCCTTTTCCTATACAACATGAGTACTATACTGATGATACTCCGTGTGTATGGAGTATCAGGACATGGGAGTGCTTGTAGCACAAAGTTATTTTGAACAGGGTCCTTAGAGGGAGGCTTGCCACTTACTAAGTAAGTGACTGACAAGGGGTCAGGTTTTCAATCTCTTGAAGCTTTAGGTGCCTCAGATACAAAATAAAGAATATTAATACTTATATGCTGGATTGTTGTGAAAAATATGTTGTGATAATGTATGACACCCTTAGTTGAGTGATCAGTATATAGAGAATGGTGAATTTTATCATTAATTATTTTCTGGAACATTACCGGGCTCTTGCCCTGGAGGTAGAGTGGACAACTGTTTCCCCGGAATTGTTACAGTTTTAGCCCTGACAGTGTTACATTATTCCCCGAAAACTAGAGTCTTTAGTTATAAGATAACTTCACCTACAAATCATCAAAACAAGTGACTACTGATGAGTTTATTGGCATCTATGTTCAGTCAAAGACTGGCCAGTCCTTTATTGCTCATTTTCTCAAGGAGCAAGCATTCAAATCACACAAACTCTTCCTCATAGATTGCAGAGGAGGGCCAACAGATTGCAACCACGGCATTTCCACGCAGTAAACATGCCTCCTGCTTTCAGCCTCTAACCGGGCTTTGAAGAAAAATCCGAACCTGCTTTAATTCCTTCTGGGCTGTTAGCGGCTAAACTACACTGCCTTCCAAGCCTAGAGGAAGAACACACCATCCTTGGCAAGACTGTTGAGTCTTGCTGGATGAACCTTCAGATGTGTCTCTTTTGTTGATTCCGGTTTACACAGTATGTTTTGGGGGCCATATCCACATCCAGCCTCAAAGACTTGGCAGGGTGGACCACCTGTCAGCCAGGGCTCAGTGAACTACAAAAATGTTAACCTTTGACATGGTCTGTAGCAAGCTCTTAAATGTGCTTCTATAGCACCTGGAAAGTCTGTTGTAGCCAACTGTGACTTTTGGGTAATAGCAATATACAGAAGACCTCTAGGTAGCTGTCCTTCTAATTAATTGTTGCTCTGTATCTTTTGGAAAATGAATTAGACTCATTTCCAATGTGAAATTCAAAGGGTTTTTACCACATTGTTAACCTTGCTAATCCAGATATATTTTTTTCTGCATCTAAGAAAAAAAAAACACATCAATCGTTTTGGTACTACTGAATAGAATGTTGCTTCTGATACATAAATCAAGATCAGTAGATGGTCATGAGATTATTGAAACCTAGGACATCAGCATCTTCATTTCACTGAGGAGACTTTTGCTTTAGTTACTATCTGTTGCTAGCATGTCCAACAGTATATACTTGGATATGTACCTTATGTGCCTGACACATAATTAAATTCCCTATAAATACAGATGAATCAAACAATATTATCTGTTGATTATTGAATATCATTAAATACTGAATTGTTGAATATCACCTCCCACTGAGATTCATAACATATCCTAGCTATATTAAGAATTTTGAATAACGCATTTGGTATTTGAGTTTACTAAGAAAGGAGTCTCAAAATAAAAAAAATTCCTTTCTGTTCACTACTACTAATATGTGGTAAAGGGCAGGGCTCTTTTATTTGTATTTGTTTTATATATGTGCGTGTGCGTGTGCGTGTGTGTGTGTGTGTGTGTGTGTGTGTGTACACGTGTGTGGGGCTTTGTTCCTGAATCTGCGTATGTGCACCACTTGTGTGCAGGTACACACAGAGTTCAGGCAAGAAAACTGGGTATTGAAACTAGACATCCAGGTGGTTGGGAGAATGTTGACAACTGAACTCAGGTCTTCTTCAAGACCCAATAGGGTATCTTCCCAACCCCAATAGGGATTGGGATGGTGCTGTTATGATTAGCTTTGAGAATTCCTAAAAAAAAACAAATCAGTTCAAAATTTTTTGTAAATATGCAATAAACATACCTACAAACACTGCATAGTTAACTATTATTAAAACATTATAACAGTAATCTATAAACTCATATTAAAAAATTTCATCATCAGGCCAAATACAATTCTTACTAAGAACTGATGTGGGCAGTAAAACAGTCCGGGGTGGAAGACAGAAACTCACTTGAAATTTAAGTGCAACGATGAAGAATATCTTGTGTTTCAAAAAAAAATGAGGTCAGAGACATCTCAGGGTTGAGATGGGTTGAATGAATTTTATTTCCTTTATCTCTCAGATAAATAGATCAATATTCAAATAATATTGAAGCCCAGAGCTCTAAATATTTAGGTAGATGCTATAAACATGCCTGACTGCAGTGATGGTTAGAAAGTTCATGAAGATCATGCTATTTAGACAATAAGATTTGGGGATTTTCTTTTCTGTACAGAGAAAGTAGTGGGAAATCAGGATCAAATCGTTTAGCTATGAGAGTAAGAAATTAGAATTAAAGCAAGGAAATTCAGAAATAATGAATGTCATGAATTCTTGTAATAAAATAAAATATTAACATATAGGACTATACATAATTAATTTACAGAATTTTCTTAGTTATCAATGTAGATAAATGGTTTTAATTTTAGGATGTTCTCCTCTTTGATCTACACTTCATATAATATGAAAGAATTAATAAGTGGCAAAATCCCTTTGGAGAAATAACTACCTGTTAAATAATTTCGTTCATCATTCCAATAGTTACATAACTCTTACATATTATAAAAGTAACAGTATGAATGCTTAAAAATTACATTAATATTTACCTTTAGTGGAAGAGTTATATTTTTCTTGTTCTTCAATGAATTAAATGCACATAATGATGGAAACAAAAGAAAGAAATCAGCAAATTTATAGTTAGACATGGAAATGTGAATTAAGAAAATGGCACGAATAATAGAAATGCATAACACATAAGGTGACATGGTAAACCGCAATGATAAACCATGAGAAAGCTTCACATATGGCACTGAAATTAACCCAAAAATGAATACAGATTCAAATATTTAAACAAAACAAAAGTATCAGGAAAATAATTTGTTCTATATTTCCAACGCAAATGCTACAATAGTTTTTACTGCCTGTATTTAAGAACTGCGTATTTTGGCAGCAAATTTACTAAAACATTTCTATTTAAATCCATCCACTGTTTTCCACTGTAAAGTACTGAAAACACGCTTAATCTACATGGAAATTTTAATTGTAAAATTGCCCTTTCCTGTGATTTGAAATTCCATGTGATGAATCCCAATTTTTCCATTGAATAGAAAGTACATAATTATGGCACAGAAATACTTCTGTGGCCTTTCTGTGTGAACAATATATATCCAAATGTAAGTAGTCTTTCCCTTTTATTCAAATTAATTAGTAAATGTCTCAAGATGAAATTACTCATTTTTTACATACTACATATCTTAGGTAGTTCATAAAATATTCTATCTACCTCCTTCCTGTTATATCCTTTACTACAAAATAACTTTCTAGTCACATCTGAATTGAGGTTTTAGTATGGTTTCAGATTTTAAGTAGTACATGCAATGTCAACACATGGATCCAATGGTTTGCCCTTCGCATTTGTTTGTGAGTGGTCTTTACGTGCTTCATTAAGAACCATTAATGAAGTACAAAGATTACCTAGCCTGTTTCAGAAAACACGCTTTTACACAATCAATCTTGGCTGCCTTCATATTTATTCTAAGTAAAATGACACTATACTGCATTCAATACTGACATGTAATCAAAGAAATTTCAATAAAGTCGCTGTTTTCATTTTTTACATACTATTAAAAGTATGGTAAAGAATAATTATATCTTAACATGCTTTTTATCTCCATTTCTGTATTGCAATCATCATTTTTTCCTGTTACCTACATTTATATAACTAGACTTCATATAGGAAATGGGCTAATAACTCCAACTTTTTAAAGGAAGCCTCAACTATTTTTAAAATAGTAAATAAATATATCTTTTAAAATGATAATTTTTTCACAACTAGAAAATCTGTTTATAGTATAGAAGATACAGTAAATATTATTGATAAAAAATTTAAAACTATATCCAGAAAATCAAATTATCTCTGCATACAGCTCAAAACAATAGCATAATCATATACAGAAAATGTTTAACAAAATTATTTATGATTGTATCAAGAGATTTTATCACTTTTTAGGAAACTAAACCACTGAAAACATTTCTTCTTACCAATCAGTTGTTTATAAACAGAATTACTTTTTAAAGAACATGTAAGCCAGACCTTCATAACAAATTAAACAAGAAAAACCAAGGTCAGGTGATTAGGAGCTTAAGCAATCACAAATAAACTACAGTTGATGTTAATACCCATACAAGACAGTACTACAAACCGACAGGCCCATCAAAAGGGAAGTGAATGACATACTTCTGTTACCTTAAGAGCAACAAAATTCATTTAAATAAAGCATACTGGAGGGATCAAATTATTTTCAGAAACAATTAAGGACAAATATGTCATGTGAACTGTTGAGTATGAAACACACCCATTAAATGGTGGAAGGCACTACCACCTTTTACCACAAGCCCCAAAGCATGTATCAATACCAGGAAGTAACACCTTGGAACACTTATATTAAATAGAATATAATGACTGTTCTAGTCTAAAAGCTCTGTCTATATCAGAATGTTTCAAGAACTTTTAATGACCAACTGTGTTTTCTAAAGTATTTTTCATAACAAGTAGGCAAAATAACCCCAATGGTGACGTTCCTACTCATTCCTTCTTCCCACCTCAATTCAATCCTTACACATTGATGTTTTCTGTGAAAGACCACTGCTAATATGAATATCATAAACAGTAGATATGAACAATGGAACATAAATCTGAGAAATAAACAGATGATCCCACTGATTTTGCAAAAAATAATTACAGTAATCCCACTGTTCACCCTCATATGCCATGGAGTGTTTTACTTGCTACTTGAGGAAATGCAAAGAATTTTAAGAATACATGACTTGCTGAGTTTCAGTGTGGCCAGTAACACTGGGTTTGTAGCAAAGCATCCAAATTCATAGCTCATTCAGTTGTGCAACAAGAGTTCACGAATAAGTTTAAACACCATCATCTATTTCTTAAAAACATTTAAAATTTTGACAGCTGTATAGTTCAAATTACAATCATTTGCTTAATCAACTCAAAACATTACAAAAAAAATAAGTTTACTAGAAATGTGGATTCTACAATCAATTATTTGGGAAAGGAGTTTCACCAAGTGTGCATTTTCCCAATTGACTAAATGTATACATTTATCTCATCCCTGAACACTAAAGCATGACATACCAAATAGAAACACGATTAAACACGCCCGCACGCACGCACACACACACACACACACACACACACACACACAAGTGCCTGTAAATGTAGCATTTGGTACCTTTTGCAGCATTAATACCACTTATTCACGCTAATGTTGCTACCATCAAGTATTTTGCATGGTAAAATTGGCTGCAGCCATTACTGAAACAACGCAGTCTGTGCGGGGTTGTGAATATTATAGCAGCAACAACTGACAGTGTTGGAGTATTCAGAAAGTTAGCCATCCGGGTATTTCATAGGTATGCAGACTTGCAGCAGACATTTAATTATGCTCACTGTTCTTGAACCACAACCCTGAACTAGAGAAAAATTCAACAATTCTTTTAGTCATTAGTAATAAATGTGATAGAAAATGCTAATGTCATTGACTTACTAAGAAATGGGTCAGAGAAAACAGTATTTCAGCCTGGCATTTCAAATCTTAATCTGGGTTTCTACTATCAAAGAACTACTCCCTCCACCAAACACACACACACACACATGCATACACACACACACACACACACACATTTTATTAGAAAAACAAAGCTACCCATGTATGCTTAACATAGGAAATCAAAGTAATGTAGGAAAATAACCATGTATGTCCCAAGTAATTTTATACCATCAAACTAGTTAAAACTCTCAATATTGGCAATGAAGCTAAAATGGAAAAGGTTAATGCATCACTCAATGATATTTAATTTTTAAATTTATAAAAATAAGGGTACGATTGTCGTTCAGCACATAAACTAACAAACAGTACGGAGGATGTGAAAATATCTATCTCCTGGTTTTATGCTTTTGCAAAAACTGTTCAGGTCTCCACCCATTCTGTGAACCTATCATTTAAATTCAGCCATTCACTCACTCAACATTGACTGTATTATACGGCATGAACCTCTAGAAGTAGGTGTTGGGGTGAAATTATAAGACACTTAAACTTGTAGGGTTCAGAGGGTTGTGTGTAATAGAAGAGTGCCATGTAATTAAAGAGGAGGGGGAATAGGAGAAGAAGTTTCTCAACTCCAGATATTTGGACAAGGATGGCTCTTTTATGGGGATACCTTGTTCTATACTGCCACTCCGCACGGGCACCTGTGGGAGCTGTCTTCCACGGCGACTGCCGAAGGGTGTGTCTGCTGGAGGAGACTGGGTTGGGCTTCCTTGTCTGTGCATTCTGTAGGCAAACAGCAAAGGGAAGGTGAAATCCCAAGACAGTCAACAACAGCAGCAGCAACAACAACAAAATGCCTTCTCCAGCCACTACTAAAATAGGCATAAAATCAAATACCGTAAATGACACAGGTAAAAGGAACACTACAATAAGAGGCTGAAGGGGGCAGGTCAGCTCCTGTCCTACACACTCTTCATAGTGAATTCTTGAATTGAGCAGAATGAGCCTCACTATGTAACAATTTTCTAGGAAGGCTGTCCTTTCTTAAAGACATTCACGTTCTGTTAGTGTCATGGAATGACCACAGCCTCTGCATGTTAAAGTATCGAAAAAAAAAAATAGCTAAGATGGCATGATGCCAATAAGCTACAGCTACACTCACCCATACTTTAGAGTTATTTATAATAACTAGTTCTTGATGCACAGCCTGACCTGAGTTACCAAATAAGTTGTGCATTCTTTTAAAATAGAAACAAACCACAAACCTTGAAACGGACTTTAAATAACCCTGGACCCGTGCTACAGGATATTCTGATGTAAGGATTAAAATTGAAAATGAGAATATGAGAAGCAAGCAGGTACTTCATTCCCACCCAGATAAAGCTGACCCCCATCTGCTCACATTAAGAAACTTTGCAGTTAAAGAAAGCTTAAATACTATATGGTTTTATGAACACATACGAAAGATTACTCTTAATTCTCTTCTATGCTAATGAACAAATACGTACTTAATTCTGAATAAATCATCAAAAAGCATTTCACGTAATAAAGTAAGTATGATATGCCACAAACGGATGAAAGGACAGGACACAGCCGGATTTAGTTGTCGATGGTGACTAACCGGCAGGAGCCAGAGAATACTCCCAGCGCGGTGAGGGTGGATGTGAGTGGTGAGGGGTGTAGGGGGGGATTAAGGGCCACAAAGAAAAGATTAAAAACCATGGTGTCATAATGAGTGAAAGCTTCAAGTGCTCGGGAAGGGACAACACCACACCAAAGCCCTGCATCAGGACACAAATGCTGGGCTGGACACTGAATAGCAACCTTGTCAGAAGCGGAGAAGGTGGCGCCGACCCTCCAGGGGCAAGATGGTGCATAGAACACAGTGTTCTGACACTAGAGTGCTCACTCGACCGCGAGCGAGTGGGGTGCTTTCCCCTAAGGACTGGTTGATCAGTTGCTCTTGGGGTTGCGTATCCCCTTCTAGAAAGGCATGGTGGGAGAACCCTAAAACATTAGTGCCAAAAAAGATCTTCAGTCAGCAGGTTTCATTAACTTAACACCAACACATTTGTCCACGGAAACTCTGGATACTCTTAATGAGATTTTCAAGCTATAAGTGGAACACTCATCACACAGTTACTGAGATGGAAATGTCACTGTCATCCATGCGTATCATCACGTTACAAAGGGCTAACCTTGGTTGCCCTGGTATAATCAGCTTCTTGTGAACCCTCCAGAGTCAAAGACTTCAGGCTTTCATTCCATTATGGAGCTGTATATGTCCAGTGTGCCAAACATGGAGAACAGGAGGCAGGGATGCAATAGAGATGTGTTGACTGAATTAGTGTGTTCAATTAGAAATGATGACCCCATGGTATTCCAAAAGAATGTGAAATCTAAATGTGCGTGTGTTCTTACAATGTTCATAGTTCTATGGTGCAAGAAGCAAGTCTATGGCAAATAGAAAGCCAAGAGACCATGCCTCTTCAGCTTAGTCTAAGGCTAAGAAATAAAAATAGAGGTTAAACAACCCTTTATTTATAGAGCTGATTGAGCACAACTGGCTAATGTGTGGGTAAATTATGATCTCTCAGACATGACAGTATCTGAAGATATATTTGTGAATACAATGGTAGTTATCTTCATATGGTATTCAAAATCATTATGAAGCAATTTCTGAAGTAAGTACTAAGATTAAAAATAAAAGCACATACATGCATGTGTATATCTCTTCATAAAACAGATGGATGCTTTTCGCTACTTCCATTATTTTAGTATTCTGTTAAATAAGTGATGTGATTAAGAATGGTTGTTGTGCATTGGCAAGAATGTAACAATATCTCATCCTTATAAATAACAATAATGAACAATGTGTTGTTGTCTTTGAGCATGAGAACAGTACATATTGGTTACCCAAAATGTATTTATGACGACTTTATTCCATGTTTATCTAGTGTGAAATTTCTTCTTTGAAGTAAAATACTTTATACAACAAGACTGATTTTTGCTTCAAACCATGTCTTGCATTTCAGAACAATGAAGAGGAAAACGTCAGTTTTCAGAGAACGAGAGAATGCAGCTTACATATATAATAAATGTATATTTTATCTTCTTCCGCTGTGGATTAAGGATTTATTAGATGCTGATTCGTGCCCTGAAATCTCACCTGTCACTGCCATTTCTAGCTTAGGAAGAAGCTGGTGACGTTCGACTTACTCAGATAGTTCACCTGTTCTGAGCTGACCTTCATATTACCTCAACTATAAAAAAAAAACAAACCTGTCTGAGACGGGAGGAATTTATATGACCACAATATTTACAACACTAAACAATGTTTTATCTATTCCTATTTATAAGCCACAATTATAAGAATCATATTGTTCAAAACACATGTCTTTGGGCTGTGGTTTATAAATTGCGCAGTTTTCACATTAGTAATGGGGCATCTCCTCAGTACTACAATTCCCCTGTGATCGTTATTCCTGGATGAGATTTCTGAGCACCTAAGAACAACTCAAGTGTGACCTGAGATAAGAATAATTTTTCTAGACTTTACATTTCATCCAATAATATGGAAAAATTAAAACAACCATTTCAGAAAGAAATAAGTGGATTCCTGGTGAATACACTGTAGCCCCGTAATGCATAAGTTGGAGAACTATGTTTGAGCTGGAGGGGCTCTGACAGACCCAGAAAAGAGCTGTGGCATTCTAGGTCAAACACTTTGCATAAAGCATGTATTTTTGTTGTTGCTGTTGTTTTGTTTTCCTTTACACAAAATAACTGTTCACTTGCCTGAATAGAAAAAAAAAGTTATTGCTACTCTGATTGTTCAAGACAGGGATGTGGTGACACGCTTGAGTTCCAAGCGTGAACTTGGAAAGAGATGGGCAAGGTGTTGCCGAGAAGAGGTAACCGGAGCAAGTATGGTTTATTTAGGGAAATGGAATGGAGAACTGGTCAAGAAATGTCAAGGCACGACAGTGCAGACTTGAGAGAGCCAAGGCTATGGAGCCTTGATCATTTTAACAAAATGGGATACACTAAGAAGGAAAAGATATAAAAAGAACGGAAGCGACTTAGAACGGTTATTTTAGAGAAGGAAACCAATATGGGTGGCAGAAAGAGGAATCAAGACCTAAGAAACAATAAGACAAACAATAATAAGCTCTTTAATGTTAGTGTAGGGACATGTACATTTTGGCTCTGAACGTGTTTGTGTGTGATTTACAAGGATACATATGTGCATATATTTGTGAATTTTCTGTGCTGCATACCCTTTAAAGTATACTTACTACTGTTTTATAAACAAAACTGAGGATCATTCATAACTTGCAAAAAAGATAATGAGAGAAGAGCGCTAGAGACAGGATCCACACAGGTTTGCTGCGAAATAACAGGGATCTTATTTCCTAAAAGATGATGTAAGTGTGCATACAATCACTTGTTCAATTTGTGCTGCATGCTTGAATGCAAGGCTTCAGGCATGCTACAGGGACACTTTATTCATGATATAGCTACTGGAAAAGGACTTATGCCATGGGACAAAAATAAATAAATAAAATTTCTAAAAAAATACACACCTAAAAATTGAGTGATTTGCCATAATTTAAAGGAATAATGCTCTGAGAGTTTGAAATATAAAAATGTATGTAAAATTACATAAAAATCTGCTCTGTATACTCTTCCATGAGTATACACATGTATACGTACACAGTAACCATATGTATAGAGTAGTTCACATCTGCAAAAGCGTGTCTAAATATTTATTTTCCCCTAAGTTCAATTGCAGCCTGACTTTCTACACATAACTGTGTGTTAAGTTAAATATAAAACACTTCACCTCAAAATCTTAGATTTTTAGCCAGATATATCTAATTTTGCAAATAGTCACAACTGAAGCATTAAACTACAGTTTTATGATTTTGTTTTGAATGCTATGCTAAAGAGGTGAGAATGCACATACATTTAAATTCCCAATGGTTTATTCTGTGATAGTCTTTCACAGGTCTACAAAAGCTCCTTCCCATAGCTACAACGCAAAAAAATTGTCTGCAGATAATTTTAATAGTAGTATCAGCAAACATCCCACAGTCTGAATTCAGGGTAAGGTATCACAAAAAGAAAATCATAGGAAGGAGATACAGAAATGATGGGAACTGTTCTCAACGGAACTCCCATGGAGGTGAAAAGTGAGACTTTATCTTACTAGGGAGATTTCTTTAGCTCCTTTTCTTGTTTGTGTGTTTTGTCATATTCTGATTTGTTTGGTTTTGATTTGTCTTACCTTATTTTACTATTATTCCTTAGAAGCCTGTTTGTTTTCTAATGAAAGACAGAAAGGGTATGGATCCAGATGGGAGGGTCCTTGAGGAGTGACTAGGGGAATGGAGGAGGGGATTCTTTATAAAAATATGGCATAAAAACCAATCTATCAGATAAAAAGTGGAGAGAGAGAACTTTTATCAGATCACAGTATATTTCAAAACATTTTCTTGTGAAGTTGGTGCACCCAATAACAAGTTTAAAGTCATGCTGTTGACAAACTTAAAGTCATGGTAGTTTCACACGAACATTTTCCAGAATCCATCTGATGGCTGAAATGTCAGATTTCTTTATGATGGTTATTAACTCCCAAAGGTCAAGAGTCAATTTTTAATTTGCGGGTATTGCTACCACAAGGTAGATTATTTGCTTAACAATTGCATATCCTTGGGTTTCATTACAAGCAGTAAAAAGAAAAGGGAAATAAAAGAAAGGAAGGAAGGAAGCGAGAGAGGAAAAAACAAGGACCGAAAGTAGGAAGAAAGAGGGAAGAGATGAAGAAAAATAACCAGTGCGCCCTGTGCCAAGTCTTCACATGGTGAACTAATTCACCTTAGCAAGAACTCAGAGCTCTTGCAGAAAATACAGCTAATGTAACCTAGAACATACAGGTCAACTCTATATAACCAGCATTCAATAATTTGCTTTAAAATGAGTCATGTAACTTCGTAAAGCACTTTAATTATAATAAGAAAAAAACCCCACATATACAAAAGGCTAGTGTTTTCAACTGAGCCAAGAGTAGAGGGTGGAAAGGCAGCCAAGTGTCATTCACTCACTGCTAGCAACAATCTGGTGGGATTCCGTGCTTCATTTCTTCTTTGCATTCCAATTACTATTTCATTTTTGTTTCTTCATGTCACACTGTTTGAGCCTCCATAGATGCTTGCTCTTTTGTAAAGTCTTCTCTCTAAAGGATCAATATCTCTGTGGATCATTAGATCTCAGCTGCATTTCCCTTTCTCCTTTTAACCAATCCTTTGACATCTCTCCTCCTAATTATTTTTTTTTTTCCAACTCAGTAACAGCATCTTGGGAATGCCTTTCTTTTTGGTGACCACACTTTATCCCTTAAACTAGAACGCACAGCGGCAGGAGTTTACGACCTGAATGAATCACTGACTGTGCAAGCTCCGCCTTGCTCAAGCCTACTGAAATAGACCCACTGGCGTTTTCCATCCACTCAGGAATTTTGATGCATCTTCCAAACAATTTCCAAAGGGATCTACAATTCTGAAACTCAAACTAAATTACGCACTACCTTGGTTTAAGCACTATCAGTATTTTATAAATAAACTGAGAGTCTTTAGAATATCATCATGGCATGGCCACGCCAGTCTCAAGGCCTCAAACAATCTCGAGTTCAGTTTTTGCTTCCTTTCCTTTCACACCCTTTGATTTCCATTCTTTATTCAGTAATGGGTACTTATATTAAAATAATTTTTAAAGTTTTAAATGTTTTCATATTTTCCAGTTTTCTGTTTACACCCAGACTTATCTACTGATTCACTTCCGTAAAGACGGTCTATTGAATATTTTCATATTCCAACACTATCCTATTCATAGTCCTTTTTGACTATGCCTGTGATCTATCTGGTACTTGAACACACTAATTCACCTGTTTCCATTCATCCTTTTCAGGATTCTCAGACCAATGGACAAGTACTGATTTATTTATATGACTAAGGCTTTCTAGCTGCTTCTGCAGATGTTTCAAAAAACAAAGTGTCAATGGGCGGTACCTGCAGGAACTCAACACCCCTTTTGAAACTGAAGAGCTGCAAATAATCAGTGACTCCTTAGATTTTAATTTCGGACTACCTTTGTAGAAAATAAGACTTTTAAAAAATATGATACTTTTCAAACATTTAACACACGCTCAAATTATTTACGCTTTCCTGGTTGATTCACTGGAGACGATGGGGTCTCAGAGTCAAAACTTCAGGGTTCTACCACAGGGGTAACAACGAGTATGTGTTTACCCTCAACAGAAATGAGGTTGATCCTGAGGAAAAACCATGTTTGCTTCTTTCTTCACACTCACTATTTAAAAGCAGACTACACAATGACATTATTTTCATTTCTTCATTGACTTTTCTCACAGGGTGGTTGATTCCTTTCCGAGAGACACTTCAAACAGCACAACCTGAGTCTGTAAGCTGGAGTATTAAGGGGAAGGCACCCCTGAGGCTACTTGAAAGGAAGATGGTGGCACAGCAGGACAGCAAGCCTACCTGTCTGCATCAGAGGCTGAGCCTTTCCTAGTCTGTTTTTGGATGCTAGATCTTTCAGACTTTCTGGAGTGCCTGTGGGAATGAAATGTTAAAGAAACACAAAATAGATGATGAATAAAGATACATTCACAGCAAACAATGAAAATAAAAAAAAACCAAGACACACATGAACAATGACAACTAGTTTACCTAAATGGTTTGGTCAGTCAATACTTTCACAATTAAAAAAAAATTAAGGTATATGGAAATCAAAACAGATGCTGGACGAAGACATGAGTGGCTCAGAGGAGGTAGGAGAAGTTGGTATTTCATAATTATCTTAAACAAATACACCTGCAGCAATGATCAGGCTTGAACTCCTACCCAGTAACTTCACTTCTGTCAGCGAATGTAAAATGAAGTGATAGAATCTAGCTGAAATGTATGATGCAGACTGCTACAGTGGTTATGATTTTTAGGTGCTGAAGGGGGTTAACTTTCATTTTGAAGTTGAAACTTTGTGCTCTAGAGTATTTTTGTTTTTCATCACAAAAGTATGAAGAGAAAACAAAACGAAAGATGTTAACAGAAGTGAGAACATTTAAACCACCAGTGAAAAATTGTTTTTTAATTGATAGCTAAAAATACCTAGGTGAGCAGGGAGAAATTAAAAATCTAACTATGCCTAATAAGCAGAGATTAAAGCCTCTAATTTTACTTTCAAAAAGTATACATAACAATTAACACCTGGATATTAAAATACCATTTCCTCCTAAAAGCAATGTACATGTAGAGTGCGAGAAAAGGAGAGATAATCCTTAATGAACCTTGCATATACTATTTAGCCTAAAATGCCTGAACTAATATGTGTAAAAACGTACTATTATGTGTGGGTATTTATAATGTGTATCAGTATATGAAACCATGACAGCTTTGTATATAAGGTATGTGACATATAAGATGTATTTATACATATAAGATACAACTAAATTGAAAAGTCAAATATCATTTCACATACTTACTCAGCACTACATATCTGAAACAAATAATTTAAAGTATCATGGCCCCAAAACAGACATTTCAGAAATCATAAGAATATGTATTTTTGTGTTATCGGATCTTTACAATTCATGCCTCCTATAGTGACCATAGCCCTTCCTTCAGAAAATGTTGAGGCATGTAGAGGTTCTTAGAATTCCGAGTATCTTAATTAAGTGCTTCTTGGACACTAGAAACACACATTAAAACCCTGGGTCTGCCTTCACAGGTGTACACTCTTCACTTCCTCCAGCTGTTTCACGCCAGTTCACTTCTTTCCTACAGGTGTGAGATCTGCTAGAGGAATGTGCAGCACAGGCCTGACTCGATGGGAAATGGTTGTTATGGGGCTTGTGTCTGAAAAGGGAAACTTCAGAAGCCACAGTGCAGACTGAAGTGAAGGACAGAGTGGGGAGCGGAGGGGTAAAGAAAAAAAAAAGGGTTCAAGGTCATGACATCAAAGAAAAAGTAATGTGCAACTCATGGGCAGTGTGGGTGTGGTCTCGGTAGTAATGAGACCACCTGCCCGGATGAACAAAGAAGCCTTTCCTCTTCCAGGGAAGGAAAGATGAGTTTCAGGAAGAAACCTGTCATCTGTTTTTCTGCTCACCATGTCTTTCATTCATGTAACAAACTTGCTGGGTTTCTCTCTATGTGAGGCACTATTGTGTATGTTTTGAATATGTCTGCTAAGTAGTTACTTAACAGCCTGGCTAGATCCCAGGGGAGGACATTGTAGCCAGCCCTGAGGAGACAAGATGAACCGGGGTGGGATGGAAGGGGAGGAGATCCTCCCCTGTAGGTGGACTTGGAGTGGGCAGGGAGGAGATGAGGGAGGGATGGGGAGAGTGGGAGGGAAAGAAGGAGGGGGCTACGCCGGGGATGCAAAGTACCTAACCTCTGATTGATATAAAAATAATAAATAAATAAATAAATAATAACATAAAAAAGTCTCTGCCTTTGACAAAATGATGTTGTTACTAGTGGAAGGCAAAAACTGAACAGTAAAAAGGAGTCTGTTGCAGCTACATTGTACAGCATGAGATAAGGTGATAAACGATAACAAAGAAGTAAAAATGGATGAAGTTGATTGAAGTTGGAGTAGAGTGAAGATTAGGAAAAAGAATGAATTGTAGCTATATATAGATTGTTTGGAAAAGGACCACTGAGAGTGTGATACTTTACCAAAATATAAGGTGTGTGTGTATATGTGTTAAGGTGTGTGTGTGTATATGTGTTAAGGTGTGTGTGTGTGTGTGTGTGTGTGTGCATATTCTGGACATATATCATATCCCAAACAAAGGAGGCAGAAAGTTGAAAGCCGTTGTGCCTTAAGACAGGTATGGACCTGCTTAGCTCAAGGATAAAAAATGCATCCATCACATCAGGGTTTGAAAGTGACTTGTAAGATAGGAAGTTTGGGCATACAGATTCAGGACATGGTAAAATTGTGTGCAGACTTTCTGTTGTTGAAAAATAAAAGGATATAGGCATCTTTTAGAACTTGCCATTTTTTTCTTTTTTTTTCTTCATAAAATGTACTAAATTTTCTCGGCTTAACTGAGACTATACTTTATCTGTAAATTTCTCCAACTCTTCTTCCTCTTCCCATGCCCCAAAACTTAATGGCATCACACAGCAGATTAGTTATCTTCCAGAGGCCAGTTAGACTGACTATATATATATATATATTAATTTTTTTTGAATTTTTACTTTTTTATTAAATTTTTATATTAATTACAGTTTATTTACTTTGTATCCCAGCTGTGGCCCCCTCCCTCATTCCTTTGCAATGATATATGATATTTAGGAAGACCTTCAGTGCTCATCTGGACTTTCTGGTTTCCTTATGTGATTTAATCTGACCAATCCAATAAGGAAGGCACTGCCCTTTTATCCTTTTGATAAATACAAAGACTTAGGCTTTGAAAGTTTAGCTCACTTGCATTAATAACAGTCATTATGCTAATCCAGAAACTCATTGTAAGGCAGGAACATAAATGAAAATAGAAAGTCCTAATATCTTCTCTCTTCTAGAGCTGTAGTCATAGTTATGGATAAACTGTATATTTAAATCATATCTGTCTTTAATAAAGAGACATAAAATAGGTAAAAACACAGGTTTGAATAACCCATCTAGGTTCATATTTGATACAATTAAAGTTATTGATCAGGTGATCCCAAAATAGGTCACAGGGACATGAAATACTTCACCTTGTCCCTCAGTCATCTTCAGGTTCTACAAACAGGTTCTTGGTCCAGTTGAAATTTCACTGTAACATTATTCCTTAAAAATATCCCTAGTTCCGTTGAATGTTTTGTCTGAAAACTGCTGCCATCATGACAAATTTTTAACGACTAATCACAGCAACAAATATGGGGTCAGAATCTGGGGTTAGCTCAGGGTTGAGTACAAGGGGAAAATTTGAAAAAAACTTACTAGGTTATACTTTGAGATCAAGAAATAGGTTATGTTTTAGTAAGAGTGGAAACAGATGATAATATATGCTCTATATATGAAAGCTAGAACAGAGACTTTAAGGAACTTCACTAAAAAATAATGTTTGAGGGAACAGATGTGATAACATTGATTGAAGCATTTCTTAAGGTATATGTGTAAATATGGTATCCAAAGTGTATAGATATATACATAATGCTTATGCCTTTATATTTTAGTTGAAATTATAAAATGTTATTTGCTTACTTTAGTGGAATCTGACAGTCAAAATTTACACTGAGGAAAAAAATAAGTCGCTATATAATAGAGTTATATATAATGTTATAATATAATAATGAAAATGTAATCTGTTTTATATCCATTAGATGTAACAATTCAATTGCATTTTTTTTCTGTGCTTCAGTAAAACACAAAATTCCATAAAGAAAGCAAACTTCTGCTTTATTCATGCTTTATGCCATGGAATTTTTATTTATTTCATGGCACCAGTCTATGGGACAACATGGCTCAAGCTCAATCTTAGAGTCTTGCAGAACGTGAAAATTCGGCTATCCCCTTTACAACTAGCTAAATTTACAAACAGAAACAATGCTAGGAACTTTCAAGTGACTTCGACCATGTAGCACAGGCCTTAATGAGCTGGTATAACCGTCATGTTCTCATGCATTTCAGGTCTACAACAAGTTCTAGTAATCGTTCCCATTGTTTTACTGTTCACCGTGTTTCTATGGACCAAAAGTACAAATATTTAAAATGCACATTTTCCTACATAATTTATTTACGTAACTTGGTCTTATGATTTACACTGACATATACAATTCTACAACCATATTGCAGAGATTATGTGATTTAAAAGTTGTAAAGATATATCCAAATGTAAAATGCGTGCTTGTTTTATTATTGAATTGAAGTAAGAGCTGTAATGAGACTGGGACTATCTGTAATCAAACTGGGACTGGGACTATCTGTAATCAAACTTGTTCTTTGGAAATCCCATTTAAACATTATTTCTATTTATATTGATTTCAGCATTTGCATTTTATGAATAATCAAAATAGAAAAAATTAGTATCTATTTTGGGAATACTCCGCTTTTCTTTTCAAAGTTTAACTCAGGCAATTCCTTGACACTGTAGGTAAGCAAATATTTTCTGAACACATTAAAAAAACTAGTATATATATATATATATTTTCATTAGTACAAAATGGAATTGTTACACTTGTAATGTTATTTTAAATGTTCACTACTTTAAATGTTGACATAGTGTAGTCTGTTTTTGGTTTTGGGGAAAAACGTAACACAAATCTACCACTGAGTATTTTCATTTTATAGAATAGTGATAGCATAAAAATGGACTCTGTGTGTTCAAGATGCTTATGTTGTCTATGGCTTTCTGTGGTTTATGTTGTCTTAAGGTGGAATGAATCAGTTGACATGGTTGGTCATGCCGCCTTGCAGAAATATAAAAGGTGTAGAAAAGGAAGAAAATCTGGTTATTTGTAATATAAGTAAAAGCTGCCCCAGATGAACCACTAAACTTACACCACGCCTAATGGGTGTGGCATTATTTGATTAAATTTAAGAAAATAGTGATTTTTATCAAACGTTTTCAGTTCACTCAAAGTAGCAGGTATACCAATGTATAAACATTCCAGGACATTTACAGGAACAAGTGACTTTGTATCTTAAAGTGTTCTCCAAAGTACTACTGCATTTTCTATAGTAAAACCTTTAGCATAAAAATTAAAAGATGTGCTAGATAATCATGATATTTGGCATTATCCTACAATAGAAAAAGAGAATCAAACTCAGAGTGTGGATAATTTGGGACATTTCAAAAAAATCTTTTCTAAGTAGCTATTCACATGTTTATGAGGGGTTTTTTTGTTTGTTTGTTTGTTTTGCCTGATGTTAAGATGTAAGATCTCAGTTGCGCTATGCTTTATAGAACTATAGGTTCACAGGTTTACAAAAATGACTTTATGTGTATTAAAATATTGGTGTGGAAAAATGATAGTTAAAGTAGATTTTTAATGAAACTTCTAGAAGATTCTAACAATTTTAAAGTCAGAATACCTAGGGAGGGGCATAGAGGGAGAAGAGAGAGGGATGGTGGGATATAGGGGATATGGGGGGGGGCCTACAGCCAGGATATAAAATGAATAAATTGCAATAAATAATAAATTAATTAAAAATAAATATCCCTCAATGTTCCAAACTTTGTGTGTGTGTGTGTTTTAGTTTTTTGTTTTAAGTATCTTACAAGGTCTAGAAAAAAATGTTAGCTGTAGATAAACATATTTTTGTGTCCAGTGTGAATAAGTACATGGTTCCACCTGAAAAGGCAGGAAAATTGGCCCTTGTTGACACTGCATCAGGCAGATACAGTTCATTAAAAGCATGTCCACATATAGGTGTCTATGCACACATTTGTGCTATGAGAAATAAAAAGGTAAAGAAACGCCTTCTGACACTGATAAGACATCTAGACAAAATTGTATAAGTCATTCCTAAATTTAGAGCATTTTTGGCTATAGATGTTAAATTCATTTAAGTTCACGGCCACATTACTCACCTTACTCAAATCTAATGGTGTACTCATTTCATTGAGACATCGGCACAAACTTCAAAATGACTAAATTCATGTGAGGTGGTATGTGCTCAGTAAGCTTGGTGTAAAGGTTGTCATGAATGCTTACAAATTTAGCACTAGTTGAAAGTAACCCTTCTCTCTTGGGCACATATTCTTACAGCTGAATTAAAGTTTATTATAAATTGTTTTTTCTATTTTACAGAGCAATAAATGAAAATGGAGGCGTTTTAAACTAATTTCTTAATGTTAAATCTAGAGACTGTTTATGAACACATCATTATAGTGAAGCTAAACTCAAATTTTGTAAGGTTCATTTCTGCTATGATCATCGCTCAGTGACCTATCCAAAAATTAGAGAATCTATATAATTGATTCATATGTTGTTGATTGAAACCAATGAAATCTTGTTCATGCTAAGATCTGAGATGTTACTTTTGTGTATTTTGCTTAATAAATGCCAACTCAAGTGTATTTATGTTCATCGTAATCTGTGTAATATTCAATCATTAATTTAGATTGAATCACTGTTCTGTTTTGGCATGCATTCAAAGAGTTTTCTTCAAAATGGAACATTTTTCAATTCCTTCATGGCCAGAACCTATCTGTCTTCATCACTGTCCTGACTTCCCCTATTAGAGTACAGAGCGCAGTGTGGGCACAGAATTTGTTGAATGAGTGATCAGTAATGCAGATCTATGACTTTTAATTTACTTTTAAAATTATGTTTTATTCTTATTTAAAATGACCTTGCTCACATGTATGTAGATCAGATTTCTGTAATTTTTCTAGTTCCCTAAATTCAACCCTAGAAATGTAACAGTAGCATAGGAAATAATTTTAAGTTCTCAGTGTATAAATTCAAATCACATTAAGAGGAAAATCTTTTAACATCCAACATGTAAGAATAAAGTGAAACTTTTATAAAATACCAGTTTATATTCTTTCTCATCATTGCTGAATGATATGAATTTGTCCCATGAAATTTAGATATTCTACTTAACAATGTTTGGAGATGTCCTAGAAAGAAACATTACCACTTTAAGAAGGCTGTAGCATACAAACATAGCTAAAGCAACAGAGTATGTGTGCCCATATAACTATCTTTGTTGCCTGTTACATTTCAGAGATTTATTATTTCTTCTGTAATAAATGTTACAAATGTGTTCACTGAATTTCAGCTGAAGAGAAACGTCTTACATACACCACCCCATACCTTCTGTGACCATTTGCAAAAATACCTAAGATTGAGACTATACATATGTATATGAATATATTTAAACATCACAAAACAGGAGAATGGCAAACTGAGAACAATAACAATGAAAGACACGTACTGTGACAGCTTTAGGGACCAACATGGAGTGGGTTCAATGCAGACACTTTGTTTTATGAATGTTCCTGGTTGACTGACCCTACCTCCTGATAACAATTTAAACACAATTCATAAAGTACAAGAACCAAAGGTCCTACTTCACACCCAGCTTGAGATATGCCCCACATCTTATAGTTCCTTCTCAATGAGTTTATACTATAATTAGGCAAAATAACAGATTAAATTATCAAACAATGGGACCAAAAATTTGTTCTGTGGTACATTTTTTTTAAATATACTCTGTGCACCTAAAGTTTTCTATTTATCCCTATGCAGACATAAGTGATCCGTAAATGTGTCTAAAAACTAAAAATACCGAAAATGAAGACATATCAACAGAGATCGCTTCACCGGATCCTGACTCGGTATTTTAAATGAGCCATTTCCTACACCTTTGTCATTTCCGTAAATATTCTGACGTGCTCTGTCAGACGTGTGTGCGACCGCTGAAGGGATCCCATGCCTGACTCTGGCTCTTGAACGGAGGCCTGTCATCACCAACATCCCCCTCAGTTTCCTTCATTCTGTAGCTGCGAGCCGCTAAAACCACTCGCCTGTGAGGACGTGACTAGTACCTGTCATTCTCCGGAGATGCATGCTGGATTTGAATCCTGGGGCTAGCAGGTCGCCTCCTATCTAGGGAGGGGGACCATCTACCCCTGTTTGCCCAGTAAACAAGACAGGAAAAAAACAGGACATTTAGTAACTCTTAAAATAAAATAACATACGGAACAGTAGGACTGGAATAACGCCCCCAAAAGTCAAAACGTTCAGTCATTTTTTTTTCTATAATTTAAACTTAGTTAAATTTAGGTAAGTTATAATAATTTGAGAATGTGAAATCTGAAACCTTACAAGTGGGTTGAAAATTTATTTGCGAAGATCGGAATATGTTTAACATTAATATAATAATATGTCAATGGTTTCATTTTCAGAAATATGCCTATGTATCTACATACGTATACAAACATAAATGCAAGCATGGTTAAGTTTAGAAAGGGGCATATTTAAGGACAACACTTATGTTTGAGTAGGTTGAATGAGTCACCCATGCTAAACTGACATTGGCCCTTGAGTTTACTGGTGACAAGATGGAATATGTAATTTTAATTCAAAGAAACAAGTTATATGTAAGGTATAATATAAATGCCGCTCAGTGTGAAAACAATGACACGTAAAATAATCCATTAGAAGGCTACCAATAGCATCTTAACTCACTTTCTTGTAGAAAATTACAGGGTCAAGTACCGACATACTGAAGTGGGAAATATGGATGAAAGAAACTGGAAAATTCTGCTAATCTGCACTTCTAAATGCATCACTGAACATTTGCCTTTTATTTCAGGATATATAATAACATTTCTCTGAGTAATTCTTGGACAGAAGTTTCTTTATTATTAAACCACTTCAAGATTCAGGTTATGTATAGCCATGATCATTCTGTAAATCTAGGTGCATAATTAAAGGGAATTAAGCAGCCGAACAGGTCAGGCTTAGGCATTTCATACACTAATTCTGATCTCTATATTACAACCAGAAACTGGCTTTCTCCTCTGCTGACGGGATAATTTGAAAGATTTTATAAGTATGGAGCATACACAAAGGGAGCAGTTTATTATTTTTTTAATCTCTATTCTTGACACTAAACTTGCCTTTTTTTGTTGTTGTTTATCTGGCGATTTGAATACAACAAGCAGAGCTGAGAGTATGTGCCTGGGGTATCTGAGGTCTGCAGACTCTGGAGGCAGAAAGCCTCCTACAAGCCCTCCTTGCATCAGACTGGGACAGACACAAAACAACAGGATGTGCATTGTAGAAAAACCTATGTGTCACTTACTCTTCAATTTGGAAAGTGATCATTGTATTTATAATACATTGAGCTACTTGTAATTTACCTAATCATTTTGTGGTTTAAGAAACTGGTCAATTGAATCAGAATTTATGTGTTAAACCTGTTCAACTATTCAAAAAGTTTTGTCAGTTCAAGAATGTCCCTGGTTTCTTTTTGTCCAGTCTCTCTGCCAGACAAATCTTTGATATATTAATTTATACTGGAATACTGGAAACTGAGATTGGGTTTATGTAAAACTTGACTTGCACACATTTGTTTTGCTTTCTGTGACACAGAAACTATCTGTTTGTGTCCACTGTATGTAACTTTTAAAGCAAGACCAGCTTCAGACCATCCCTTGTTGTTTGGAATTTCCAAATAATGGAAATTTACCCTTTCAAAGGTATAAGGGCTATTTTATAAATACCAAGCATCTCTAGCAGAGTGCTGATGTAGAGAGCTTTTATTTATTCTTGCTTCTTTGGATAGCAGGGAAATGTTCGGGATTTAGTTCAGTTTTATAAAAAGAAAGTCATGCCATACATTACCAACATATTCATATCTTAAGCTCTAAAGCATAATTAGTTCCAGTGTTGTTCATCCACCACTGTGAAAGCGGCATCACTTTGAGGTAGAAAGAAAGTTGTAGGTCATAACTAATTTGCCGTCCTTATATAAACCTTTGCAAAAAGTATAAAATATATAAAATAATTAAATCACTTATGTTTACTGAATGATAGTTGTATAAACTCAAGTGCTATTGTGGGTTTACAAAGTCTATAAGAGCCTTCCAAAGATACAGCAAGAATTAATGAGCAGTATAAGACCTTGGACCTGTGACCAAGGGCACTCACATTCCAGTCTGGATCTTTCTTCAGCTATTTTGTATTGATCCAGTTTCTTCAACCGTACAATGAACCTACAAATTACTATTCATTTCAAGGCGCATATAAAAAAAAAAACACGTGAAGAAGTTCTTGGTCTATAAAGCCTGACACTCTGTGAGCCGACTAATCATGTGAGCTACTGAACAATATGATTATGTAATTCAATACTATATTACCTAGAACAAGAGGTCAAAGACAGAAGGGGTGTCTAAGTGTTGAAGTAACTAACACATTCTGCTCTGTGTGTGTAGGCAAGATCTCGGTAAAGCTGGTCAGTGACTTTTTCAAATGCTCCTTTCAACTTACTGGGTTGTTCCTTACATCAACTAAAGAATACTGAAACATACCTATACCTACAGTATTTTTACATATACGTAGTTGCAAGAAAGCATCTGATGTTATTTGGAAACATAAAGGGAGAGTAAATAGTTTCTTCCAATGTAACCATTTTAACTCCATAAGATGAATGAACTTGCTTCTGGAGGGCAGAATTCCAGTCCTTGTGTTTATTTAAACATAAATGTAAAGAGGAAAGCGAAGGAAGATAACGTAACCATGACACATGCAGTGAAAAGCTGTGACGACGAAAGGTACACTTACAACGAGCAACTGTGAATGCAGGCTTTCAAGAGGCAACTTTAAACAAGCACTTCACATAACACATGTAATTCATAATTCTCAAAGTCCTTCTGAATATGCTGATATGTAGAATCGTCACGAAAATTGTTCTCTTCCCCCTGATTATTCTGAATGTGGAAAGAGCAGTCTCAATTTATACCCATGTTTTAACCCCAAAATAAATATTTTTGTTTCAATGTCATATATTTGAAAGTTTTAAATACACTAGCATGTTTATATAGTTTCTAAATGTGCAGCTCTTTGTCTCCCTACTATTGCAGAAACAAACAAACAAAATTAAGATCCTTTTCAGCTTGTCTCTCCTATTCTAGAATATGAAGAAATAAATTTCTTCATATTCTCCTGTGACTGTCTCAGTTTTAGATAGCAAATGTCAAACTGAAGTGAATAAACCTCTTCATGGTTTCCTTTTCAGGACAACCTATTTAGATTAGCTTTGTATTTTGGAAAATATAGTACATTTTATAAGGATTTTAAACAAATCAAGGTGGGAGCATTTATTTGTTAAAAAATATTTTGTACAACTATTGTGGATTCAAAAAGCCAGGATTCTTGTTTTCAAATAGTCTGTAACAGTCCTACAGAGACAAAACATGGAATTAATTAGCAGTATGAGATCTTGGACTTTTTGGTTAGGTGTACCCAAGTTCCAGGTATGGATCCTTCTCCACTTCTTTATTTATCTAGGAGTCATTAAGTAAAAATAGTTCTAGGCTTAACTAGGTTACAAACTAGGTTACAAACAATGAGTATCTTATGCATGAATGAAGTAATGGAAATATAAAGAAATTCTTTAATAAGATATAAAAGAATTAGGCTTAAAAGATATAAAAGAACTCTACTTAATTTTTTAAAGATTTAATTATTATTAGGTATGGCTTCTTTTCTCTAGCAGTAATACAGAGCAAATGTGTGTGGCTTAAGGTATAATTAGCAAACAAACTTGTATGTATACATAACTTCCATGGATGCATATCTCTAAACAGAACATGACAAAATATCTTAACTATCCATAAGAAAAATGGATAATTTTTTGGCTCTGTTGGTCTCCTTGTGGAGCTTTTGTACCCTTCAGGAGCTTCTATCTCCCCTTCTTTCATAAGATTCCCTGAATTCTGCCCAAAGTTTGGCTGTGAGTCTCAGCATCTGCTTCGACACCCTGATCAGTATAGTCTTTCAGAGGCCCTCTGAGGTAGGCTCCTGTCCTCTTCCCTGTTCTCTCCTGCTTCCAATGTCCATCCCATTTGCCCTTCTGAATGAGGGTTGATCATCTTACCCAGGGTCCTCCTCCTTGCTTAGCTTCTTTAAGAGTACTGATTTTAATGTTTATTCTATATTATATGTCTAATAGCCATTTGTAAGTGAATATATACCATATGTGTCTTTCTGCTGCTGGGATACCTCACTCAGGATGATCTTTTCTAGATCCCACCATTTGCTTGCAAATGTTTTCAATAGCTAAATAGTAGTCCATTGCATAAATGTACCACATTTTCACCATCCATTCCTCAGTTGAGGGATACCTGTGTTGTTTCCAGATTCTGGCTATTACGAATAAAGTTGCTACAAACATGGTTGAGCAAATGTCCTCTTTGCAGAGACCAATACTCCAACAAAGAACCAAGCATGGAGATGTAGTCTGCTCAGATGTAGCCATGGCAACTCATTCTCCAAGTGACTTCCCTAGTAAGGGGAGCAGGGACTGTCTCTGACATGAACTCAGTGGCTGGCTCATTGATCACCTTCCTATGGGAGGTGCAGCCTTACCAGGCCACAGAAGAGGACAATGCAGCCAGTCTGATGAGACCTGATTAATTAGGGTCAGAGGGAAGACAGGAAGATCTCCCCTATCAGTGGACTAGGGAAGGGGCATAGGGGGAGAAGAGGGGGGAGAGTGGGACTGGGAGGAGACTAGGGAGGGGTCTACAGCCAGGATAGAAAGAGAATAAACTGTAATAAATAATAAATAAAAAATAAAAGTGGATATGGAGACACAAATCATTAATCCCATAAATAACAGAAGTCAAAAACTTTCCTGAGATAGTTTTAAAAAAGAAATCTCAGCCAAATGAATTAACTGATTATTCAAGTTTGTATTTTCGTTATAAACTTCCAAAACTATTTTTGCTAGTTTTGATTTACATGGATTCATTTTTCTAGTTAATGCATATATTTCACTACAGAGTAAGTTTCATGTATACTGCTTGACTTTTTTTTAGTAGGAATGCCTTGTGCCTTGGAACTCATTCAGATAACAACTCCCTTCCAAATCAAAGAATATAGCAACTACTGTCTTAGCCATTTCTGAATTCTTTCTTAACCAAACCTTCACAGTTGCCATGAGGTTAAGGGACCTCATCTTGTAAGGGAAGCATCCTGTGCCTCTGTGGGACAATGAATCACTAACGTACTCACTGCACTTAGGGCTGCAGTTTACACTGCCCATGTTTCTACCTCCTTGTATCTCACTCACAACTGGACCCACATTTAGGAAAAGAAGAATAGAGAGTGTTGGGAGATGAGGAATGGAGGAGGGTGGGTAGGACTGAGAAGACAGGAGGGAGGGGGCTACAACTGGGATGTAAACTTAATAAATAAATCAACTAATTAAAAACTATTTCCTCGGTCAGGTGCCGTGGTGCATGTCTGTAATCCCAGCACTCAGGGAGGCGGAGGCAGGCAGATCCCTGTGAGTTTGAGGCCAGCCTGGTGAACAAAGAGAGTCCAGGATAGCCAAGGCTGCACAGAAAAACCCTGTCTCGAAAGAGAAAAAAAATCCTCAAAATAAACACGAATTAAAGAGGATTATGCTATCAGCAGATACGAAAAATACAAATATAGCACATGTTTTCCGACTCCAGAAGTTTTATAATATTGCAGGAGCACATAGTTCTAGATAAAGATAGTAGTGACTTAATTGAAATGTGACATCCAGATTTAGATTTTTTTGTGGGTTTTTGTTGTTATTGGGTTTGTTTATTTCTGCCTTTCTTACTTCCTCTTTCCCTTCCCTCATTTCTTTTGAGATAAGTGTCCTACTAGTAGCCCTGGCTGGCCTAGAACTTACGACGTAGAGTAGGCTGATCTCAAATTCACAGAGATCTGCCTGCCTCTGCCTCCCAAGTGCTGTGATTAAGGTGTGTGTCACCACCTCTGGCCACACTTAGTTTTTCAAGAAAAAATCATAAATGTGGATTTTTTTTTCAGAAAATGGTAAGCATCTATGATCTCAAAGGGAAAGGATTTAGCAGTGTGCATTTATTGAAGAAGCCTCAGCAAAATTTGACAAAAACTTCTAAAGAATCAAATAAACCTTAAGTTGACAGCAAAGCCAGAAATTTATCTTAAACTTAGTTGAATATTTCTAAGATAAGAAAAAAAATATGGATTACTTCTAAACTATATAAAGAGCCAAGGGAGATGGGAAGGACCGAGAACAGAACTGAAGAAGGAATTCAGTTCCGGTGAAGAGTTTTTACATTTATGGGCTAACTGAATAAGGAACTGGAGAAGTGTTTACAAACCATGCGGTAATTATAAATCCTGGTTTGCTGTTCTTTTCTGGCTTGTTTTGAGAGAGAGTCCCATTTTCTATGTCAAACTGGCCTTAAACTGGCTATGTATCCTAGGCTGGCTTCAAACTCACCATCAGCTCCATCCCATCAGATTCCAGAATGGCAGACCTGGACCACTTTACCTAGCTAGTTGTCTATCACAACCATCAAATGTAAAGAACACTTATGAAGAGGAGCTGTGTTGTGTCAAGGGCTCAAAGATGAGAAAATGTAGGTTGGGCTCAATGATGAAATAATGAAGGTTTTTTTAATGTACCGATTGTCTAGACATCATTTAGAAATTTGGGTTCAGGTCTTAGGAGAAACAGTCTGCCCTGGATAATCACAGGGGAGTGTGTCTTCGAAGGCAGCAGAGTGGAGTATTTTAAATGAATATAATTTAAGGGAAAGCATGAATAGGTTAAAGAAAAAAGGCAGAAACATGGTGTTGATTTTCCCTGATGAATAAGGAAGAAGCCTTCAGTAGGGACTGTGCCTAACAGCCATTTAAAAAGAGCTATTTGGGGAGCCCCTAAAGTGACTTGGTAGCATGTGGTAAAATAAGTTTAACAGTGAAAGAGCCAACATGATCCATGAAGGAATTCTGGCACAGCAATTAGGTGGGGGGGGGTGCAGGTGAACATGCTTAAGAACTGCAGGAAGCAAGGAGAGAATACATTCATGAGCCTGCACTCCTCCGGTCTCTCCTCTGAGCACCAAAGTCTGAGTATTTGAGACCCTGGTTCTTTTCTAAAGAAACCCTGGAAAAGAAAAAAATTAAAAGCCATCAGGGCAACTCCCTCTCAATCAGGGAAGCAGGAGTTTTATTTGACAGACAAATATCTCTTATAAACAAACCCCAGATTGTGTTAGTAAGGGTTAGCAGGGATAATTCACTAAGGATGGCCATCTTGCAGCATTTTTTTAAACTTAATTCTGGAATCAACACTATGTAAAGCGAACATTCAAAATACCCGGCATTGAGCTGAAACACGTAAGAGAGAGCGCGCACACTGCTTATAACTCAAAACGCTGATAAAGTCTGATGTGAGATATGGGTTGTGTTTTGACAACTGCACCTTTGTATTAACATCAGTTAAACTCTTTAACTTTAGAACAGTATTTGGGAAGGGTGTGGAAAGAACAGTACTACCTTAAGAAAATGAAGTTGAAGTTTAAGAATGTGTTTGGCAGTTCATCATACACATATGTGTGTGTGTGTGTGTGTGTGTGTGTGTGTGTGCCTGTGTGTGTCTGTGTGTGTATACTGGAAATTACTATGGTGAGCTGCTGATCAACACAAGAAGACACAGAAGGTTTCTAAGGTTTTCTTGTCCTACACTCCCCACATCATCCACACAATTTCAGAGGCATCCCGCAAAGAGAACAGTTACCACTTTTAAAACTGCTGCACGTCTTTCAAAATGCTTCATACTTATACACAAAAGGATTTTGTCTTTAAAACATGCACCTACAGCTTATAGCATTTATGACTTCCTTGACCAAGGAAAAATAATCTTACTTTCTCAGCAAACCAACGACCTCATTAAGCTGAGAACCACTCGTGATGCTATCCTTTCCCCATATTTTAATGGAAATATTTTTGTTCTACATATAGGAGGATAGGTTTGCAACCTCCTTTTGTCTTATAATAAAATCAAATATACTGCACTGGGACTTCACAATAACCAGTGCAATAATTATGACTAGCCTTCTTGTACACAGACTGACCTTAACGGTAATATCTGAGAGATTTAAATTGATGAATGCACAGGTTGGTGACCGCTGTGGCTTCGGTGTTACAAGGGTCATATGAGTGAGACTTGTGCTTTTCAAGAAAGCACCCAGAAGAATATGACAAGTCAAATCATGGTTATAAACAAAATATTCAAGATTTACCATGCCAAGAGGAATACACACCATCTCCCTTATTGCTGTTACTGACGTGCCATAATGATATTAATACTGGGTTGAAATTTGTTTTGACTTTTTAATATGGCTACTAAGAAATTTTAAAGCACACACATGACTACAACTATATTTTTCTCAGGAATATTTCTAATCTAAATATTTAAAAAATCAGGGTACTGTTACAGTCAGAAAATTCCACTAACCTAATAATTCTACCCTTATTTCAAAATTTATCACAAGTAAAAAGATAATATAAAAGCTAAAAAATTATTGATATCTTTGTAGTTATTTTGAGGGTAAGATGATATATTACAAAATAAATGGTAATTCTATTTCAGCTATGATTTTAAAATAGTCTACAGTTTTTTCCACTAAAAGTGATAAAAACTAATGTAAGAAATACAATATAAATTAATGTAATTTTTCCTATTGTAAAATATTCACCTATTAGTAATGCAAAAAAATCTGTAGTATAGTCTTCTGAAGACTATTGTTTAATTCCAAGAAATAAACGTCTCATAGGCTACAAATATTACTAAGAAGAAAGTATAACAATCCCTGAAGAGGGCTATGTTACAACAACCAAATATTTTTCTTCATGGTTTGCAGAAGTAGTTTATAAACTTCTTGTTAGTGACATTTAATATAAGAAAGACAGTAATTATAACGATCAGCTACAACTAAGTTTAGAGAAATACAACATTCCATAGCATGGAAGCAATCCTTTTATTCACAGAAAAAAAATGACACACTATTACTGACTGTATCTAGATCAGAATTCATACTTATCAATCAAAATCAATCATGTAAGAGTTTTAATAAAAGTTATCTATGTGTATGTATGTTATAGGTGTTTACTTTTGTAAAGTCTCAGGAAATCTTTGATGTTTTGTTTAACAAAACATAATTTAACATAATTTCTATAGAAAGTAGGTTAATCAACAAGTGCAAAAAGTAAGCAGTTTATGTCTATAGATTTTTATTTTGAGTTTATTGTGAGATCTAGAAATATTATTTAATCAGGACAATGAGTAGGGAGGCAATATCCCCCTTCAAATAACTCACTAGGCCGTGATCTTATCAGCATACCGAAGGCTCCTTGAGTCACAGAAACAAGATGACCAAACAGCAACAAAAAAGAAGCGGCAGCCAGAAGCATTTACAAGTTATGCCAGACCATTCGCTACAACATTCATAGAAATATGCATATGCTTCACACATATCCACATACACATATCCCTACACATATGGGTACTATGGGAAGGAAATGTGGACAGCAAGAAAGTGGGCGTAAGTGGATAAATCTGTGAGACTCACATGTAACGAAACAGAGTGATTGGAAAAAAAAAAAGTCACCATACAAATGATAAGAAATTCAGAAAGTCTTTATTTTATACCTTTCTCGTTCTGGTGAATGCAAACTAGTGTCTGGTCTCAAGCAGTTTGTACTAGCACTCCTAGCCCTGTCAAGGGAGGGCTGCAGTTCACTAGTGCCAGTGCATTACATCCAGGGGGAGAAGAGAAAGACAAAGGAAAGAAAGGAAGACCACGTTAGAGAGGAAAGCATAAGATAATGTTCGTTTTACACAGAAGGTCGAATCACTGTGATTCAAGTCATAAGGGTGTGAGAGAGTCACAAGGGGACAGCGTAAACTTTTGTTTAGGAACTAAACAAATATTATGCTTAAATCGTGTTGCATAATTTTTTTTATAAAAACAAAAGAGTCTTGGACTGAAATATGACACTATATCACACCTACTTATGAAAACATAGCAAACAAAACAAAACAAAACAAAACTGGATACAAGAAGCATTTAAAACAAAATGCCTAAAACTTCATTACCAAGGACAGATGCCACACCAAAACAAAATGAAGGACATCATAGGAGAAATAATTGTACAACTCCACTCTTCTGCTTCACAGCAGTAGAAAGGGGAACACAAGCCACCACTTCCTGATGCTCTTACCTATCCGAGAGCTCATCAGTAAATCTCAGCACTCTTGAGTTACAACAATCATGCTCAACGGGAATGTCCTGTCTAGTCACTGATCTGGTCTTAGAATGTGCAGGCAGGATTGTGCTTCACAAGTTAAAGTCACACAAATAAAACAAAATGAAATTAATCACCTTAATTACATTCAACAGGTAAAACAAGTAAACAAACGATAAGTAAGCAGAGTTCTAAGACTTCTGAACAGTATTTTGTTTAGACAATTATTCCAGAATATGTGTTTATAATTAATTCGGCTTTAGATAGCTTGAATGAAACACGGTTTATTGGACAATCAATTCAAAGTGTAAGGTAAATGATACTTAAGGATATAATTATTTTTTCTATTTGGCTGGGGTTGGGGATTAGTTCAAGCAGAGCTCATCGCCATGGCTCTTACCTGTTCATCCACCGAAAGTCGTTTTGCAATAAAGGCATCTTGGGTGGTAATGTTTTAGAGTGCCTAACAAGATCTCTGGAACATGGCAACAAAAAGCAGGAAAACAGAAAAATATATATGAAATAAATTTATGCTAAAACATTAAGAAACCGGGAGGCCTATATATAGGTTTTAAAAAAAGGCTCAGTAAAAAGATTCTTGCTAGTTTTCTCAGAGGAGTCAACTAGAATTATTTCAAGGCAAGCTCAGAGTTAATAAAACATGATGTAAGTTATTTCATACTACTTAAAATTATAATTTGATCAACTAATGTGGGGAAACATCTGATAAGTTTTATGAAGTGCAAACGAATGTTAAAGCAATACTAATCCCTAGTTAAATATTATATTTCCTGTGGGGAACAGAACAAACTCAGTGTTAAAACTAAAAATCCACTAATTCATGTAATTTTGGAATTAAAGTAAGACTAAAGAAAACCACTCATAAAGGGACCTGATTAGAATCAAATGGAAGAAACAAGACCCAAATTTGCTGAGTTTGTACAAAAGATATCATGTAGCTGGATTGCTCTATAAAGGGCATGATAAATCCAGTTAATTAATAGTTTTTCTGAATAATAATGTTCTAGTTACAAAAAATCCATTTTAGTTGATATTAAAACATGAGAAATAAAGAAAGATGCATGTACCAAAGTCACTAAATATTTAAGAATCACCTGGCATAATCACATTTACAGTAAGGTGCACATAGAGAAACTCCTTTGAAGTCTTAATTTAACAATATCTTAGGATGCTTTCTTTTTAGTCATAGACTAAGGAAAACAATACTGGAAGAGAGTATTCAGCCTGCTTAAAGACCTATTCTCTGTTCATTTCCTAGCCATGGGCAAATTATCTTTAATAACAGGTTCTTATAAAAATTTCTGAAGAAATACCTTCAAAAAACACTTTTTTCAGGGAGCTTCTAATAAGGATCTACAGGAAATAAAAAAAACAAAATGGAAAACAGCATAAAATTTTCTATATAAACATCTTGGCATTGCAAGAAACTGATTTAAATCTGGGAAATTCAGGTCACAACTCTGATCCCATTTTTTTTATCAACAAAATGGAAGAAATAGCATCAATTTCACAGGCTGCTGTGAGTCTTAAATGGATATCATTTATAACACTCTTATAAGGCAGGTACAGCATTTCTTGCATACTACAGCACTAATAATAATTTGTGAGTTAAGTAGACGGATGTAACTTATGATAAATAATTTGTGGGGAATTTAACCCTTGCTGTGCATCTGTACTTTTGGCAGGGAATGCTGGCATTCATATATCTGTGAGTGTATTACTCAGTGGGTTTGATCTGCCTCAGATTAACATTTTTCAATTTTCATCCACTATACATATGAAGACTACTTCTCATAGCAAGAACTACAAAATCAAATGTCAATTCTATTAAACAATAAGATACATGGAGTTTGGAATTATTAGTTAAATATTTGTTTTAAGGATGAGATTATATTAAATGATGCAAGCCTTGATACTTCACCTTGAAATACAAAATAAAGAAATAAAAATATGCATCTTTTATTTAGACTATTGGTACCCATCCTGGGCATTTATTAGATACACACATAATAGAAAAGGTTGTATGCATTTTTCATTTCCTAATAGTTGCAGTTACATAGGCAAAAAGAGAAGAAAACTCAAAGAGCTTTCAAACTATTCATGGTTATTTTCTTGGGTAAGCAGCTAACAAGCCTGGATAGTTTTAACATAATACATGATTTAAGTTAAATTAAAGATATTTATAATTTCTAATTTTTTTCATCAGTTGATATGTAGAATTAACATTTCCTCACTTTTCATGTGGCCTTACAAGATGAACTGGAGTCACTTGTCACTGAATAATTTTAGGTGTGTAAATTTTAAATAATTCTTGCCATGAGCACATATTTGATTAGAAATACTTCTTCCACAAAGCAGAGAGAATCCTGAACTTGTCTGTATTTCAGGTGTGACGCTTGCAGTTGTTTGCCGTTCTTTTGTTTAGCCTTTCCAAATTATCCACTTTAAAAGTGGGGGAGTTTGTTTTCCTTTCACTCATTTACTTCTTGACATTCTGCTGACTTCAAACTACAATCTACTAGTAATCCTTGATTTGAAATTCAAGATACAGGCCTGACAGACAGCACCATATTTAAGGAAAGGAGTATCAGGCCCTCATTCTCCCCACCTCAGGGGTCCTGCGCTCTTGGGAAGGTTTGTTTTGTAGCATTTCTGAAAAGGTGTGTGTGTGAGGCTGCAGAGGGGGTTTCTAAAGAACCTGAAGCTAAGCCATTAAAAACCAACTGAGAACATTTTAACGAAAACAGACAGAATAACAGAACATAAAAGACAACAGGTTCCAAAAGCAAACATTTAAAAGGCTAAAGCAACAAAACCACCACCATGAAATGGTAAACCTGCCGTGCACAGATCAGAACCTTCATGACTAGACAGGTACTTCAGTCCACGGGTGGAAAGGGTGAGCCCACAATGTGCTTTTGCCATCTGATTTGTACAAATTTAGTTCCTAGGCTCTAGGGACGGGAGAACATTTCCAAAGAGGCTCACCAGTCTCTGGACTCTTGAATACGCCGACTTCAAATGGCTTGTTTTGAATCAGAGACATTTTAATTTTCAGCTAACAGCAATTTAATTGCACTTAATTTAATTGCAGAAACTCTGCCTTAACCTCCATATGAAATAATGCAATTTTTAATGGTTTTTTTTAGGGGGGGGGTTACTACGTGTAGTAAGACTACTACCAAGGGAGAGACAGAGAGTAGCAGAATGGAAAGCGAGTCATCACACACAGTTAGCATAACCGAATCCCTGTATTTACCTGGTCGTGTGGAGGCACTCTGCACTTCGTCCCCGTTTTGCTCTGGGCAGCATGAGAAGCTCACTGCACAGACAGGATGGGTGGTGAGTGAAACGGATAAATCATGAGGCGTTAGATGACATGGGTTGTGCCAATGGTATGCCAATGAAAACATGAGAAGGGAAGAAACCAGATTGTCTCTGCGCTAGCAGATTTGTTTGAAAGGTTAAACAAAAAAATATAAATAAATAAATAAATAAATAAATAAACAAACATGACAGCGTTAAGGAATTCAAACAATAAAGTACAAACATTGCAGTCGAAGTCCTAGCTGTTGCTGATTTACTGCTTAGGGATTCAAAACAATTTCACAAAATACAAAACGGAAAGAAAAGCACCTTTTCCCACCAAAAGGATGGGAACACTTCCCAAACACAGTCATCTCAGTAATTAAAATACAGAAGTTTGACCTTTCAGATACTAAAACGGAAACTAAATGGTTTTATTTCCTTTTTTAGCAACTTAATAACATGACAATTTCCTTGTAATTAGCAGCCACTGAGAATGTAATAGCATATCATGTTTTTCCTTAACTGGGATTTTTTTTATTCTAAATAAATACTTTTTCTATAACCAAATTATTTTAATTATATTGATTGCCTTCGCCATGCTGCCCTTTGCTTGCTGCCGCCTTCCCACTGTTCAGTGATTCAGAGAAATGTTGGCTACTCAGGGCTCACACATTCATTCACCTGGGCTTTATGAAATACTATTTCTTAAACCAATTCTGTCCCCTGGGACCCAAAGTGATTCGCACTTGACAGTAAAGGCAGCACTTCCCGTAGCAACTTAAGATGCTCAGCTTGGGCTCTGTGTCCTTGAGTCCATCGTATCTGTCATTCAACACCACTGTCCCTTCTCTACCGCAGAACTCTACCCCTCTTAAAAAGGCCAAAAGAGAACGTTCAACACGGTGGCTTTCATTCAACTTTAACACAGTGCCTGCTTTATGCTTAGGCCTATCCAGTACACCCCTGCGGTTTCTTTGACAAGAATGTCTGTGGACATGAAGAAAAATGTGTTTATTATATAGATTCCTGTTAACAGCTTCCACAAAATATCCGTTCATCAATAGATGCAGAACTAATAGTTTACACATCCGCATAATGCTCTATCTCCATATTTTATATCTCACAGACATCTATGAGAAGACACTTGATTAAAAAAAAAAGTGATCTATAACCACATTACTGAAGTTCTCGCAGACTCTGCAGTAGAAACAACCTTTCAGATGACCATTACCAAAAACATTTTAATTAGATAAACAATGGAATCTTTATAATTATAAAACAAAAAAACATTCCATACATTGACCCATGGAGAAAAATATTTAAAAACTGCTCATGTAGCTTTTCTTCCACAATTTAGTGCAGAATCTACGTCTATAAAATTTCATGACTAGGTAAGCATGACTGAAAAATACCAATATTACTATGACCTTATTAAATATCTTCCAGAGTTGCCTAGGTGTAAGAAAATCAAGACTGCTGGAGAGGAGTTGCTTTGAATGATGATGTAATTTAACTCATTCGCATATCATACTGCAATATTCGCATATATTAACACAGAAAGAAGAAAGAGTATAATGGTGAGATTCTGCTTTAGTAAAGTACCTGTCTTGCTCTGATGAATACTGACTTTCCACATGTCTGGATCTGTGATCGACTGGGCTTCGGGAGGCATCGTGGTGTCGGGTTGGAGAACGTGACCTTCGTGTTGGATGAATTTCATCTAAGCTCCTAAAATGTTCCACAAAATTTCATGTGACAAAGGATATGGTTTTCTTCAAACAATCAACACACCAAGAGGAAAGGAACAGGATGAAACTGGCCCGGGTTAAGGCTGTTGACATCACGCCTACACCACTGTACTAAGAGAATATTCTCTCGATAGATAGATAGATAGATAGATAGATAGATAGATAGATAGATAGATAGATAGATAGATAGATAGATAGATAGATCACCTATGCTGCCTTTCACAGCTTTGTTTTGTGTCTAGATAAAAAAGAATTGTGACTTTCATCCACATAATTTCAGCTCCAAATTTATCTACAAAGTCAGATGAAATAGAACATACACACAGACACAGACAGAGAGAGAGAGAGAAAGAGAAAGGAAAAGAAAGAAAGAGACAAAGACATGGGGGGGGCAGAAAGCAGGAGTAATATGGTCATTCAGCATTTAAACTGGCTCTGAGAGATAATACTAAATCTCCTTAAATATATATTCTCCTTTCAAGAAATCGTTGTTCTGTTTTGCCACTCCCAACCCCCACCCAGCTAGTGCTGAGCTTTTTGAACCCCTATGAGACATGGACTCTGCTAACAAATGATGTAACTACTCTAACTTGACTGGCTAAATCACCATTCATTGCAGCTACTGATCCATGGTAAAACACACTGTAACATAAGAAAACGCTGCTGAGAGCATGAAGCCTGCTCCAAACCTACCTCTGTAATGGCACATTTGGTAAACGTGAACGCGGCCTCCCCTGATCATCGCCGCGATGAGGAGACACTGAGCGTGAGCGGTGATGGGTGGTTCTTTGCTGCTCCGGCACTGTCAATGTTGCGGTTCTACCTTCTCTAGCACTACATCTATAACCCACTGACGAGAGTATACAGATAAAACCTGTTAGTGCTTTTTATGAGAACAAGAAACAACACAGACATGATGAAATTATATCGAAGCAGCCATTAACCTTCTAATGTTAAGTGCCATGCAATCAGTATAGTCTTACCTCCCAAAGCTTTTACATATACATACAGGAAGTGTAAGATAAAACATGCAGAAAAACACGTTACAGTTAGGCTCAAAGCTACCATGGAGATAATAGACAATAACATGACAGTCTATGCCTCAGACGTTAGGATGAGCTGGGGGACGACTTTAATTTAAAGAATGAATGAGTTAGTGACTTTTTAGCAACATAGACCAAGCAGCAGGAGAACTATAGTTAATATACAAGTCAATGATTTGAAATCTGATGTTTCTTTAAATTTAATTAATTTGAATCGTTCCTTCTCCTTTTGGGTGTGTATGTGTGTGCACGTTTAGGCAGGCTCTCGTACATAACTATATATAGGCATGTAGAGGTCAGCGGTCATACAGAAGTATCTTTCTCTACTGTGTTTCACATTACTGAGAAAAGGTCTCTCACTGATTCTGAGACCACCTATTCTGTTTGGCTACCTGGCCAGCGAGCTCCAGGGATCCTCCTGTCTCCACTTCTACCGCATTAGGTTCAAAAGCACATGCCCCCATAGGCTTGTGCTGCAAACATTATCGACTTAGTCATCGCTCCAAACCCTTCTTCCAAAGGATAAACCACTCAATTGTATTACGAATGTAGTCATTACAAATGTATTCTAGCCATTTTACCGGAAAATCCAAGCATCCCACATTCGTTTAAATGAACAAAGAAGGGCTGCTAATTTCTACCAGTACAAACACTGGTTATGATGTTTGCAAGAAATAAACACGAATTTCAAAAGATACAGAGTGTATGAGTGGAGATCATGATGATAATGAAGCAGAAAAAAAAGTAACAATGTGAAATCATCAAATCTCTCCAAGATTCTAAAGCTATCCCTCCATTTATGGTCATGAAACATCATTAAATTAATATGCTTAAAATAACTGCCCAAAACCCAACCTTAATGGTCTTGAAATAAAAATGTACATGTGTCATTTCTGATTTGATTTAGATAAAAAGTAATTTAAAATCCGTAACAACAGCTTAAAGTTTAAAAGTGGTGTTTTTATGTTTTTATAGCAGTCATTAATTTTCATTAGTGCAAGGAAAATAGAAAACAATGCGTGGTTAAAAGAAATGGTACTACCATTTACAACTACATAAAATCATGGAGACAGTAGTCAGCCAGAAAAATGAATCATGTTCTGTTTTGCTTTTATTAGGCAGCTCTTAGACTTTAAAAAATATGTCATCATACATCAATAGTAAAAGCAAGTGGATAATTAGCCAACAGCTTAGGCTGATGTGACTGTAGTAACTGTCAGTAAGTTTAAGGCAGAAGGGAGATCTCTATGAAAAAGCAATTTGTCAATATTCAGACGTCCCTGACCAGCCTGAAATGACCCTAGAGTGACAATATTAATGGTTAACTTACAAATGTATATTTTCTTTTATAGTCCTGAATCAAGATTGTGAAGATCTCAACATTTCAGTGATGGCCACGGCATATAAATTGGGTCTTTATGAAAACAAATAGTGATGTTATGTTTAAAAGGAACACCTACTTTTATTGAGTTGTTGGTATTATGTATCTTAAACATCTGTGGTTTTGTCAGAAAGGACTTTCAATAAAAAAGAAACAAGTATAATCTCAAAGCTTTATAGATACTGGGTGTTTTTAGTAAGTTTCTCTTAAGAATCAGAAATGAGTTGTGCCTTACACAGAGAATATACTGAAGGTAATATACAGTTTTAGTGAATGAAAGTCATTACTATGTACTGTGTTCCTGTAACAAAGTTTTAAAAAGTCATATATCTGTGTATCCATTTATATTAATAATTACCTATACCATTAATTATTTATAATTTAATTATATTATAGCTGTATTCATTATATAAATATAAAAATACACTTTAATTTTATGCTACTTTGCCTGTATTTTTTGATTATTTGACTTTCCAGATTTTAATCATTATCAACAGCATGCAGTCTGTCTGCCTCAAGTCATGAGTTGGAAGGGGCAAGTCTTTAAGTGGCGTCCTAATTTTTTCATTTCTTCAGTCATAAATTAGAGATACTCGTCCTCATTTCCTGAAGTTACTGAGATGCTCCAAAAATAGAAGGTGTCACCCTTTAAATTATAGCATTTTGTATACGGGTTTCATTCTTCTTAGCTGACACTGTTTTAGCTAACCACGGGAATAACTGCTGTAAAGTCTCTGCTTGTGATAATTATGAAATACAGGAGGGATGAGGAAGTAGGAGACTCAGTTGTTGCAGAATGCTGTGAACGAAGCTCCCTCGGGCCATCTACAACCAACAGCTTCATTCAGTCTTCATACAGCATGCTAGAAATGCAAGTCCAAGTTCAGGCTCCCCCCTGTGGTATCTTAAGCACAATGTGCTCCCTAACATAATCCCTCACTCCATATCCACTTATTTGCATTTTATCAGAGCCTTGTCTCTCCTATACTTAAAACCATTATATGTATTAATGCATAATGTATGTATGTATCTTCGCTAAATTATATTTGTCCTGTGTATCTTTAGATGGACCCTATAGCTATGTATCAGAGCAAGAAAGTAGATGTCTGAAATCTGAAAGGAATTGCATGAGTCTGTTCATTAGTTAATAAAGTTAGATCTGTAATATAACTTATTAGTTATTAGTTCTATAAATTATTATCTCTCAGGTTTTGGTTATGTAGTTTACAGGGCAAAATACCATGAAATGCTACTTGAAGAAACAATTTAAGCATTGTTTCTTTTTTAAAATCATATGTTTATCAAACATTAAAACAACCACTACATTGAGGGTCAAATAAATGTTTATAATTCGGGATTTTAAAAGTGATGCCCAGGCACTCACTAGTGGGTCCATAACCCATGCTGGCTTCTCAGAGAAAGAAAGAGAAGCTCACCACTTAAATAGGTTTTTAGTTGGTTATTCATTCATCTGCTAATGCCGCACTTTAAAAATGAAAAATTTAAATACAGCCTGATAAACACCCACAGTAGCAAATGCTACTTACATAAGTTGGTAATAACGTTAAGGCTGATCGATATTGTTAATTCTTTGATTACTTTCTTAGCAGCAATGATCTCATTCCTATCAGTTTGAATGTGGCAAATAATTAAATCTATAAGCATTTGTTTTAGCAATTCGATTTCATTAAATTTTGCAATTTCATATTCTATGAAAGATTCTGCTAAGAACGTGTATAATTACAATGGTCCTTTAAAAATAAAAACAGCAAATAGATAGTTATCCATTACTATTCGGATACCTCATTTATAGTCAAAACCAGCTCATAGCACTGTTTGATTTAATAATATTTGCTACTCTTTATACATAAGCACTTTCTCTAGAGGACAGATAAAAAATACACGATTTGAGAAAGTTCTCTGTATTTTAATCTTATTTTGAATGAAGTTCATCCTTTCAAAAAAAAGTCAAATCTCTCACTAGTGCTAATTCTATGAATGTTCTTAAAGCCTGGTCCTTATATTATGTGCATCCTCTATGCAAACATTACATAAACGAAGGGGCCACATTTCTATATTATTTTAATGAAGTAGTTTTAATTAGCCACATTTACATATTCCAGAATGTCTCTTTTCATTCTCACTTGAACATTCATTTCCCCTTCACTCGTTAAGCAAAGGGAATCAGACAGGACCGATAGAAAGAACATGTTTCTTGATTTTATGTTCTTTTCTGACAACTCACATGGGAAAATGTAAATCTAAACTTTAAGTGTCACAAAAAAAATTTGCCAACTTATACAAAGACAAGAAGACACACAGATCAAAGGAATATTGACTCTTTTGGAGAGCGTTGTCTTACTCCAAAACATATACACAAACTAGGTTTAACTAGTGAGCACACCACAGAAGCGTGAGGAGCTACGGCCGGCCATGCCACATGCAATTTTAAACCCTGCCATGCACCTTTCTCAGTATATTCCATGGAAGGCTATGGTATTTTGAGAAACAGGGGGGGAAGGAAAATCATAGAAATACAGTATAAAACACAGGAGAATGGAATTGGATGTAATAAAATTAACAGTATCCTTTCAAAAATGAAGTCCACATTTCCACTCATGCTCAGAGCTTCGTGAAATAGTGATTTTGGGTTTAACCTACTTAGGCACACTTCCAAGAGAGAGCCTGACTGTATCAAGTCAATGGGGAGGTGAATTCAGAGATGCTAGTCCATTTTAAACATTAACAATTTGAGACACAAGTCACCATGGAATAACATAATACTGATGTTTCTGCGCTAAGGACGTCCTCCAGTTCAGTGTCCTGAAGGAGCCTGGAAATGAGCAGCGGAAACAAGCAAAGACAGGGAGGCAGAGCCATGCTCTTCACCACGCACCTGGAGGTACTACTCCAATACCATCATCAACCTCAAAATCTGAGATGTCACTATCACTGATTCGCTGAGATCCTGCACAACAGTAAGGCAAACAGATACCTCTGTGTCGACTTGGTTTACGACATGCAAAGGACATTGTTGAACAAGAATAATTCAAAGTAAACACTGGTTCAACTATTTTTTTCTTCTAGAAATGTGTTTGTTTCAAAAAATATTTTTTTTCAGATTCTTTTTTTCCCAGAGAAAATTACACGGAAAGGCTTTGGTGGAATAAAATTTGACTTATATCCTTCTTTATTTTAAATGCTGTACTGAGCAGAGAGTGAAGCGCATATGATTCACCCTGGTGGGAACAGGCCCAGGCTGGGACGGCAGGTCCAAGGACCTACGTTGGCAGCATCTGGCTTGCTCTGGGTGCTTTATAAGCATCAAGCCCATGATTAAAGTACATGTTTATTAAGCCGTAATACTGATGAATATTAACCTGGGTAAATTATCAGTTAGGGAAACACTGACATGTGTCACTCAATGAAAAGGCAAAAATTTGAATTCAGAGTACCAAGACAATGCTTCTAAGTTTCATTTGTTGGAGAACACATTTACTGATAATTAAAAAAAATATATATATATATTATATTTATATAATATAAATATTTATATATATTTATATATATATACACAGAAAAGGAATTTCTTAATGGTCACATGAATAGTAATATATTTATAATGTCATGGTTTAAAATATATATATTTCTTATCACTAAGATTAAAATACCCTAGAAATGGTAAAGCAATCACGACCTTACATGTAGCAGCCAATTACTAAAGAGAGAAATCATTGCATCAGTTAGCTCCTGAATGACTCAAGTCATGTGCCTGGGCTGCAACTAGGAGAATTTTAGCTTTTTTCGATTACTCTTTTATGCCAGATATTATATTATTTTACTATGAAATAGATAAAAAAATAAAATAGGTTGGCTGCATCTCGTTTTAAGAAATGAACAATTTTTCCACGAGTGTCAATCTATCAGCCAAACCCAGAAGGGTAGTGACTCTCTACCAAGTGAATCGACCTGGGACGTACTTTGCAGCTTTTTGCTGGAGCTTTCTCCGTGAATATGCCGCCGCGGCATGAACGGTGATGGCTGAGGCAGAGGTAGTGAAGATTCATCATGCGTCTGGAGTTTATACCAGTGGGGCTCGTCATCTAAAAGGGCCGTTTCCAACTCTATGAGGATCTGAAAAGGGAGTTCCCACATGAGACACAACCCCTGAGGACCCTTGACCAACGCTCATGGCGAGAGCCATGGCGAGCATCCCACTCCGCCCTCTGTGCTTCACCTCTCCAAGAAACTCGCTTTCTTCGTCCTGGACCCGCGGCTGATCCCACACAGTAATCTCTAGCATCCGCTCCCGGAAATCTCTACGATGTACGTGTGAGTACACAAATGTTTGATTCCACTTGGGCTCTAGGATTTTCTTCACTGTCTTGGTCCTTCTTTTACTTTTGTCGCTGAAAAATAAAAGTTGTCCCCAAGTGAGCCGGGGAAACTGTGGGCATGCCGCCCTCTGCTGCAGCTCTGCGCAATTTCAGTCAGCCCTTCTACCTCTGCTCCTGCCCTTTCCTTAGGGTTATTCTTTGACAACTTCACACACATACATAGTGTCATCCCACACTCCCTATGAACCTTCCGAGCCTTTTCCCTATCGGAGTTTTTCTGAGATAATATTTTATAACCGACTGAGCGCAGCCAGAGCTGCCTGTGTGCCCGCTGATTTGGGCTCCCAGAGAGAGAACCTCCCCCATCTCATCTATTTTTTTATGCACGAGGAGTCCGGAGCTCCTCCTCAATCCACTCCATGCCTGACTGTTGAAGGACAATGCCCTGCCCCTTGTGTGTGTGAGTTCGTGTGTGTGTGTGTGTGTGCATGTGTGTGAGTGCATGTGTGTGAGTGCATGTGTGTGAGTGCATGTGTGTGAGTACATGTGTATGAGTGTGTGCATACACGCACATGTGTAGCTCCAGTGCGAGCAAACTCAGAGGGTTTGAGTTTGTGATTGCAAATGTTCTGTCTTGTCCAGAAGTTGGAGTTTCACATCACGCCTACCATTGTTTTCTTTTACATTCTTTCCATTTCCTTCTCCCACAGTGTTCCATGAGCCTTAGAGGTGGTGCTATGAACGTCCTCTCTAGGGCAGCACTTACAAAGCAGTCACTTATTGTCAGCGCTTTGAGGTGAGGTTCAAACCCAGGGCTTCATACCAGCTGGGTGAGTGCCCTACCCCTGAGCACATGCCAGCCCCATCCTTGTACTAAGTTGACTTTATAACATCAAAATCTAAATGAGCCCGTGGGGATTAATATTTTATTAATTAATATTAAATGTGCTTATTAATATTAATTACTAATATTGTTTTTCTTAATTAATATTGCTTAATATTGCTGATTTCAGTTACAAATGCAAGCAATGGTCCCGACTGTAGGTACCTATAAAAGTACATTTTTCATGAAGTGCATCTACTAGTTGACACACCTAAAAGTACCATACTATTTTCAAGTAAAAGGTCTGAGACATTGTCTTCTGGAATAATGAAAGTCTAAATCCACTAAAGAGAATTGCTTATTACATTTAGAAAGTATGTCCCAGAAAGGAAATCCTGCCTTTCCCATGAATACAGAATATAGTCAGCTTCTCAGAAAACATGTAGTACCTTCTATCAGGAAGAAAATACATTTTTACATAGGGGTTCCTGGGCCGCCCGTCTACTCTGGGGGGTAGCTCTGTTGCTTGTAGGACATTTACAATCAGTTGATGCCCCACTTTATCATACCACAGCTTCACCTAGGAGAAAGTCAGAAAAACAATTTATCAAAGTCTGGAGGTAATATGATTTCTAAATAAAATAGTAGAATTCCATTTAAAGGATGATGTTTTCACTTTAAGCAAAATAGAATTGCAGTGACTGGAGACCATAAGCACCAAGAAGTTAACTTTTCTCCTTATTAAGCACTTTATGTATAAATCACAACGGGCCAGTCTGCAGTATCACTTAAGTATGACATCTTAAATTATGGAAATACAACTGATTTTTTTTTAATTCTGGCAATAGTGAAGTCATATATATATATATATATATAACACAATAGTTGGTGAGCATCACTTGCTTTACTTTAAGCCCATTGGAAGTACTTTCTATGCCAGGTAGTGGTGGAACACACTTTTAATCCCACCATTTGGGGCAGAGGCGAGAAGGTCTCAGAGTTCGAGGCTAGCCTGATTGACAGAGTTAGTTCCAAATACTAATTTTCGTTTTTTAAATAATTACAGTTTAATCACTTTGTAAATCAGCTGTAGCCCACTCCCTCATCTCCTCCCATGCCCCTCCCCCAGTCCACTGATAGGGAAGGTCCTCCTCCTCTTCCCTCTGACCCTAGCCTGTCAGGCCTCATTAGGACTGGCTTCATTGTCTTCTTTTGTGGTCTGGTAAGGCTGCTCCCTCCATCCCATCAGGGGGAGATGGTCAAAGAGCCAGCCACTGAGTTCATATCAGAGACAGTCCCTGTTCCCCTTACTAGGGAACCCACTTGGAGACTGAGCTGCCATGGGCTACATCTGAGCAGGGGTTCTAGGTTATCTCCATGCATGGTCCTGGGTTAGAGTATCTGGCCTAGAGGTCTTTTCTGAGAATGATACTCCGATTTTCATTTTTAATCTATGAGCTCTTCATAACACTTGGTCAGTTTATTTCTCCAGGGCTCTCCAGGTTAGAGAGTAACCCCACAGGAAGCACATGGGTAGCCGGGTTTGAGCATTGTCTGTGCTGTATTTTCACGAACAAATGTGCTAGGAAGTTAATGAGATTTTTAAAAGTTTAAGTTTCTCAGCTCCAGACTCATAAAATGGTTAAGAAAATAGAAAATGGCTTTATTTATATAATATATAAATATATAAATATATATAAATATATTATATTATATATATTATATATAATATATTATATATTATATTATATATAAAAATATATAAATATATATATAATATATATATATACCGAGTTACCCTGGAGAATACATGTAACATACCAAAAGTATGAATATTTTCCCAAATGTTACCATTTATTTACCAGTTAATGTTTAAATGAAGAAATACACAAAACTGATGAAGATGGTGATAGCGTCAAATGAATATATGTATTCACTGGAGGCTTAGGAGAACCAGACAATTTTTAATGATGCATTCAAAGAACAAATCCTAGTATCATTAACTGTGTATAAGAAGTACATACAGAGAGTTGCCCTGGTAGGACTTGCGGGGCATCTTTCAGAGCTCCAGGGCTGGTTGGAGAAATAACAGAAATGGCAGGCCTTTCCATCTTCTGGGATTCAAAGGAGCTTGAACCTGAAATGAGAATCAAAATGAACATTTGTTAATGTGAGGAATAAATTCTTAAACCAATTGGTAAATTTACCTGTAAAAAAAGAAAAATCTCTGTAAAGCCATAGCTAACACTATTGGCCGTACAATTTACTTGTCATGGTATAGTTTTAGAAACTTCTTTTATGTCTTCTTTGGTGAATTATATTTTTTTATTTTTTGATTTTTTAAGTAATTTATTTATTTTTTATATTAATCACAGATTATGTACTTTGTATCTCAGCTGTAGCCCCCTCCCTCATTCCCTCCCACTCTCCCCATCCCTCCCTCATCTTCTCCCTGCCCCCCTCCAAGTCCACTGATAGGGGAGGACCTCCCCACCTTCCATCTGACCCTAGCTTATCATGTTTCTTCAGGGCTGGCTGCAATATCCTCTTTGGGGATCTAGCTAGGCTGCTCCTCCCTCAGGGAAGGAGGGAGGGAGGGTCGAAGAGCCAGCCATTGAATTCATGACAGAAATAGTCCCTGTTCCCCTTACTAGGGTACCCAGTTGGATACTAAGCTACCATGGGCCACATCTGAGCAGGGGTTCTAGATTATACCTTACATGGTCCTTGGTTGGAGAAACAGTCTCATAAAAGACCTCAAGCTGTACTACAGAACAATAGTAATAAAAACTGCATGGTATTGGCATAGAAACAGAATAGTGGATCAATGGAACTGAATAGAAGACCCAGAAATAAACCCATACACCTATGGAAACTTGATTTTTGATAAAGAAGTCAAAACCATTCATGGAAAAAAGACAGCATCTTCAACAAATAGTGCTGGTCCAACTGGATATCAATATGCAGAAAAATGAAAATAGATCCATATTTATCACCCTGCACAAAACTAAAGTCCAAGTGGATCTACGACCTCAACATAAAACCAGACACATTAAGCCAGTTAGAAGAAAAAATGGGACAGACCCTAGAACTCATTGGCACAGGAGACTACTTCCTGAACAGAACACCAGCAGCACAGGCTCTAAGATCAACAATAAATAAATGGGACCTCATGAAACTGAAAAGCTTTTGTAAAGCAAAAGACACTGTTATCAAAACAAAACGACAGCCCACAGACTGGAAAAGGATCTTTACCAATCCTACATCTGACAGAGGGCTAATATCTAGTATATATAAAGACTCAAGAAGTTAGAAAGCAACAAATCAAGTAATCCAATTAAAAATGGGATATGGAGCTAAAAAGAGAACTCTCTGTAGAGGATTGTAGAATGGCAGAATTATATATTTCAAATGATATGATATTATATTCATTTGTTTCAACAGCGAAGATATTACGTACATTTTTGAATGGCATTTCTCTTTATCGGTTCTGTCATGAATTACACGAATGAACAAGTGTTCTGAATTGGTAACAAGGAAAATGGTGCCTGTTGTGTTAATTAATGTGGCTAAAGAGCCATTAGTATTCAGTATCTACAGTGACTAACTAATATGCATGGATACAGAACATAATTTATGAGCCAGATTTAAATTCAGATGCTATTCTTTTATAGTAAGATTATATCTGTCACATTTTTATCTTAAAAATAAATCTCTTAGACTCCTGAGGACCATTTTTCCTTAACTTACTGCAGGTATTTTTCTTTGCCTTCATGGAAGGGAGACCGCTGTTGCTGTACCCAGGCACATGCAGAAAAATAGGATGCTATGAAATGCAATCACCCTGTTAGGTCCTTGAATGCACATTCGCTCTAAACTCAGTAAGTGCTTCAGTGAGAAATACTGAGGAATCCCATACAGGCATGCTATCAACACAGTTCTTTTCTACACTCTGTGAACAGAAGCTGTGTGAGAAAAGATGGAATGATTGGTTGACTAAAGCTGCAACGATGCACAGAGATTGGAGCATTTCAGGTCCAAAAAGGTTATTTTCCTTTTCTTGGACTATTTTTAAACCCCAGAACAGTCACTCCTTGCCTACTTCTGTGACAGAACTAACATCTTGTGACTAATAGGCAAAAACCTTTGACATCTAGCTTCGGGCAACCTCAAGGGGAATAATGCCTTCAGATAGCACCTTGACCCTATAGAAAAGCTTCCTCCCTCTTGCTGTAACTGCCTCCCTGATTCATGACATTCTTTGTTATGTAAAAACTATACAACTTCAGAAAACTGCCTCCGTGTTGGAACATGGAATTTTGGGTAACAGAAATCTGTGTTCCCAGGCCATGTTCATGCAAGATGGCTACATAATCAACTATCTCCTATTCACTTTAAGAAGAGAGCTGTGTCTTTTGTGTCAACAATTCCAAAATGAGGTTTAAATGAAGTCATTGCACCATTTTGTCCCCTGAAAAGGAGAATTTCAACTACATGAAATAAAACTATAAAATGTAGTTTATCTTTTAGCAGGTTTCTTTAGCTTAACCCCACTAACCTTCTTAGGTTTTAAAAAACTGTTGCTTGTGATAACACTGGCTTCTGAAAATAAGATTATTTTCAAGCTTGTCAAGACTACTATCACTTATGGGGCCTCCCCCATTTATCTCTTGATACTGGTCATCAGAAAGCTCAAAGCCAAATCTGGGCCTAGCTCCAGCGGGTATGGGAACATGATGGAATAGGTTTTGTGTGGTAAATTGGCCACTGGTTCTTTCTTCAGCATGATCATGTTCTTTCCTTCTCATCACTATTTTCCCTTAAATCAACTTAGTTTTATAGTCACCTAAGCTGAATTCTGTAATAATATGGAATAATACCTAAAGACTCAAATGCCATCTTTAGCTAAATGCCAGTCATTTTCAGATCATAAACAAAATTCCAACATCTATAAGTATCCTTGTTCCCAATCTGATCTTATCTCATCCTGAGTGACTTCACTTACTATGCAGACAACTTCCTACACCGCTGTACACTAACAGCTGTGTCATATGACCCTACTGCACCCATGGACTTGTAATAGATATGGGACCCTCTTCTGTGGTGGTATGCCAATTATTTATTAATGTGTCTAGACTGTTCCTGAGACTGCTGCTTATCAATCAAACTGAATAGTCGAGTATTCCAATATTTATTTTTCCTGGCTGTTGTTTTCTTGAGGCAGATTCTTACCACCAAGAGTAGCACAGGCTAATCTTGAGCCTGCGATTTCCTGCTTCTACCTTCCAAGATACTGGGTTGTAAACCTGTGTCATAACACCCAGTCCACAATACCTTTTGTATGTGCAGTGAACAGATTTACTACTAGTAAGAATGCAGTATCAGTCATAATAAGAGGCATAATCCAGCCTCCTCTCAGATACCAAAGGGCATGCCTGCTGGACATAGTCAGACATTCCAGTAACACCGTTTCTTATGGGGAAGCCAGTTAGCATCAAAGGGGGTACTGGTACCATACATCCTCCCCTCCTCCACTCCTTTAATTTGTTCCCTGACCAGGGATCAGAGAGCCTGGCTGCAATCTCTTAGTGGGAGACCTCCCCCCATCTTCAGAAAACTGTAAGAACAGAACAGCCTCCAATTCCTGCCATTCAGGCTCTGACTCTAGAGGCCTGGCCTTGCCATCTGCCTCTGAACTCCCCATGATGCTCTCTCCCTGCTGCCTGTTCATGGAGCTGATGACTTTTCTAATAAACTCTTTACTCTCAAGTAATCTATCCAAGTGTCCCTCTAAACACCTGCCCCAAATGTAACACTTCCAATAAAACAGCTCAGTTTTAAGAAGATCTTCACTGTATATTAGGAAGGATATTGAAACAAACATTTTTGTGTGGCCACAAAAATGGGCAAAAGAAGAAAATTCTTGGTTAAGAATAACATTTGACTTACTATGGCTGCAAAATTTGGCACTATGGAAGACAGCCAAAAAGTAATATTAATTTATTCAAATGACTTAGGAAAACAATGAATCTTATTTTCTAATTTAGTTTTATATATTTTTTAATAACAAGGAAATTCTATACTCACTGGACTCCAGGGGAGGATGGGAACTCTCAGGGATCCGCGGGATGTCACTAAAAGAAACAGGCACAGTGAAAATCCCACTAGGCAAATTACCCTACCTGAGGCAACCACACTGCATTTTATTTCAGTGAGGTGAAGTAAAATGGGTCCTTTGGGTCTTTAAGGATGTAGAAATGAAGGAGAGTTACTATTTAGGTAACAACTAATGTGTGTGAATGCCAAACACCACGTAAAAGAAAACCGCAATAAAAAAAGAAGTTTTTATATATTTAATAGCAAAACATTTTAAAATGACAACAATCAGACTAATATTGTGGATAAAATCACCACAATATTTTTACTACCAAAACAGCAGTTTTGGAAATCAAAAAAGGATGTTAAAGGTAATATTTTATTTCAATTGTAGAAAATTAAAATGACACAAATTTTACAAATAGGTAATATGCTTTACAAACACATCTGAAAGAGTTTACTGAGTGAAACAGATGAAAATATCTTGTCTTAAGAAAATGAAATGATGAACATCATGGGCAAAGTTAAGAAAATTAAAAGGATGAATTGCTTTGAAAATTAACAATGGTTCAAGCTTGCAACAAAAAAATCCAAAATATTTCACGTATGTGCATGTAACATATACATGGCACATATAATATAAATGCAAATATATGTCCTTTATAGAGATGTATATCTCTATACTAAAGTTTGCTGAATAAATGGCTGTCACACTACATGGTTAAAGTGAGCTGTGAGAACACCCATTTCTGACACACTCACAAATTACTCTGAAAAAATGTTTAAGGTCACTTCAGGTTAGTCTATTTATCCCCTGAAACCTTCATATCTCCTGGACCATCTTGGTTTGAGCATCATACTGTAAAGAGGACATTGCCTCTCCTTTTACAAAATTATTTTAGTAGCAATTTAAGGAGATGAATAATATGCAAGTATTAATATGACATATTAAAGCAGACTGGAGTTATTGTCAGAGAATTATCAGCATATCAATTAATTATTTTAATCACTTACCTTACACCCTAAACTGACTTGGATTATTTTTACTTTCTTGTTTTTTCTTTTTGTTGTTCATGTTTTATTATCACCTTTTGTGCTAGCTAATTTTATAATTAACTATGTGTAATTTTTTCTAAGATGATAAAGCCCTCATGCTGCATATTTTATAAAATATATTGTATCATATATTTTAATGTAATTACCAATTTCTATAATTTTAATAAACTTATAATTGAGATAACTTATAATTGAGATTACTTTACAATCCTTTGTTTTTACAATGACAATGTCCTCTCCGTTCACCTGAATAAATAGATATGGGACATTTTAAAAAATTAGGATAACAATTTTAGAACAAAAAAAGCTATTGAAAAATCTTATATAGCCAGTTAAAATTTCAGAATCTGTTACTCTGAAACATTTGTATGTGCTCCTGAAAGGAAAACCAGGGGAAGGATGCTTTCAAACTTCTAAAGTCCTTTTGAGCCAAATTAACATTAATTACTTCTGCAACATTTCCAAACACACAGCTCCACTTGTTAGTACAAGCTTTATTATTTCTACTTGCAAGTTTCATGATCAACAGTTTTAATAATGATCAGAAGCATAAAAATCAAGGACATTGTGTTTAAGGTTCCCCAAAACATCTGAAAAGAGCTTATGTTTTTAATTGTTATCAATCAATGGTTACATCTACAATGATTCCTGAAATCATTATGTCAATAAATTAAACAGTAACAGTATTAAACATTATTGATAAATATAACTAGAATTATTCTAGTAATGTATTGGACAGCTTTGATGTTTATTCAAACATAATCTTCAAAGTCATACCCCTCTGTATTACACACTCCGTGATGGGCTAGGGTTTGGTTATACAGATGATGATTTGAAAGTCATATGCATACAAAAGCAAGAGTAATATTACTATTATTCCAGTCTGCTTTAATTGTCTGTTCTCTTAAATCACGGCAAGTCACTATTTTATTTGAGTATTCTGAAAGCACTATATATCTTCAAAATATCTGGCTATGTGTTCAGGGTTTAAGTATAACTTTTATTATACTTTTGAGTTTTTTTTCCCCAATTTACTTACCTCTCTTTCAGTCTCATATTACCTCAGCACTAGAACATACAGCAGGTAAAACTAGCATAAATTATGGTGTTATTTTTTAAAGCCTACATGGAAATATATAATGCTTTTGGAAATGTCTTCAATGTTTATTTGTTGTTACCATTTAATCGGTTATAAACAACTTTATTTTAGAATTTTATATATTAATGCTCTGTGAAATATGGCTATACATTATAATTCCATCAATAGTAGAATGATTATATTTTCTTCTATGCTTTTCATTGACATATACTCATGGAAACAATAAAAGATATAGTTACCAGTTTTTCAACATAAATTTCTCAAATCAGAGCTCAGTAATATATTGGCAAATAGATATAAAAGTTTTTTTGCCAAGAATAAATTCAAATAGTGAGCTCATTATAATGACATAGTTCAAAATGTCTACTAAAATTTGTAGAATGGTAAGTAAATTTTCATTCTGGACTTTTTGAGTTTATTGGGAAAAGCTAACAATATAGGGATCTACAGGCAAATACAGAGAAATATTCTACTGTCTGTAGATTACTGATTCATATTTCAAAATGAATTTTTAAAAATACCATACATTATAGCAATTCAAAATTCAAATATTCAATATTTCCTGGTTGGTTTTAAATAAAACCTGAAACCACACTTACCTAAGTAAGTGGAAAAATATTTTCTGTTTTATAGAATAAGTTATTAAAGATTTATAATATCATTTAAATGTCACAAGATGAATTGACCAGTTTTTCCCTTAAAGGAAATAGCACTGATTACATAAGAAATTACAAAAAAAATCAGCAATCACTGAAAGACAATTTTTATTATTATTTCACTCATGAAAAATATATATCAATATTTTATACTGCTCTGTTGTGGATCTTCTAGCACATAGGGAAAATCAGTATTCTAATTTTAAAAGTTAAGAAGAATTTATCATCTATTATATATGCCCATAATAGATTTTAAAAGCTATCCATGTTAACATGTACTGAATGAATGTAAAAACTTCTTTGTAAAACCCTGCTAATACATGTAATTTACTAAACTTAAGAAGTAAGTTTTTTTAGCCTTACCCAATAGGCCTTGAAACAATAATTTCAACTTGAGGTTCTGATTTTGATTCTAAAATAATGTTGTAAACTTCTTCGTTTGTTGCTCCCGGCAGGGGTTTACCATTCCACTCTAGAACTTCATCCCCTTGAATTTAAAAAAAAGGGTATTTTTTTACCTTATATATTCTGTTTACTTTTCTTATCTTTTCTCTTTTTTAACAAAGAAATGCAAAACATATACCAATAATTTAATACTTGAGGCTCTGCTCTCAGTAGCAAAATGATTTGTCATATAATGTCAGCTAAGTGCTTCTTCTAACCCACCTTTACTTTTTTCCTCCCCAAATAGTACTGGTCACTGAAAATAGTCCAATTCAAAACTGCCTTTATCTTTTTAGATATACCAGAAATAATATAAAAATAATCTCATGCTATGGGATGGAAATTAGCACAGCCTGTTTGGAAACAGTAGAACCAATGGTTAGTAGCATGGTCTGTAGTAATAGAATCTAAGAAATGTAGGTGGCTCTGCATGTGAAGGGTTCTTAGTAAGTGAGCAAAAGTTCTGTTATAGTTTCAGTAAAAACAGCAGTAAACACTTTCTGGCATGAATTTTCGAGCTCTAGGTAATGTCTTCACCTGATGCACAACAGAATAAAAACGCATGGAAGGATTTGAATTCATATACGTAGGTAAGGTAACATAGGAAGTAGCCATGGCAGTTACAAAGCAAGCAGATGTGAAAAAACTGTTGCATGACAGTTAATCCCCTTCCAGATGTTCAAAACACATACACTCTACACAGAGCATGTAGTGAATACTAAAGTAACAATAGGAACTATCTGAGACAAGAGAGAATTATTATAATTCCAATTTCTTTTTGAGAGAGCACAATATCAGTGAAGGACCAAAATATGATATTCCATGAAAAAAAAAAAACTAGAGTGACTGATGGTTGTTATTTTAACTCCAGCTTTAAAGTATATGGTTTGAAGACAACGATTTGTTTTCATAAATATGTTAGACCTCAAATGCTCTTCTGCCAGGACCCTCCACCTCACAATAGTAGACTCAGATGAGCTGCCCCTGCATTAGTGACCCTTTGAGGTGGCTTACTTTTTTGGATGTTCTTTTGTTCTTAGCATTTTAGGTCCTAAAATAATTAAGGACTTAACAATATTCACTGTTTAATAATATCATTGTACATGTTAAGGTAGCTGCAAATAGGAAGTTCTTAGATTTTAGGTCTCTTTACAACAAATGGACAAGAATTCTTGAAGTAATTCTTATTTTCCAAGGCATTCTTTCCTTCAAAGTAAAAAGTATATGCACTGCTTAGGCTAAGCTTTAAAAAAAAGCAACAATATGGTTATTATCAAAATTTAAATAAGTTTTAATAATCTGACCTAAAAAGTTACTTAGAAAGATTTTCAAATATATTTTACTGGTAAGAAGAAAAGGAAAACAATTACGTATTTGTGATATGTTAGCAATATTCAAAAAGTTTTTTGACCAAAGAGACAAAGTTTAACTTCACAGTTCATTAGACATCTCTCTCTCTATGTATATATATATCTAATAAAATATACATAATTAAATATGGTTCATTAGACATATATATTATATGGGCATGATCATTCAAACAAATTCTGGGAAAATACTGTGCAAAATAGTACTTACCCTGATAATTCCTATTATATTTTGTTCTATCATTTTTTTACAAAATTATGAATATAAATAAATTTACTTTAATACTCAATAGTGGGTTGCAGCCATTATTTTGCAAAAGTAATGCATTGTAAACTATTCTTCTTTACTGACAGTAATCTGGATACATAACTTTTAATATCAAGATAAATTAATACATAATTGATTTTTAATGCAAATAATTTATTTGAAGTATTGAACACCATTCACACCATTTGCTTATCCGTGGATAATCACCTCAGGTAGACATCTAGTCAATGGGGGGAAAAAGACAAAAACAGCACTTCGTCTTTACATTTCACAATAAAAGTATAATAGAGAAACCAATACAAAAATAATTAAATAATGCGTTTCCTGCAACCACAAGCATCCAATGAGGAACAGTAGAGCCAGGTGGTACCACAGCCATAGTACTACTACTCTAGGTGAATTACCAAGGAACACTTGAATCATGAGCATTGAAGGATGAAAAAGGTTGCCATGATCAGAGCAGGCTGACAGCTGGTGCTGATGAAGTCTTCTGGGGGCGGGGTGGAACGGAAGCCTGCCAGGTCACAGGTAGACTGACATGGCCAGGGGCCTCTGTAGACCCAGTGGGCAAAGCTGCAAAGCTTTGAATTGAAGAACACAGAGGGATCAGCAAGCGTGATGGTATTGATTTTGTGTTTCAGATGGCCAAACACAACAGCAGTGAACGGCACTGACTTGAAGGGGAGTCACATTGTATAAATCTATGGAAGACTGAAGTAAGGTTCCAAATTCTCAGTAAAAGTTAAAAAAAAAAAAAACATCACAAGAGATTTTTATCAGCTAAAGCTGTTTATATGAAAAGAGAATAGAAGCCAGTTTATACATTATAATGTATATCCAAGAGTATCATTGAGCCTACAAAAATTAAAAACAAAAGCATTTTTATTTTGTCCATAGCGAACAACCAGTCCATTCACTTCTTTAGGAATCATCTGAGAAAAACACTAAAAGATTTCAAAAGCCAATATACTGCTCTCATCCACAAATGCTTTCAGTAGCTATAGTCTGCAAGCGTTAGCTACCATAGGATTCCTGTATCTTTTTTTTCAGGTCTATTCTTGTGCCAAAGATCACCTTTACTGGCACAGGTACCCATGATCTACAGTGAAATCAACCAACGATGTTACCATGACTTCAACTAAAATTAAAAATGAACAACTTGTCAAAATAAATTTTAAACTGCTGCCATGGAATATATAATACATTTAATGATGTTTGGGTTTTTTTTTTCTGTGTCGCTTAAGGCCATAGAGAGCAAATAAGGAGGAGGGGGAAGTGATGGTGGTGGTGGAGGAAGAGGAGGAGGAAATGAAGAAGGGGAAGGAGGAGGTAGTGGAAAAGGAGGAAGAGGAAAGGAGGAAGAAAACAAAACCAATCAACCAAACTAAAACATCCAGACACTACAGAATATGCCACACTTAAATTAACCTATATTTCATTAAATAATCTGTAGGAATCATTAATGTGATTAAGTTATGTGCAAAACACCAGTTACTACCCCTAAATAAGTGGGTTTTTTGACACATTATAAAAGACTTAGTTATGTGGAATGCACACTTTTGCAAACGCTAATCCACTTTGGCTAAACTTTTGTTGTACTACTATGAAGTTATTTATAAAATAAGCATACTTTCATTGTTTTGCATCTTTGCTTTTACATTAAAAAATGCCTAATCTTACTGTCTCCAAATTGCTACTTATGCACAAATACTATAATTGAATCAATAAGCATGTGTATCAGGAAAAGAGCTGTAACCTAAGTATTGTAATAACTTGGTGCCAACTCACATAAATTACTGAACACAGACTGAAACCTATCAATCTATACAGAGACAAAGCTTGCTTGTATATGAAAAAAAAATTACCTGCTCGTAGGTGTCCAACCACATCTGCTAGGCTGCCCTTCTTTACTTTGGTGATGAAAGCACCTAGGCGTCCTAAGTCCGTCATTTTCCCTCCAACCACCTGGATAATTACAAATTCATGAGTTCCTAACAGTCATTCAGAAATGCAGTAGTTAGCAGGACTAATTGTACATTGTCTTCTAATGTGCTCACCCATGCAGTGAGGGGACATTCATTAACTGCATTTTATTGAAGTAAATAGTAGTACCGTATTATTTTAAAATATCATTATATTGAGGATGACAATGGAAAGAAGTGTGTGACTTTTTTACATTGTGCCAACAATCAAAGGGCACTGTGGCAATGTACACTTAGAAGACAAAAGTAAAACTCCCTCTTCACAGTTAGTCATCAGGTTTGCACTAAGTTCATTAATCTTCCTAATCATACCTACCATGTGAATCAGCGTATCTGCATAAAGATATACCCCATTGTTCGTATCAAAGGTTGGCCCCTTTATATAATTGAAATAAATGTTTAGGCTCAATTTTAAATGATGCAAGGGTCTCATGTACACAATTTTAAAAAGGTAGAGGAGAAAGGAGTGTGTGGAATAGTACTGAATGGTAAAATTGGTCCATAGTTCTTAGGAACAGAGCTATTACACAGGATAAAGAAATTATTTAATAGCAAGAGTAATTAACAGTAATGATGAACAAAATATAAATAAGTATGTAAATGAATTTTTATTACGGCTCTGGTTTGGTTCAAACTCAGGGCTTTCACATATACCAGGTAATGCTTCTACAGATGAGCTAAATCTATTCCCTAAATTAATGGCCGATGCTTCTCAAGAGGTCACACACAACAGCAACAATATTTAAAGCAAAATCTTTGAAGACTTATTTAAGAAACTTCCAGCATAATCATACGATTTAACACAGATGTCTGGATACACATGATGTAAAGTATGATGCTATGCATGTGTATATCTGGACACATATATAAACCATTCTATAATGCAAGATTATCTCTGTGAATCTAGCATTCTTATTTGGGTCAGAAGACAATAAATGTGTTGAAAATAAACATTTCATGCTTTTAACATTACTGCAAGTACTACTGCTATTAGGAAAGATTTCCCCTGATGATACTTTATGTTTCTGGCTCAACATTTAAATAAAACTGTATTCACTGGGTAGGATTTACTTTGGGACAGAGAGGAAAATATTTAGAGCCGATTGACGCAAACTTTGTGAATGCTATCTGTACTGTACTTTATCTGGGAAGAGGCACTGTGAGCCAGTATACATACCTTCAGACCCAATAATGCACCCGATTCTTTGGGCATGGTTGTTCTTTTGTTAAGAATAACACGTCCAATTAATCTGTCTCCCTCTTTAGACGGCTGCCACGTTACAGGATGCTATTAAGACATGAAACAGTTAGCAACTAAGGAAGTCTTGAAAATAGCTCTGTAATGTAACTAAGCATTTTTTATTTTATTAACATTTTTATTTTTATATTAATCACAGGTTATGTAATTTTAATAATAACTTTACTATACACAAAAAACCACATTTCAGTTGTTAATGCTGATAGCTTATGGGCTACGTAGTCAGCCAGCCCTTCTTTGAATTACACTGGCTTGCCTTACAATCTAATTTTAGGTTATGGTTATTTATATAATGGTATTACCATTCAGTAGATGGCACAGTGAATTTTAACTTTAACCAGACAGTCATATGTCTGTTGCGTAACACTCTGTCACAATGCTGGGCACTGGCAGCTAGTCACAGGTCCCAGTCAGTTGTGTATTTTGGAAGCAACCAGCACCCTAAAATGTACTGTTGTGCAAAGTGATGGATTAGGTAGAATAGGAGTATAAAAAACAATAGTATTTTACTTTAAATTAATTATTGTAAGGAAGCACACACGCCATGATATACTTGCGAAAGTCAGAGGAAAAACAGTTTATGTGAGTTCATTTTTTCATTTCACAGTGTGGGGTCTAGAGATTGAACTCAGGTTTTCAGTCTTAGTGGCCAGTGACTTTACTGCTGAGCCATCATGCAGTCCATCGAAAGTAGTTTCAATTTCCAATGAGCTAATCAGGATTACAATGAGATAACTCAAGATTACCTGGAATAGTTTAATTTTATTCACTAAATATTGAGTCATTATTGAATGAATCTTTTTTTTTCCTCTCATTCAGATGCTCTATGGAAAATAGTAACGACAACACGGAAGTAGAACATGTAACCATTAAGATATAAAAAGAGAAAGGGGTACAGAGAAAAGAAGGGTAAGAAACAGGAATAGAAGGCTGAATGGAATAAAAGTCTATATATGCAAGAATAAGAATGTCATGATGAAAACTATTGTTCTGCACAATAGAAATGAAATCCCAAAATAAAATCACATTTGTCTAGAATACGAACACAACTGGGAACCTTGGTCCTACTTAGATATTTATTGATCAACACTATCACTATTACAGATATAGCCCATTCTTTAAGGCAGGACGGGTTCTATTTAACCTCATTTGTCATTACCAGAGGCTGAATTTCTGCTGCTTTAATTTCACATATTTGAACTTATATTGACAACAGTTTCCAAGCTCTTTCCTCCATCATTTAAAAATATTTTCTTCAGTCTTTGAACTAGGTTAAGCACGGTGTGACCCAACAGGTAAAATCCATGCAGTACAATAGACAGGACTCCTGAGTGTTTGCATGTGTATTTGTATGTTGTTGCACACATGTGTTTTTCTCTGTGTTTATGTCTCTGGGTGTGTTTATTTGAAAATCTGTGCATCTGTGCATGTATGTCCTTATGTATCGGAAGTGAGTGGATCATGAAACTCTTCCCAACATGCCCAGTGCTCTATAAAAACACTGAAATAAGAAAGAAGAAGTTGTCTCCTGTGCCAATGAGTTCAAGGCTCTTCTCCACTTTTTCTTTTAACATGTTTAGTGTGTCTGGTTTTAGGTTGAGATTTTTGATCCACTTGGACTTTAGTTTTGTGCAGGGTGATAAGTATGGATCTATTTACATTTTCTACACGTAGATATCCAGTTAGACCAACACCATTTGTGAAAGATGCTATCTTTTTTTTTCCATTGTACGGTTTCGGCATCTTTGTCAAAAATCAGGTGTCTAAAGTGGGTGGGTTTATTTCTGGGTCTTCTATTCTATTCCACCGACCCACAAGTCTGTTTCAATACCAGTACCACGCAGTTTACTATTGTTCTATGGTAGAGCTTGAGATCAGGGATGGAGATACCTCCAGAAGATCTTTTATTGTACAGGATTGTTTTAGCTATTCTGGGTATCTACTTATTCCATACGAAGTTGAAAATTTTTCTTTCAAGGTGTGTAAAGAGTTGTTTTGGTAATTTGATGGGAATTGCATTGAATCTGTAGATTTGGTAAGTTGGTCATTTTTACTATGTTAATCCTGCCAAGCCAACAAGACGACAGCCTACAGACTGGGAAAGGATCTTTACCAACCCCGTACCTAGCAGAAGGCTAATGTCCAGAATATATAAAGAACTCAAGAAGTTAAACAGCAAGAAATCAAGTAAGCCAATTAAAAAATGGGGTACAGAGATAAACAGAATTCTCAATAGAGGAATATGAAATCGCAGAGAAACACTTAAAGAAATCCGTACTCATCAGGGAAATATAAATAAAAAATGATCCTGAGATTTCACCTTACACCAATCAGAATGGCTAAGATCAAGGACTCAAGTGACAACACATGATAGAGAGGTTGTGGAGAAAGGGGAACCCTCCTCCATTGCTGGTAGAAATGTAAACTCGTACAACCACTTTGGAGATCAATCTGGTGCTTTCTCAGACAATTAGGAATAGTGTGACCTTAAGATCCAGCTAGACCACTCTGAGGCATATATCCAAAAGATGCTCAAGTATGCAACAAGGACATTTGCTCAACCATGTTTGTAGCAGCTTTATTTGTTTCCAGAATCTGGAAACAACCCAGATGTTCCTTAATTGAGGAATGGATACAGAAATTGTGGTACATTTACACAATGGAATACACCCAGCAATTAAAACAAGGAAATCATGAAAACTGCAGGGAAATGATGGGAACTAGAAAAGACCATCCTGAGTGAGGTATCCCAGAAACAGAAACAGAAACACATGGTATATACTCATTTATAAGTGGATATTAGATATATAATATAGGATAATCATAGTAAAATCTGTACAACAGAAGAAGCTAAGCAAGAAGGGGTACCATGGTTAAGATGCACAATCCTCATTCAGAAAGGTAAATGGGATAGACACTGGAAGAGGGAGAAAACAGGGAAAGGATAGTAGCCTACCACAGAGAACCTCTGAAAGACTCTACCCAGTAGGGTATTAAAGCAGATGTTGAAACTCATAGCCAAACTTTGGGCAGAGTGCAGAGAATCTAATGAAAGAAGGGGAATATAGAAAGGCTTGGAATGGACAGTAGCTCCACAAAGAGAGCAAAGGAACCAAAAAATCTGGGACCAGGAGTCTTTTCTGAGGCTGATACTCTAACCAAGGACCATGCACGGAGATAATCTAGAACCCTGCATAGATATAGCCCATGGCAGCTCAGTATCCAAGTGGGTACCCTAGTAAGGGGAACAGGAACTATCTCTGACATGATCAGTGGCTGGCTCTTTGATCACCTCCACCTGAGAGGGAAGCAGCCTTACCAGGCCACAGAGGAAGACAATGCAGCCAGTCCTGATGAGACCTGATAGACTAGGGTCAGATGGAAGGGGAGGAGAACCTCCCTTATCAGTGGACTGGTAGAAGGGAATGGGAGGGGAAAAAGGAGGGAGGGCAGGATTGGGAGGGGGCTACAGCTAGGATACAAAGTGAATATATTGCAATAAGTAAAAAAAAATAAATCTAAAAAAAAGAATAAAACTTATTGTTCAGCTTTAATGAGAGAAAGTGTGTTAACAGTGTTGTTATCTGACTTTGATCCCAGGATCTGAGTCTTAACGTCTAAATACAATACATTCACTTTAAATATATGGTAATATTTTATTATTTTCAAGTAATTTTCAATGTGAACATATAAACCACTGTCAGACTTCATGAGGAACATTTTTAAGGGTTTCTTCACTTATAATTCCATAATGAAAGTCAATCATATGAACAAATGTGTTTTTTTTTTTCATTTAAAACTTGTTGAGTATTTGGTGATAAATCCCCCTTTTGTTTCAAAGTGGTCCTTTCCAAATGAATTAATAATGGCTGTAAGAAAATGTGTAATAGATCCAGAAAGATGATTATTGATTGCACAACGAAGGATAATCAATACCACATATAAAACTATAACTACCACATTTGAATCTTGAACTATATATGCTGTGAGAAAGCTTACCGAACCAATAGGTGACGTTTCCCGGCTGTGCCACGTGGCAGGATCCAACCAGTAGTAATCCAAGTCGCCTGTGCAGTGAGAAAGAATGGAAACTGGTTAAAATTAAAAAGGCACTAGCTTCAGGAATTGGGAGTATTTACATCCCAGATTATTACACAACTAGTTTGTGAAAGTTACGGCGAGGATCACAGAAACAAATTAAAGAGTGATACAAATATACATCATGCAATCAAGAGCTATCCTTTAGTGTTATCAGTCATTCTAGAAACATTGACACAAAAACATTGGAAGCTACAGGGTTCCTTTCCTGCCTTACCTCACAAACCTCTGTATCAGGCTCCAGCCTGCCATCTAGTGGAAGAAAGTTTAATAACTGAAGCTCTCCCTTCATACTGCTCTGCACTATTTCCTATCTTTCAAAGTCATGTGGTTGTCTATACCCTCCTTTGTTAACTGAAAATATGGCACACAAATCTAATACTTAGCAATAAATAAGCTAGCAAAAGGCTGCACCCAGACCATACTGTATTCAACAATATTACCACGGCCATAAAGAACTTTAAAAAAAACCCTAGCATTGTATACATGAATTTATAAGTATTTGTTTTAATGTTTGCTTCAAGTACAGTGCTAAGGAAAAAAAAAAAGAAAACTTAAAGGAAAAAGCTATGTCTTCAGAGTTTTATGAGATAAAAGGCCCGAGAAAACAGCATTTAAAGAAAAGTCAAGTACAAATGACCTTCATGTTTTAATACCAGGTCAACTCAATGAAAATGGTCTCTAGATGTATCTTCAAAGAGAACAAAAATTATCAGAGAGTTGGCAAAGTATGTAGGCAATTCCCAGCACACAGCTACTACTAGATAACTGTTTGAAAAACACATTTGGCTTATAATTGCATCTTAGCAATAAAACATTTTCATTGGAGAAGGCATGGGAGATATGGGAACTGGAGAAATGCAATACATAATGATTTCAAAATTTTGTGAACTCTGTAGTCATAAAATCCACTATAATAAATATTGAAATGCCATTTAAATATTTATAGAGATGATGGTAGATTCTGTGCAGGAATTAATGTCAGAAGTGAGACAAGCAAGAAACATTCATTATTTCATCTGGGATCCATATCTCTCTCAGAAATCATGTATTTGAAAGCACAGATGGTTCACTAACAAAGTTTGTGAATTTCTAAGCATATACAGGACAGTTCCAGTTAATGAAATGCACAGAATTTCAAAAGTAAGTGCTTTTGTATCTTATATTTACTATCTGTAGAACTTCCAATGGTTACTTTCAAGTAGCAAATTATCAGTTCCTTTCAGAAAAACTATAACATGAATATTGAAGTATACTAATATATTTACTGACAAAATGCTTATTGCTACTCACAAATGTTTTTGACCAATATCCATATAATCTGTAAAAAGAACTGGTGAGTGGTTAATATCTAACCCATCTTTGAGAGACTTAGATCCACAGAACTCTTGAGACTCTGTCAGGAGATGTAAAGGAAAATCAGTCCTTGATGGGATCACTAGTTTAAGAAATCTATACACTTGGGCTCCTTTTTCCTGTGATAGTTCAAGTCTGTATTTGACTTCTCTTCTCCTAAATAAGTCTAAACACTCATATACAGTGACTAATTTTGGACAAGAAAAAGTGTTTCTCAAGTGCAAAGAACTAAAAGGCTGATATTTTTGGAAAATTCAGTGACACTCCTCATATGAAAACACGCCTTTCAATCATTGGTTTTAAATCATATATAAGCTACTTAGGGAAACTATCTTGAATGGTACAGATTTTGTAGTCATACAATTTGGCAACTGTTGATCGTACATGGTATTCGACATACATACTAAATATTACTAGAAATGAATATGTAAAATTCAATATTGTAACATATGAAACATGTTTTATAATATATCAAATCTCTTTGTATTCTGAACATGTTTTAATATATTTATGATCATGTATTAAACCGTACCTTTTGCAGATAATAATGGAGTTTGTAAGATACTAAATTCATAAATAAAGTTTGTTCGTGTAATTTACATTTCCTTGTTATTGATGATTAAGAAAGGCCCAATAAAACTTGCTCCTAAAATATTTTTAAATGCTTCTTGATAAAACATTTCTTTGATTATTAATAGAGGATTAAAGATACCAACTGTTGCATTTTAGAGCTTCAAAATGATAATAAATTTGATGATTCTGCTTGTAGAACGCATGTAACCATTTGGCTGCATATTCACTATATACCTCTAAAAATCGAATCCATTGTTATCATTAATAGACAGCTCAGTATCCATGTTGGTTCCCTACTAGGGGGAGAAGACAGTCTCTGACGTATACTCAGATGCCTCCTCCTTGATCACTTCTTCCTGGTGAGGCAACCTAACCAGCCCACAGAGGAAGAGGATCCAGGCAGTCCTGATTGGACCTGATAAGACTAGGGTGAGACAGTAGGGTGGGGGAGGACTTCCCCTATCAGAGGACTAGGTAGGAGGGATAGAGGTGGAAGAGGGAGGGAAGGCGGGACTGGGAGGAGATGAGGGAAGGGGCTACAACTGGAATACAAAGTGAATAAATTGTAAATAAGAGTAATAAGTAGAAGAAAAGAAGAAGAAATAAAAGCATTTCAACTGGCAGCCAAGTTTATACATAGCTATATTCAAAGTAATTTTGTAATTCTGAGCTTATTTTTGTGGGATATTTTAAGGCAGGTTAGCTCTCCACAACTTTAAAATATCAAGCAAATTAAAGACAGTAAGCATAGAGTTTTCATTGTAACAATTTTCATGCACTTTGCATTTTCAAAGCACAAATTTATATTCAATTCATAAATAACATATATCATTTAAGTGGGACGTGAATCTTACATAAACAGAATAAAATTAAGTCAGTGTGAGTAGTGTATATAATAATGAGATAGTATGTATTATTTTGATTCCAAATTTCTATTGTCAAAGCACAATGGATCCCCAAAGAAACCAGTATTATTAAACATAAATATGCTCAAAATAGAATGCTTAATTGAGCATGCATATTAAAAATATTAAAAAAAGTTCTCATTTAGAAAGTACTTAATACTTTAGTACTTGCCTGAGTTGAGTATATACATAGTGTGCAAGTATTGAAGGAAAAGTTATTCATCACAAAGGCACGTACTAGTGAAGTATTAGAGAACTTCATGTTCATCTTAAGAATACGTTTAAAGCATATTCTCACATCATCGGAATTAATGATGACAACAGAGCTCACAAATTTTAAGACAGACTCTCAGTAACTCTGCATGATTCCCAACACATGTTTATAAGTGCGTTTCCATCTGAAGAAACAAGCCGTTCTTCCTAAATAGACTACATGACTGTTACACAGAAAACCTAATCTTCACAGACCTAAAGTCAAAGACAATGTCCATCCTCCTAGGTATTACTTAAACTCCTTAAATGGTTTAATCTTTTCCTATAAACAGCGGTTCTCAAATGGGGACCACATAACAGATATCTGGTGCATATCAGATATGTACATTACTATTCATAACACCAGTAAAATTGTACTTGAGGAGTAGCAGGAAAATAATGTTGTAGTTGGGCATCATCACAGTAAGGACTGTATTTAAGGGTCGCAGTATTAGGAAGGTTGAGGACCACCGGTCCATAACAAAATGCGTGTTGAAATGAACCAAAATTAAGAGAAACTAAAACTATTTAAGTGTAACACAGGGCAGAAGTAAAATGTCCAATTCTCTGAATGTGTGCATGCCATATATGCTGGATTGCAATTCAGTGGCAAGAATGGGATTTTTGATTATATAAGGTAAAAAATACATTCCCAGCAGCACGTGCCATGACGAATACACAGCAAAGGTCATTTGTGGTGTATGATGCTAAAATGTACTCATCTAAATGTTTTGCAGGGACGTTTACTTGAGAAATTTCGTTTTATAGACAGGGATTAAAATCTGAAGCTATAAACTGAAGTGTGAAAATACCATTTTAAGTAGTTTGCTTATATTTTAGTTCTCTTATAGTGGGAAGGTGCCCTGCTCCCAAATTAGATAAGTGGTACTATATAATAATAGGTAAATACTTTATTATACAGCGAAGTCCTCAACTTCATTTAAGTTAAACAGTCAATTGTAAGAAAGAATATTTTATAGGATTTATTTTTAGTCATCAAAGTCAGGTGAGAATACATGCTGTTAAGTGTAACTATTAATAACACAATCTGTAAAATACCAAAGACTATTTTATAAATATATACGCCATTATAAAATTAGCAATTGTTATCATTTCATTAATGTCTTTCATTATAGACAGTCTAAGTTCCTATGAAAGTAGAAACATCAGTCCTCAGATACCTCTTGGTAACTGCACTCAAACTCCCTGACAACTTTGATGGCCCAAATATTTAAAGGCATGTACTATACAAAATTTCAAGTTTGTGTCCCTTGAACTCTTGACCTGAAGCAGGGTCAGAGGCTACTTGAACCATCAATGTTTAGCATCAGCCTCTTTAATAATGATAAGTATCTTTAAAAAACAACTCAGATTTAGCCAAGAAAAAATAAATAAATGCAATAAATATAGGCATACACACATAAAGTATTCTTTCTTGGAAGACTTGCTTTATCTAGAGCCATTGGGGTTTTGTTAGAACAGTTTTTATCTAAATGCATATTAAATATTCCATACCTATCCTTATATCCACAAATATTGTAGCTTGCACCTCTCATCAACAAAGCTTCATTTTTATGGCAGATGAGACCACCACAGAATCCGCAACAGGTCAAAAATGGTGCCCAGACCCAGCTGATTTGTCAATGACACAATTTGTACACCTAAGGCTTCCAGACCATCACAGAAGAAGAACAATAAAGATTTTGAGAGCTACAGAACCAGGTCTGTTGTAATGTAGTGTCTTCTATATATATACACAGGGAGCTGAACTCAAGACATCTTAACAATATGGCTGCCTAAACAAGATCTACATTAATGACAATATCAGTTGCTATTGAATGTCTCTGGGAGAAATTCACAGTCCCATCCCTAGATACAGAGCTAAAGACAATTAATAGCTTCTCAGAGGTGAAGATTCACTCTTTTCCAGGAACAATGCCCCTGATAAGTTATCCAATCCAAATGGCCATCCCTAAACATACATATTTACAAATAAAAGAAAACAGACTCAACAGCTTGTATTTACATATACGTGTGTATATAACAATAATAATTGAAGAAGTGGTCATGAATTTTGGGAGTCACAGGAGTAGTTAAAAGGTAGATAGAAATTACAGCAATACAGTACTCGTGTACGAAATTCTTAAAAAATATATAAATGTAGGCACACACACAAATAATAAAAGTACGACTTTCCTGTTTCAGCAATCTTCTGAATTACCATCAAATGAGGTTAGTGTTTTAAAGAAAAATCTGCACTCTCTTGACGCAGCAGCATTATTCCATGTAAGAGATTTTTCCAGAAAGGTGAAAAAAAATTTTTACTTTCTATGGAAGCTATTCTCGCCTACTCACCCGTAAAGGTGTTTCTATCACAAATCACCAGAGAAACATAACTTAAAACAAACATCAAATGTCAACACTCATCTGTTAAATGGATCTGTATTTTTCAAGGTCAATATGGAGAATATGGAGAAACATTGAAATCTTTGTATGTACTGATAGGAGTTGAAGTTGGTAATGTTCAATATAGCAAACTTAGTGTAGTCAAACCCGGACGCTGAGAGTGATGTGAAGGCTCCAAAGGGCTAGGGAGGGTGAGGTGATGTACTGCTCCATAGTCACCGAGTTAATAACACCGCAGTGCTTACTGCAGAGCTGCCTGTCGGGCTATATATGGGCTAGATGTCAAATATGCATTTCACAATGTGCAGAGAGAGAGTTGGGGGAGACGGAATCATTTCATAGCATTTTTGGTCATGGTTTCACAGGTGATATGTATGTGTTGCATAAATCAGATAGGTGTTGCGTTTCTGTAGACCAATAATGTGGTTTGAGAAACAGAAATTACCTTTTGAAAAAATCTGCTTTGCTCCCTTCTTATCAAATAATTAAATGATACTACTCTTCCGCATTGGACTATAACTTCAGTTATTTAATTGATTGATTTATTTAATCATCTAACTGACCACCAATTGCTGAGATGATTTAAGTGCATCAATTACTAATCATTACTCTAACGAGGTGCCGAATTCAAGACTTAGTTTCAGAAATTCCTTATAGTCCACAGACTCTCCGAAGCTGAAAAACCTCTTGACAGTGATCAAATGTTTGTTTGAAGGCCTAAGATGCAACTTTGATTTGATTTTTTTTTAACAAACACATGAAAGGGAATTCAGAAGTAGATTGCTTTGACACATTTAGGAAGGGGGTTGCTTTAACGCTTTCTTCCCTTGCTTTAGGAACGGTTTGGTGACTTTGCCAGGAATGGGGAGGGCATCACCTCCAGGCTCTGGATAACGCAGAAAAAGAACGCAGACCTGAACATCCTGGCTGAACTCTGACCTCGGTCTACTGATATACACAAGAGCATCTGTTATTCTTTAAGAGGCAGTAGGAGACCACAGACTTTGCAGCTCATGAAGTACCAACAGAAATTCAAACTTTCAATAGAAACAAACATATCTACTTATTTATTTTCTATTTATTACACCAGCAATCATCCCTATCAAGTTTTACATATTGACATAAAAACTATGAAATGATTTTCCTGTCTCAAAGTTTACTTAAGGCCTGTCATAACCATTAAATCTCATTATCTCTCAGTTTATCTATTAACATTTTATCTAATGAGATTGCTACTTTTATACATAAAACTTAAAAACAGCAGCTATTCAATACACGTGAAGCCGGGAATTTATGATTATAAACCTAACCCTTAATATTGGGCGCATTACTTGGTATTCTCTATGTACCTTTATAAACTCTGTCCTGTATTTTAAAATAGAGATAAGCTACTTTTTATATAAATATTTCAAGAGTTTGAGACAAATTACATCATCTTTGTCAACTTCAAGCAAACTTATAATTAACGTTTAATGTATATTAGTTGTATAAATCATGTTAAAATATGAAATTTTCATATTTTCAGGCAAACATCTATCAACTCATTGAAATAAATGCACCTTAGACAAATGTTAGAAATCCATTCTGCTTATAAAAATTATTAAATGTTACTACTAAAGACATCTATTAGGGTTTCAATAGTTTTAATTGTATCTTAAATGTTAAATAGTAGAGATATTAGGTGTCAGATACAATTTATTTGTACTCCGTTTTAAGCTACCTAGGTGCCTAAGAATTCCTTTCCTAGGTGAGAAGCCCAACAACATTATCTAACTAGTAACAGAATTAAGTATTAAGAAAACAGTTGTGAAGGAGGCTGGGGAGATACCTCAGTCAGTAGTGTTTGTCATGTAAGCATGAGAAACTAAGTTTGGATTCCCCAGCACACACACACACACACACGCACACACACACACACAGAGTCACATACACACACAGAGAAGACAGGTATGGCGATGTATATCAGTACTCCAAATGTTGGAGAGATGAAAATACAAAAATCCTTGGAGACCACTAGATTGTCAGTCTAGCTGAATTAATGAGCTCACTGAAAGACTGTGGCTCAGAATAAGGTGGAACTTGACTGAAGAAGGCATAGAGACATGGCCTCTGGCGTCCCCATGCCACATACCCACACAAGTTTGTACATACACCCGCCCCGCAGTCACGGAACACTTCAATATGTAATATGTAACACAGTCAGAGTTGTCTCTTTACGAGGCAATGAAAAAACACAGAAGCCTGTAGATTTATGTTAAATACTGGTAGATATTGAGAAATTAAAACTTATTTGAGAGAGTAAATAATGGTCTTTAGTTCATGTTTCTTTCATGTTTTCTACTATCGAAAGCAATACTAATTTACTTAATGTAGATTTTTGATACCAGAGGATGTTTCAAAGTCCAGATATACCCCCTTAAAGGCGATGATGCTCAGAGAACCCTTACCCTTTGCCTTTGTTCTGCCTTGATGCTGTGGGATTTAGGGAAATCAATTAAGTCAATTAAAATTTCTGAACTCTTTCGTCAACAAAACTCAAACACATACTCATGAACATGCCCATGCATGCATGACACATACAACACTGTGACTTAGTCTTATGGAGTAAGTTTGCTCTCGATATTCAATGGATCTGTTACAAATGGTTGAGAATGACAATACAAGGCGTCTGAGAAAATCTGCTAAGGCCATTGATTATGACATAAATATGACATAAATACAACATGAGATATGATGTCTTAGAAATCACTATCCCAGAATCTAAACACAGAATTGTGGGAATCACTATTGATGATAACTAAATATTGAATAGCTCTGGATAACACAAAACAAAACTGACAGTCTCGGGGAACTTTTTTTTTTCTAACACGGCATCTCTTAATACACCAGACTTTGGGAAGTGCTGTACCCAGGAGGAAAATATTATACTGCAACTTTCCAACTGACCAGGCTTCCACATTGACACTGAGCATTCCATTCACGTGGGAGAACAGGTTGTGACGTGCAAGGCCTCGGAAAAACCAGCCAGGACACCCTGTGGAAGAAACCGGGGTTTATTTGTTTTCATTGTCTGGGGACTGGATGTTAACCACAGGTTTAAGAAACTGCAGCGCTGGACACGATGACAGCAAAAGCATCATAATGACAACAACAAAAGCATTCTAGAAGAACCTCTTTGGTAAAAGAAAATGCTACCGTTTTCCTGGACTCAGGTGGCTCAACCCAAACAACACTACCTGCCAACATTCTGAGAGTCAGATCGAATCCTACCTGCCCCTACACCTTGCCTGCCATAGGGGTGGTGATGTAAATAAGAAGAGCAGTTGGTGGAATACAGATGAATACTAAGAGCATTCATAACAAGAGGAAATGCACATGAGGGACTCATGCAGCTTGCTACTTCAAGACACTTGACTAAACCATGACAAGCAGAGCATGAGTTCAGTCAGTGGCAAACAGACAGAAACAGATCCTTTGAAGTCACAGCCCTTCCCCCAATGCCTTTTCTTCACCTTTGTGCTTCATTTAATTCCATCTTATGTTAACTTTTTTTTTCGTCTTGGTTTGGTCAGGTTTTGGTTTTGGAGGGGGTAGGGTTGTTGTTATTGGGTTTTAGTTTGACTTGGCTTGGTTTGGTGGGGTGGGATGAGCAAACCATTTCTAGACAGGTAAGAGCAATTTCTCTTTAGGTTGGCAGTTCCTTGCATGGCACTGGAAGATCACTAGGTGCGAGAATTTTGGAGAATTTTTTGTTTTGCCTCATCATTGTTCTTGAGAAAATTGCTAAGTGTTCATATTCACAAAAATTCAGAACGGCAGTATGGGAAAGCAGGCTACAAGGCACCGCAAGGTCACTGGCTGGAGTCTATGGCTCAGCAAAAGTAGGCAGGATTTATAGAAGCATGCCCTTTCAGCTGGCCCTCTGAAATGTCAGACCACAAAGGAAATAGAGATGAAGAAGTCACGGTCACAAATACAAAATTGCACACTGAGAGTATATATGCCGTATAAAACCATATGACTTAAAGCTAGCCAAAGGCTTAGCACTTCATTTGAGATTTAGTTTTTGAAACAAAAACATTAAAAGACTGGGCCAAGCATGTCTTCTCATACCTGAGATGTGGTATTAAGGAAGCTGAGGCAGAAGGATTGCTGTGAGTTCCAGGTCAGTCTGGACTGTAAGACTCCGTCCCCAAAAAATCAGTTATGAAAATTAAAAAAAAAATCAAAGAAACCAGAAAATGTCACTGAGCCATACTTAAAGTGCTCAAAATTAGTTCCTCTGTTTTCCCTAGTTGCTCTCCTGGAAGGAGATGGCCTTTCATTCAAGAACATTGGCACTCCAATCTCTAAATCATCTGCTGAGATCACAAGTTTACACCATGAAGCTACAGTGAGCTCTAGAAACTCTCTTATTTAGTGTACTGCAGCATAATATTCTTGAAATGTTTAACTCAATTTAATAATAATATATATGAAGAACGATATATATTAAGAACATCAGATATCAATTAGACTTTACATAGTACCCCTGAATTAACCAAACTGCGTTAGTTGACTACGCATCTGAATCACATGATGCTCTAACGTCTCCTGTCATTTCCACACCAGGCATTTTACCACATGGATCCTGGTGATGATCGGGCTCTTCTAATGTGCTGTTGCCTCTGTCTTTATAAAATGTGTGGAAGTCACAGATCCCTGGTATCAGAATCAGGAAAAACATGTGTATTTGAACAAATGCTTGGTGTTTACTGCGAAGGTTGTGTGTTCTGTAGCTCATAGTACTTTTTCTGGAAGCTAACATGATTGAGTTTGTAGTCTAGTGTTCTACCTTTCTTTTCCCAAGGGAAGATTTTATACATTTTAAATTCGTCTCCTAGGGCTTTACTTTTTTATATTCTGGCAAAGCGTTAAGTTTTAAAGTGGGAATTTAAATTTGTTCCTCTGAGTATACACAAGCACTTTAATATAATTATTGTAATATTATTTTCATAAAAAATAGTTTTTTTTCTTCAATGTACCGACCTCAAACTGTCTTTAATGCAAAGGGAAAGAACTGGAGTGAACAAACAGTAGTTTATCAATAGTTTAAAAAGCAGAAGCCCATGAACAAGTTTTCTGCATCTGTTGGGGAAATGGGGTGAAGGAAGGCATCCTATCTGGAATAAAAACATCACAAATTCTAAATCCCGAGACTTTATTCCTTGAAAAGTCCACTAGGCTCTCACTACTAATATTACAGTCAAAGAAGGTTTCTTTGGTATTTAATCCAATAAGATCCTTGATGATGACCCTTAACCAAGAGAAAATGGGAAGGCACAGAAATGTGTGATCCCAACAATAAAAGTTCATGAGAAAGGGATAAAGAAACTTAAACAAACAAAAAACCCAAAGAACTAAATTGCTTACTAGCCTACCTAATTTCAAAACTGGCATTATGCACAACTTTATACACTCAGACATGAGTGATGTGGTCTCAAGAAATGGGTACAAACACAGCTATATAGAAGGACAATGTCTTGATGTTAAAACAGCATCCATCAGGTAACAACCAAAAAGAGCACAATGTGTAATAAAAGAGGCAAAATTTCTCATGTGTGTGTGGAAAAAAATTAAAATTGTAATGCAAAAGATTTTAATTAAAAATAAACAAATAGTTAACAATAACTATAAGCGATTTGGTAAAATGGTTACTAACTTAGAAAAGCCAGCTCTCAATAATGAGAGCATTTGTAACTTATATTTTAAAATCCTAAAATTTAATCATTCCTCATCAACACATCACTAACCAGAAATATAATAGCCATTGCTCATCATATAATGTATTAGATTCAAGACGTACTAAACAAATGGCATACACTCGTGTTATTTTTCTCCTACTGAGTGTTCTATTTCCTGACATTTTGTGAACGAAGTACGAAAAAATGGGGGACATAGGATTACGTGCTCTGTGCATAATGTCCTACATTATCAGCAGTCCAAATGTCTTTTGAAGGTTCTTATAATGCCTTTTAAGCAAAAGCAAAGCAAATAAACAAGCTCTTCTTAGCTGAAAATCCAGGAGAAAGGTATCAAAGGTCTGGAATTGCAGTGTCAGCAATGCCATCTAATATATCCAGTGACATTTAATGTGAAAATTAAAATTACACTTTGAAACTCTGAGCTGAGTGTTAATGCAGTGACAGGAACAATATTCATTTGTTGTTCTTTTTCTGATAAAAATCTTATATCCATTAAAAAAACTTTATCAAGGGAGATTCACTGGGTATTGATAAGGATGGCATGTTTAACTCATTTTTCTAATAAAATATGTGTATCATGTTTGATCTAACATGTCTACTAACCTTACAAACTATACCTGATTTTCTTAGGTTTAGCTATAATAACTGACAGCAAAACTGAGCCCTGGAAACACAGAAGCCACAAGAAATACTAAATTATTATGATTAAATGATTTTTAATAACCCCTGTAATAAAAAAGCAATTTACATTCACATTTTAAAACATAACTAGAACTTGCCTTATGTTGTTTGTTACACTGACCTAAAACAGTACCTAACATATGTAAATCAAGGCTTCCGCCCTGAGCCACACCCTCGATGCCCACCTCAAAGTTACTCTTCCTTTATATAAAATTAAAGGCTGAACTCAATTTTAAACTAAAAGCCAAACAATAGCACCGTAAACTGAGTCTCACTTTTATTCCAGCTGCTGGGAATATAAGTACCACTTAGTTTTTTTTAATATGGAATGGTTGTTATTCAGCTTTGAGATGTATTTCTAAAGAATTTAGATTGCAAAAATCGTTCCAATTTATTTTAATGTCTAAACATTAAGTTTCAGAAAAGCTAGATATTGTGCTAGCCTGAACAGTTTTCAGTATTACTGTTAAAGAGAGTAAAATCAACAAGTGGTATCCTCTTGTTAGTTGTAATAATTTCAACCAAGAACATAAAGTTCTATTGGCTTTTCAAAGTGACATATTAATGCTACAATGACAAAATGTCATTCACACACACACACACACACACACTTTTGGTCCTACAGCAATCTTTGCTTGATGTAACTATTAGAGCACTGCATTTGAGATCAAATAGCTACATACACATGTACATCCAAAGCATAAGAAGCACAGCCATTGTAGGTCAGCTTTGTTAAGCTAACCAAGACAACTGTGAAGAATGTTCAAAGACTGTACTAAAAGGTCAGAAAAGGCCATTTCAAGCAAAAAATAATGATTACCAAGACCAATTGTTTTCCTTATTAGAAACCATTTGTTTTCATCAATACTCTTCCAGATTAAAGAGATGCTCAGGATCCTCTTCCTCTGTGCTTCCCTTATTTATGACTTTCACGTTCTCAGTGGATACCTCTGGTCACAGCAAAATCCAACACAAGACAAGACATAACTACAACAACAACCAAAACAAACAACGAAAGGAAAAGACAAACAACAACAAAAGAGAGATCGCTAAGACTAAATGTCTACTCTTTAAGTAAAAGTAGGCTTTGAACTACAAAAATTATAGCACAATGCCAAGGAAGCTTATTGTCAAAATAAATCTGGTTTGCAAGGTCATTCTGGACAGAAGGAGGCCCTCACCAAGTGAGCTTTCAAGTACCGATGACATATTTCATTCCAAAGAAATTGAGGTCTGTTCGAAAATCATTCTGCTATTCTTGAATTTTCAGTCCTTCGTAATTTCTTTGCTTGAAGCTTACATGTATGTAAGTACCACTCACTCAAGTCTTGGAGACTGAAGCCTTGAAATAAATTTACCTTGATAGATGTAATGTATCGAAATAAAATGCTATCACGATTGAAAATATCAGCTATTAAACATATTTTCAAAGCAAGGACAATTTGAAGGCAGTTTGGGGGCTAATTATCTACAAGAGTGAGAAACGGTTTATCTCCACATACAGGGCACGCATGTTTTCCACCGATGGACAGCAGCACTTTGTTTTCACTGCTTTAAGGTAAGGATTGTAACCTTAGTTTCTTCAGTCTTTTACCCATTGTCCATGAGCACATTTAAGGAAGCCATGCATTCTTTACAATTGTAGTTAAAATGTTATGTTCAATGGTGTTTTACTTCTGAGAGTCTCCAAATTAAAAATAAATGTTGAGAAGTGCTAAATGAATACGTGACTTATATGGAGGCATTGCTCTTCTGCCTTGGTGCTTTCTTCTTATGTCGTAAAGTGATCATTTACTGCAGGTTCTGAGGATTATGCTTTTAATAAGATTCCCACTTAAGACAGACACTTAGGAAACCAAGAAAGTGTACTCAAAGAAAAGGAACGTGGAGTTATGTACAGACATTAAGGCAAATTCACCAAAGAAAGCCACTTTCAACTATCTACACTCGAATAAGCCGCATTTGTAGAAGTCAGCTAAGGCAAGAAGGATATTGTAAACAGTATCTTGATCTCTCTTCCACAATTAGGCTCTGCAACAATTTCAAAAATACATGCTACACAGAAAAATAAGATGATTGGTAAACCCTTTATATTTTCTATGTAAACTATCAGAGCTAATAGTCCTGAATATAACTATTTTCAAATTATTTGTGCATGGGAGGGCATGCATACCATGGGGAGAGTGTGGAGGTAAGGGAACAATTTATGTAGTCTGTCCCTCCTTCTGTCGTGTGGGGCCTGGGAATTAAACTCAGGTTGTCAGCCATGAAGCCAGGTACCATTACCCACTGATATATCCAGCTGGCCCCTTTTAAAACTATTAATGAATCTAAAATATATGGTAGATAATGACTGAAAACGTTTGTTAGAATTCAACCTTTTGATAATCAAATAGTTTTCTGATTTTGGCTTTGAAATATATTCAAAGCTTAAGATTCACCTTAGTAAGAATTCATTCCTTACATTGATACATTCCTCTCTAAAAAAATTACCTAAAAACCAGGCATTCAGAATTGTGATTATATTATTTCAAACAATTGACCTTATTCTTCTGACAACACTCTTAAACACAGAAGGCAGTGTACTTGAACCAGGGTATCTACAAAATCTGAATACGGTGACTAGCCTTAAAATAATGGATAAACTGCAGTATTCAAAGACATCCTCAAATAATTACATCTTAAAATAACCAATCATTCTTTCAGTGACTTCTCTACTTTTTGTGAGTTGCCATGTTTCTGCCATTATTCTTGGCCTTGGAAAGCTGAGAGCAACATACATTTGTTTCACTCGCTCAGAGTAACCATGTATGTGGTGAAGTACAAGGGAGGTTATGCATTTTCGTTCATCGCATTGAATTCTCTCTTTCCGAATGACTTTCATTGTACTCCTCTAACAGGATACTCCCCAGAACTCAGAGACCCGACTTCAAATGAAAATATCTCTTTCTTCTCAAAGGTCCCACTAACCACTTAATAACAGGCCCACATAAAACAGGAAGTTGAACGATCCTGGAACTTACAACTCCTCAAGATGAAGAGTCACTTTACTAATAAAGTTACAGGCTTCCTGAGTTTATGAGTAGAGACTGTAAATCATTCCTTTTCCACAGAGCTCGGCAGATTCAACATCACCATTTTTGTCTTTCCTTTCTGCCATGCATATACAGAAAGCCATGAGTAATCCCTGCCTCAGGCTTGCTCTCATAATGATGAAGGTCTATGAGTAACATGACAAGCATAAGGTCATAAACACAAAATGTGTGACCTTTGTCGACAAGCAATTATAAGCCAACCTATGAGTTTGTGGTTCAATTTACAATAAACTCTTACATTAATCCAAAAGAGTGTTTTGGATTAGTTTAAACTTGTTAGCGGAGTGGGAGAGTAGCTATTACTTTCGCACCTGCTTGGGAGTCTCTGGATTTTGAGCTTGCCCCTAGCAGAAAGTAAACTTCTTTAAAATCACTCTCTGTAAAGAGATAGCAGCAACCCTAATAAGAGATTCGCTGAACCTGAGAGGGGAAAGAGAGCAGGCAGGCAACTCTCCTCCCAGTCAGGTACTCAGAGGGTCCCCACGCCTGGCTGCACTCAGCCCTCAAAGCATTGCAGCAAACCATGTGACGCCTTTCCTCCCCAGCTGTGAACTCTAATAGAAAGTTTTGTCAGGACACCGCAAATATTCAATCCCTATTTGGAAAAGTAGCTACAGTGGAGCCAAGACATTTGCTAGCTTAATTTTTAAAACTGTTCTCAGGCATTACAAAGTCTACAAAATCTCACAATGCTACAAATCAAGGGATGAAGTAGGGGTTGCTAAGGAAACCACATCTCTTTATATGTTTGAAAGCAGTATTGTTTCTACACAGAAATCAGCATGTGACAACCCTGAGCACCTTAAAATTGCTTTGCCATCCCCGCTAACAATAGCAGAGAAGTGTAAAGAAGAGAAATCAGAGGAAGAAGAGGTTGATTTTCATTGATGCCCAAGGTCACACACTCAAATCTCTGAGCCCCAAACATGATATTGTTCCTTTACATTTTATGTCTGCTCTCTGTTCTCCCTCATATGAACATTAATTTTCTTAGCTCACAGCCTAACACCACTCAAAAATGCAGGCATGTCTACAGAACTGAGCTACAATCCAGACTATAGATCAGAAGAAACCGGACCTCAGCTGCCCTGTCTACACCTTTGAAAAGAATAATCTGTATGCAGCTTGTATTCTTCCTATTTTCTAAGAGGAAGCCTTTTATAACAACTCAGTAAACAATGAAAACAAAATATCTTTTAGTAATAAGGAAAGGTAAAGGCATGCTCTCTAAATTAACTATACACTGTATATTAAGTTGTGAGTTAACTATAATACTGAAATACATACAATTCGATGTATACACTTCAGATATACATCCAAAATTTGAAAACAACATCACATAATGCAACCAGCTAATCATCTACATTTTAAAATTATATATTTATGTAGTTTCCATTTTCAAAGCAAAGTATTCCTTATTCTCCGGCAGAATCAAAATGGTGTGTCTTAATATCTTACCCTTTTGAATAATTCAACAATGAATCCCTTTAGCTTTATACTCATCTTATGATTAACATTATAGTTTCATTTACCTGCTCTTGAATGCAACGTATGAAGAAATAGAAACACAGCAAGCCGAACAGCAGCATTGGAATGGTTAAATTAAGTGCTACTGACACCAAATCATTAAATTCCAGCTAGGAGCAGCAGAAGCCCAAAACACAGTTAAAAATCTAAACAATACCAACATGCAAAATCCAAATGAAATTTCCCACGGTCCTTCAGTTCTCAATGAATCCCTCCTTCCCCCACCTTCAAAGCCTGCAGTGCCCAACATTACACAATGGTGACACTAAACAGGGCTGTAAGTGCTGCTGTCATCAGATCAGATCCCTGCAGTGCTCAGATTCTCATTGATTACTGCTTCAATCTATGCTGAGCTGTACTGAAGGGACTCTCACGGAAACAGACAGCAAAGCCCTCTTGGGCCACAATTAACCATTTCCTAAAGCAGTACATGGGTGCTGTTATTCCCCCGCAGCCAGAGACAACTCTGTAGTCCCTGGAAGCTGGCAAGAGAGAAAGACTCATGGATTCTCTTGATCTCCTCCTCTGGTTCCTCTCTCAGGGCCACTTCACTGAGATGTCTGTGATCTCCAGTGACAAAGCAGAGCAGACCTTTGCCAACTTTAGATGCGCCCCTCATCCTGAAACTCACCTGAAATAATTGGATCCCATTATCAACCCCTGGAAACGGTCCTGCCAAGCCCCATGGAACAGATCATTTCCTCTGCAGTTTTCCTAAATGAGGAACGGCACCCAGTGGCCACGACTGCACTGGGACACAGAAGCAGCCAGGAGAGACTGTCGGGAACAGGAGAAAACTGCTTGTTCAGACTCTCCTGTGTGATCACCCCACTGCTCATGGCGCCTCTCCAGAGGACAAAAGGACAACCCTAAAACAGGGAACCTGCAAGAACGGCTTACATTTGTGATATTAAAAGATGGGTGCCTGTGGTCATAGCGTTCACAGTGTGACAGAAATGTCATGAAGGCAAAGTCATCATCTTACCAGGAGTTCACCTACATTGACGCCATCCATATCCTATCTTGCTATAAGCAGCAATAGCAAAAGACAGAAAACTGGTTTTAAAAAAAGTTCCCCAGTTACGTTCAACTGTGGTAAAACGTTCAGTCACCAGAACGTTAGCAGAGGACATCACATTCCTCTAAGCTCACTCCAGAGTATTTGGAGGGGCGCGGGGAGGTCACTTCTACTTTGTTTCATAACATAAAGGGGTAAATCGTAACACAGGGAGAATTAGCACCACTCATTCATTTAAAATTAATATGCTGTGTTTACCTAAATCACATGAACTTGCCTAAGAAATTCTGTAAGGAGGGGAAAATAACAACAAAAAAGCATCACTTAACTTACTGTCTCATAGTCATGACAACAACTTAAAAAAAAAAAAAAACAGTTTCTAACAAACTGATGACTTCACAAATAACCGCCTCTTAAAGAACATTTAGCCTTACATAGGATATTTAGGAATTTGTTTTCCTTTTCTTCTTTTCAAACTTCCAGGTATGCTTCAAACTGACATTAGTCTAAAGTTAAAACAACACATATTAATTGAAGGGCTTTTATAGGCCAAACCCAATGCTGTCTTTATTTATTTATTTGATTAATTTATTTAATTAACCCTGAGTTTTATGTAATTCATTTATTTTATAGGGATATGATAAAATTATATTGAACACAACAAGTGAGACTTAGCAAAGCTTATTAATTTGCCCAGGATCACATGGTTTAAACTTAGTGCTCTGGGATCTGATTGTGTCTTGATCTGGTCCGTAATCTCACTGTACTGCAGAAGGTTTTGATATTTTCTTCAAACTGGGCTTAAACAAGGCTTTTTTTGTTTGTCTTTGTTGCTGTTTTGTTTTGTTTTGTTTTCTCACATGCAAGTGGCTTCTTGGAACTGGGAACTGGCTGCTTTTCTGGGGTCTCTAACCTTACACTTGCACTTTCCCAGTGCTGGCACCAGTGAAGGTTGTTTTACAGTCATTAGTGCAGCTGGGAGTCTGTGCGTGCAAAACTTAACTTTCTTTTGCTGTGCAATTGTCCAAGGGAAGACCAACAAAGCCTCGGTCTACGGACAGACCTGAGGGACAGCTTCAGGCAGGAGGAGTATTGAACAGCCAAACCTTTCAGCAATTTATTAATCTTCTGTAGTTAAAAACATTATCATGAGTTTTCTTTCCATGGATATTGTTATCTAAGTCAGGAAGTTAAACAACATTTAAAGCCTCACTCTGATTCGGTGCCAAAGCTCAAAGGATTGCCTTTGACATACTTACATGTTCCTATTTTCTCCAACCCTATGCACCTCCCAGGATGTGCTAATTTTAATGACAACCGAGTTTCAATGTTATTCATCTGATATTTACCCCTCATTCTATCTATTTCTGTTATTTGTGTATAATTTCTTTGAGTTCTCTAAATTGCCTTTACTCTGGGAAATTTATTAAATGGTAACAAATTCTGTTTCTAACTGGGAAAAAAAAACACTTTTAATAAAGCAAGCAGGCCCCTGAAATGATATGGAAAACAGCCCGATTACATAATAAAACCCATCAATATTAGGGAAAAAAAGACTATTGTTGACCTATTGGTAAAATAGCCTTTCACTCATTTCCGGAAGGTACAGGCCATGACATCCATGCAAATTGACAAATGCCATTCACTGCAGACTCACAACATGTAGGTAAAAAAAAAAAATCCCTGTTACGTGTCTATAAATTTAGAAATTTATACAATGATTTTATTTTTTTACTTCCTAGCTCTTTTCTGACACATCTCTTCTCACTTTAAGTGACAGGAATTCCTCCAGTTGGCAGGACACGCAGCCTAACCCTCACCTGTGATGTTACAGCTACTCAAAGCCCAGCATACTGAATTCCTTGGAAGTGAGCATGCACAGCCAGTTTAATCTGCAATTCTGAGCATGCTGCAGTCAGATTATTCAATTTAGCGGCACTTCAGTCTACTTGAAGGCCTCTGCTTGTTAAAGTTTGTGCTTTTTCACTAAAACCCAGTAGTCATTATTTGGAAAAAGTGACAATTCCTTGAACTGATTTCCTCTGCATTCGTCTGCGATGAGGAAGCATGAATACATTCACTGAAAAACAAAACCCATGCACAATTAAGCAATTTTTTTATTTTTTATTTTTATGTTTTATTTCATAGAACACTAACTTCCTAATCTTGAACTCTTTCTTTTCCTGACTGGTACACATGAACAAAATCATAAACAAGATTTCCTCTTACAACCTTCAGGCTATGCTGAAAACCCTGTGATTTCATTTCACAGACACAGATGAAAGCTAAAAGGTGACATCTAAAAAAGTTACTCCACTTAGAAAATGCAAGAAAATTACTCTGTACCTTGTACAGAATACATGGCTATGTAAACAAAAGAAAATGGATACAATGGGAGTATTTAATATAGTTTTTGATACAGCCAGAAAGAAAACGAGGCTGAATTCTCATTCCCCAGACTTACCAGCACATGGTTGTTGGGTCTCACTTGTTTCCACCTGAGAATCAACAGACCTCAGTTCTTTCCACCCTTCCGAGGAGACAGGTATCCCAGAAGCACACATCATGGCAACCTTGCAAAGAAATCCAGCCCAAGAATGGCCACTCTCTGCTGCCCTAGACCTTATCTGAGAAGAAGGTACGCCGCCTCCTCCGTCACCATGCTTCTACCACTGAACAAGAGGAGCAACAGAAGATGGAAACTGAAGGAAAGCATTGGTGTGAACATGGAACGGTCTCCCTGCGTGACTGACTCAGCTCCCTGCTGGCACCGTGCAGCTACCCGAATGACTGCTTGGATAAAATGCCATGCACAAGCCTCCATGGGCCTGGTGGTAAAGAGACTGGTAGCATTTACTGAGGGGGAAGCATATTGGCATCTCTGCTGGGTTTTAAGCAGATCCGCAGGATTCAGGAAATAAGCTCTCAGTGCTATGCCAGATGACACTATGCTCCTAGCCATTCCTTATGTTTACTTATCTCCCAAATTACTTTAACTAGTGTCCTTTCCCCTGCTGTGAGCTTATTTGTAGAGAGGGCTAAATAAAGGATTTTTATGACAATGAAATGGCCTTTAGCCCACATGATGATTTCTGGAAGCATTAATCGTCAGCTTTCACTCAGTACTATCAAAATTCAGTAAGTGGGAGCATTTCTTGTGGTTTTATATTAAGTTTATAAAGAAAGACTTCTGAATTACTTCCTGAAGAAATGAATGAAATTAGGTTGTACTTGTATCTGCCATTTGTTTTATATATAGTATTTTATATATTATATAAATATAGTATATTAAATTGTATTCATTATATAAATTTATGTATTGCATAAAATAGGTTCCTTTTGTTTTATTTGTCAGGGGAATCTTCGAAAATATATTTCCTAGGATGTTTTGATGTTATATGTGTCAATAGTACAGTGTTCCCAATATGAAAATATGGACATCTGGACAGATGATATTTATGCTCCCATGCTATTAAAAGTTACTTTCTACCTTGTAGAAAATGATTTATTTTACCAAAACAAATAGATGCATATTATGTTGTGCTGATGCTTATTATTTTTGAATTTTATTACAGTATTATAAAAGCTAACAAAGATGCAACTTTCTTGTGGTTGAATGCATTTCATTGTTCCTAAAGACTATTCATTAATTTCCTAACAGGTCTGAGAAGCATATGAGATGAGGACCTCTGTGACAGAATTCTCCCCAGAGAGGCACAACACACAACACACAATGACCCAAAGCATGAATACCACCGAAGTCCAACTTGGTGAAGCACTGAGTTTCATTGGGGCCACTTGCAGGAACATGTGTGATGGTTTACTTACAGGGGCAGAAATGACTCATGAAGTCCATCCCGGCCTGGGTGACAGCTCACAAAAGCTTGGAACCTGGAGCACACCGCACAGCTTGCAGGCAGCTCAACAAGTTGGAGAATGCCCTTTCCAGGTCTGCTCTCAGGATCTTGATTCCTCTTTAGAGTCGATCTTTGCAACTCAGCTTCCCCATTTATAGCTTATTCTGGCAGAGAGGAGCCTATAAAACTGGTCAGTTTCAGGGACTTCTGAAGCTACTCTGTTTAAAGAGTGTCACTGAAGGATGGAAGATTCCAATCTCAGAGGAAACTGTAGCACAAGAGTTGAATTTAATGTAGGAAACAGGTAGGAAAGATATATCACAACTCTTTTGTTTTAGAGATTTGTTTATTTATTTATTTATGTATTTATTTATTTATTTGTGTGTGAGTGTGTGTATTTGTGTGGGAGGTGTGATGTGAGACTATGTGCACATGTACATGCAGATACCTAAAGAGAGCAACGGATCACTTGCAAAATGTTTGTGAGTGACCCAATGTGGGTGCTGGGATCTGAACTGTGATGCTCTGAAAGAACAGCAAGTGTCCCTAATCACTGAGACACCTTTCCAGCCCTATAACAAGAATTTTTGTTATTTAAAATAAAGTCACAAGTAATTAATTGAAGGTTTTCTTTCAAATCAAATTTTAGTTCAGATTTGACAAGCCATACTGTACGCATATGGCCTATTATAATCAAAGTCAGTGCTAGGTTGACATATTAAGCACATCTTAGTTCTTTCGCCTCTGCAGTGCTACTCATTGCTCTTGCCAAATAAATCTGATTTCTAGGTTACAGATCCCTTCCAGTGCATTTTAAAGTAATTATCAATACTATACTGGTTATCTAATTCTTCAGAACAGTAAGGTCAAAGCTCTGTGCACCAAGTCAGATAAATTCCAACTGTCGCCAAGTACTTTTAAAAGTTGAAAACCAGGGACTCAGCTGCCCTGAGTCTAAGCTACAAAAACAATTATAAATAATAAAAATCTACCAAAAGTGAGAAAGACTAACGGATATAGTAAAAGCAGTTCAAAGTATATATGTCTAAACAAGTAAGTCATAGTACAAAATAACATTTTGTAGACTAGAAAGAGCATGTGAGAAATTAAGTCTAAAGACATCAGGATGAATAAAATTGTAGGACTTGGGAAAGTATTTAGTTCAGTTTTCTGGTGTCTAGAGCAGTGTTCATATTTTAAATTTTCCAAGAGAGAGGGCTTCATTTTATGTTTATCAGGATTTATGTCTCCCACAAGGGGACTTTGAACACTAGAGGCAATCTGGTTATAGACTGCACAGCCTAGAAAATTTCAGTAAAGGTAAAAAAATGACAATGTAATTGATGATATCCAGGGACAGTTTCTCACATCACAAAAATTCAAACCAATGTACAGGAATGTGAATTGTAGTCTAGTTTCAACAATGATACCATATATGTATGTATGTATGTATGTATGTGTATGTATGTATGTGTATGATATATATATATATATATATATCACCATACAGTTGTATATGTTTTCATTGTGTAAGAAGAAAAGTATATCTTCAGGTATTGGGCAATACAATTTACATCAATTTTTGTTATGTTCTAAGTCAAAATTTGTAAAGCTTCTAGATGAAACTGTAGCAACATTAGGTTATGGTATAAAGGAAGACAGGTGAAGAAATAAGCCTAAATGTCACACAGATAATGGCAGGGCATGTTTCTGGGGTGACAGTTTAAGGTTCAACTCACCTTACATGGGATTCCTCCCATGTGTGCCTGTGAGTGACCAACAACACATTTTTTATAGGTGTCCTTGCAAAGTGGCACAATTTGAAATCTAGAATTTTCATGAGAATGAGATAATTTAAAGGATTTCCAGAAGCAAGTGCAAATACTTTAGCCATTAGTACACTTCTCCATAAATGATAGAAAACACACAAGTCAAAGTACAGGGATTGGAGGGGGCAGCAAGAAAGCTTAGTGGGTAAAAGTGCTTTCCCTACAAGCAGGACATCCCGAATTCAATCCCTAGACCCACGTAACAGTGAAAGAAAAGACCCCCTCTGTAAAGTTGTCCTCTGACCTCCACATTATACTACAGCAATGGCATGCACTCACATCTAATGCTCTCTCTCTCACACACACACACATACACACACATATGAGAGAGAGAGAGAGAGAGAGAGAGAGAGAGAGAGAGAGAGAGAGAGAGAATACAGAAAGTATGTCAAAATAAACAGGAGCCCAATTGACAAAGCCATAAAATATGTTCTCTGGGCACACTGCCTCACCTTTTGTGACATCAAGGTATTGGAAGTGTTTCACACCTAGGGCTAGAGAGCAGGACAACACCCGTCCAGAGTCAAGCTGTTTACATACACCTTGGCTTAGGATTATAGGACAATGTCTGAATAATAACCCAATATGAAACACCCACCTTGGAAACAGAATGAGATTTTGATTTTGTATACTCAGAGTTCAGTGAAAACCCAGATTATGCATACATTTATCTTAAGAGTATGAAGTTTTAAGATGCTCCCTCCTTCCACTGTAGAAAAAAGCATTTTAATGTCCTTGCTATAGGAAGAAATGTCAGTTGCCATTCCTTGCCTTTTCTAAGGACAAAATTCCTCTGGGCCTATGTGGTTTTGAGTCTAGAGCTCCTAGCTATTGAAGGTATTGATTTACTCACAGGCAGGTGCTTAAACCTTACCCCGTAATTTTTTGAATATTGTTTTCTATTTCAGTTCTGTAACTTAGGAATTTTTCATTGACATAAACTCAGCAACTCCCTTTTAGATATCATCTTTATCCTTCCCTACTAAATTTCTGCAGGGAATTTTGATGGATTTTGATTTATTAATAATCTTAGGCAACCATATTCTTATGAGCAACAAAGAGATTCAAATGGTTAGCTCCTTCTCTTTGTTATATTGGCATCTGTAAACGTTATTTGTAAGTTTAAAGGCCATTAAAGAGATTCATTCATTTGTCTTCGATGATCTACAATTTAAATAATGCTGTCTGGATCAATGATGCTTCCTTTATTACTGTGTTACGTGGCTAGGTTATTCAGTTTCTTCTTACTGTCACAGATAGACACTTTCTCTTCACTTTGAAAACTAAAATTTGAAAAACCTAAAGAAAATCCCAACACTTGTTGGGCAAAAGATGATAGAATTCTAATAGCAAGTTATAAAATAATACATACAATGAACAAGAAAATCAAGACTATTTCTCCTGTTGCATGTTCTACATAGAAATTTGGGTTATCTCTTAATTATTTGTATGCAGTATTTTCCTTTCCAATTTATTTTCTTTTAATCTATGTGCTTTCTTCTTTATTTGAAGCCCATTAAAATCTTTTAAGTGTTCAACATAGTAAATCACAACCCATGATTTCCCAAAATAGAAATCTCCCATGGTGGTTTGAATGAGAATGGGTCCCATAGGCTCATATATTTGCATAATTGGTCCCTAGCTGGTAGAACTGTTTGGGTAGGATTAGGATTTGTGGGTATGGAGTAAGTATGTCACTAGGATGGGCTTTGAAATTTCTAAAGACTCAAGGGCATTTACAGTGTGCTCTTAGCTTTCAGGGTTTTCTTTTTCCAATTCATTTTTTATTTTACTTTTTATTATCATTTATTACAATTTATTCAATCTGTATGCCGGCTGTGGCCCCCTCTCACCTCCTCCCAATCCCAAGCTCCCTCCCTCTTCTCCCCCTATGCCCTTACCCTAGTCCACTGATAGGGACATCCTCCTCCTCTTCTATTTGACCTTAGCCTCTCAGGTCTCATCAGGAGTGGTCGCATTGTCTTCCTCTGGGGACTCACAAGGCTGCACCCCCCACGGGGAGATGATCAGAGAGCCTGTTACTAAGTTCATGCCAGAGAAAGTCCCTGCTCCCCTTACTAGAGAACTCAGTTGGAGACTGAGTCTATGGGTTACCTCTGAGCCAAGGTTTTAGGCTTCTCTAGGCATTTTCCTTGGCTGGGGTATCATTCTCTTCAGTGTTCCCAGGACTCAGTTTTTATGGCTCTGTTGGTCTCCTTTTCGAGCTCCTGTCCACTCTAGGTCTTTTTATTTCCCTCTTCTTTCATAAGATTCGCTGCACTCTATCCAAAGTTTGGCTATGAGTCTCAGCTTCTGCTTTATTTACTTATTTTTTTTTACAATTTATTCATTATATACTCAGATTGAAGTCTCCTCCCTCAACTCCTCCCAGTCCCATCCTCCCTCCATCTTCCCCCCCATCACTTTCCCCTAGTCTAATGAAAAGGGGAGTCCTCCTCCTCTGCCATCTGCCCATAGCTTATCAAGTCTCATCAGGACTGCCTGGGTCCTCTTCCTCTGTGGCCCAGTAAGGCCTCATTGCCAGAGGCAAGTGATAAAAAAGCAGGCAAGAGTTCATGACTGAGGCAGGCCCTGCTCCCCTTAAAGACAGTTATGGTATACACAGATACTACCCGTATAACATAGGATGGCTATACTAAAATCTACAGACCTAAAGAAGCTAAACACTAAGGAGGACCCTATGGAGGATGCTTAAATCTCATTCAGAATGCCAAACAGGATAGACAACAGAAATGGTCAAATAGAGTGAACAAGATGGGAGTCTACTATAGAGGGTCCTCTGAAAGGCTCCACCCAAAAGGGGATCGAAGCAGATGCTGAGAATCACAGTCAAACTTTGGGCAGAGTACAGGGAGTCTCATGGAAAAAGGCATGCGGGGGTGAGGAGATGAAAGTAGAAGGACGAGAAGGGGACAGGAGCTTTCAGTTTTCAGATCAGAGTCTGGGGCTCTCAGCCACAGCTCCTGTACACTTCAAAGGTTTAGTCCATTAGTATCACGGTGGGAAGCATAGCAGCATCCAGGCTGACATGGTACTGGAAAAGGAGCATAGCTTGAGCATAAGGAACCTCCAAGCCCACCCTCACAGCGAAATAAGCCCTCTAACAAGGGCACACCTACTCCAAGAGGGCCACACCTACTCCAAGAAGGCCACACCTCCTAATAATGACACTTCCTATGGGAAAAGCATTCAAACACATGGGTTTATGGGGACCATTCCTAGTTCTTTCTTTTTTCCACCCTCGTCCTAAGAATTTATCCAAGAATGAAGTAAAAAACATGGGCTAATTTCTTTGGTAGGGGAGACTTTAATGTGTCTAACATTGACTCTGTGGGCAAAAGCAAACACAAGTTGTGTAGTTTGAAGAGTAAAAGGGCACCAGGCAAATTAATGTGATGAAGTTGGTAAGGAGATTAAGGGGAAGCCAGATCCACACTGGAATAAAAGGAAGGATGACCTAAGGGAAAGTTCCCTCCCAGCTCATCTTTAAACCTGTGAAAGAAAAGGAGAGAAGAAGCTTTTCTACTCCTGAAAACCACACACACAAACAAAAAAGAAATTACTGCAATTGTTCCTGCAAATGTCATTCAAGGGGCCAGCCTCCATCTCAAGCAGTCAGACAAAACTAGCAGTGTTGCTCATGTAGTTGTACCTCTAGAGTCATGAAGGATACAAGAAAAAGAAAAAAAGAAAAAGGCTGTGGAACCTTCCTCCATGAACAAGGACGGCCACTGAGGCCAGGCAATGTGGAGCTGGGCAATCCTTGTTTGAAATCTCTGAGGTGGCAAGAGGCGCTGAGAGTCCATCTCTTGAAGCTGTGAAAGAACAGCCTAGATTGTGCTGGAGATTCCAAGATGTTAGGGGCCTCCGTCAGTGACGGGAGACCAAAGGCATAGCATCAGGAACAGCTGAGAGCTCATGTATCAAACCACATGCAAGAGATGCCAGGGCTAAGGTTTATCTACCAAAGATACACAGGAGTGCAAACAGACCAAGATAGTGATATATACTACATTCAACAAAGTTAGGTGGATGGAGCCGGCTAGGTCCTTTGACATCAGACATGGAGCTAAGGATCTAAAGGTTTTTTTTCCTGCTTCTGCCTTGCTTTAGCCCAGTATTTCCTCATTATGTTCCCACTCATTCCTTTTGAAATGATATTATATATTCTGTGTCACTGTATGTTGGAGGTATGTGCTTTGGTTTCTAATTTTATAGGTGATTAGAGTTAAGAGATTGCTGTGAGACTTAGAACAAATATTGAACTTTTAAATAGTGTTGTGTCTAAAAGACTTGAAGTAGATTAGGTGAATGTCAAGCCTATGGAGTCCAGGGAGTGGAATTTGGAGGTCTGAAAGAGAATGGTCCTCAACGATTCATGTGTCTGAATACTGGATCCCAGATGGTAGAACTGTTTGAAAGAAGAGGGAGGTGTGGCCTTGGTGGAGGTGTATCACAGGGATTAGACTTTCAGGTTTCAAAAGACTCACTGAATCTTCAGTGTGTCCTCTGTTTCCTGTTTGTGGATCGTGATGTGAATTCTCAGCTCTAGCTCCTGTACCATGCCTGCCTACCTGCTGCCAAGCTCCCTGCTGTGATGGTGATGGACTCTGACCATCCGGTAAACACCAATTAAGACGATTCCTCCTATGAGTTGGCTTGGACTCTGGTGTTTCATCACAGCAAAAGAAAAGTAACCAACACATTTGCCCAAGTTAACGGTTCAATACTGACCAATCTAGAAGTGATCAATGTCCTGCCATGCCTGTGAGGGATTGTGTGATTGGTTAATTTAGGCAGGAAGATCCACTCTAACTAGACAGCATCATTTTCTGTGCTGGAATCCTGGACTGAATAAAAAGAAGCCTATCTGCTCAGGAAGATTCACTCTCTGCTATTCATTCATTCATTCATTTATTTATGACTATAAACTGAAACTCAATGCTTCAAGATTCTGCCACTATGACTTTCCTGTATATTGGGCTGTAACTTCAAACTGCATCAAAAATAAGTAAGTAAATAAACAAACAAGTAGATGAAAGTATGTTTTTTTTTAAGTTGCTTTTGTCAGAGTATTGTATTACAGTGATAGGAAAAATAAGCCCCTGCCAAGTAAGTCATCCAAGGGACAATGTTTTCTCGGGATTATGCTATGTCTAAATGATTTTTTTTAAAGTTTTTTTTCCATTTATTTATTTATTTTCTTTTATATATTCTTCCCTTAGTTACCTTTGAAATTTTTTCTCCTTAAAAACTCGATGGCTGGCTCTTTGACCCTCCCCCATACACGCCAGGGAGTAACAGCCTGGCTAGATCCCAGGGGAGGACATTGCAGCTAGCCCTGAGGAGATAAGATGATCTGGGGTTGGATGGAAGGGAAGGAGGTCCTCCACAGTCGGTGGACTTGGAGGGGGCGGGGAGGACATGAGGGAGGGATGGGGAGAGTGGGAGGGAATGAGGGAGGGAGCTACGCCTGGGATGCAAAGTACCTAACCTGTGATTGATATAAAAATAAATAAATTACATTAATAAAAAAAAGAGAATGCAATCCCTTTCCTTCCTTTTTTTTCTTTCTTTTCAAAATGTAATCTTTATGCTCATGGTGAAACAGAAGGAATGAGCTCAAGACCAGCCTAAGAAGTAATAGATCATATAAAAAGAAAAAAAAATACTGCAAAATAAAATAAAATAAAAAATGGTAAGTGAAATTTTCAAATACATAAACACATGTATAATTAGTCACTACTCTAAGCAAAAAGCATATTTACTTTTTTAAATTTTATTACTCAAAAGAGTATAAGAAAGATGGATGGGGAGTTAAAATCTGGAGAAAATCCAAACAGGGAGACAGCTCTAAGTAGCCTTAGCCTGGGCAATGGGAAGTAATCTGTAACCAAGGCTCCTCCACTCAACAGGGCTGGAAGAAACCCACATTCATCTCCAGGGCTGCATTTGCATCTTTGTGATGTAGTACAGGAAACAATGGAAGAATTAAAGTACAGGCTATGTACTACAAGACCTCATTACTTAAGAGATGAAAATTAATCAATGACATTTTACTATTCCTAGCCTTTCGCCAGAAGAATTAATACAGGATACACTCTACCAAGAAGAAAAATAAAGTTGGAAAAAAGAGAGGTGTAGGCAGTCTTAATAACAGGACTGTAAATATCATTTTAAACAAAGTGACACAGGGTCAGAAAGACAAATACTGTATATTCTCTCCATTTTGTAGAGCTTAGCTTTGGATTTCCATATATGAATATTTAGGAAGGAGAAGTACCAGAAGAGGTCAGGAGATCAGACAGCAGTCCTTGACAGGGAAAAATGAGCCTTAAAGAAAGTTCCAAACATCAGGTTTACTTGAATTTGAGCAGTTTCCATCATAATTTCAACTCCCCATTTAGTGAGAAATACGATCTTATAACGTTTAATTTAATGGACACCTTTCTAAAAGTCCTTAGTCTCCAGTGTAATTCATAATTTTTCAAATAACTTGTTCTCTACAGCCCATAAATCTAATGTGTCTAATGTTTATTTCACATAGTTTAAGTGTATTGTGCCAATTTCATTTCCAGCTTCCTCTCTTGCCAGCCAGCTACCAGTCAATTCTTACCAAGTTGTGTCTTTTACTGTTACTTTTGATGTCTTGTCACTATGACTGCTTTACATACTTCTACTTTACATTGCTTTACATAATTCTAAGAGCAATTCTATTCTATACTGCATACTATAAATTTACCTATGGATAGTTAATTTTTCTATTGCATTAGAATATTCATAAAGTAAATATTTAATGGCAGAATATCACAGTTCCTTACAGTTCAAAAAATTGATGTCCATGTCATACAATAAAGAAGCACAGTTCAGGAACAAGAAAGCTAGGCAACTGACCTACCACTGATGAACATCCCCGAATTCAATTTGCTGTCATTCCACATACTGGTACTTACTGACTGCAGTACTTTTCCCAAATGCATTGAATCAACAAACCGGAGGAGTACCTCAAGAATTAAGAGATAGGAAAATGATTGCTTTCACACTCAATTATCCATAGTATTATTTTAGTATATATTTTCTTTTTTTTTTTCAAGTTTACACCTCCACAAGTTAAAATGAACTCGTCACCGAAAACTGAATTTCTCTATAAGCAACCTTAAGCTGTCGCATCAGTATAGCTGAACATGTGCAGAGAAACTTAACACCTCCATTTAAGCTCAGGATTTGTTTCCCTCTGGAAACACAAACATACACACACACTCACAGACACACACATACAAGATCCCCCCAAATAACATTCAAACAAAACCAGAGAGTAGGGAAATTTCAAGAGGAGGAAGTGGATTTAGTTCCTGCACTGGAGGGCATTTTAAGGGGCAGAATGTTGTCAAGAAAGTGGGACAGAGGAGGCAATGATAAATGTGAGAGTCAGGGAAAGACTACTGATCAGTCAGCAAGAGCAGAATGCCAGGAAAGGTGAGGCTCAAGATAGGCAGGCTTAGACTCTGGAGGGAAGATAAAGGACTGACAGTTCACATTTGAGTTCTTCCTCCAAACTGACTGGGATGATAAGTTGTGAGAAGAATAAGCCCAGCTGCAATGGATAAGTCTCTAGATTTTCCAACTATTACATCCAAGTTGAATAACGTAAAAGTTTCTTCTTGGAAAATTTTATTTTAAAGTATTTTTTAAAGTGTGTGTGCCTAAGAGAAAGAGAGAGGAGGAGGTATGTGCATGCGATATTCCTGTGAAGGCTGGAAGTCATCAACTCCCCGGCAGCTGGAGCTACAGGCTTTTACAGGCTTCTGTAAGGCACTCCGCATGGGAGCTGGGACCTGAACTGGAGTCAGTCATCTGTGAAAGCGCTATGCCCTGTTAACCACTGAGCCACCTTCCCAACCCCCCCGTTTTGAGCATTTTCAAGGCTGCTGTTCTGTCCCTCAGTCCTGCTCATGAAATTTCAAGCACCACAGAGCCATCCTAGGCCGAATCCACTTCTGCTAGTCTGTTGCAAAATGACATCCAAGTGTTGGTTTGATGTTCTAAACACAGCTGGATATTTACACTCTTTATTTTATTCCCCAAACATAACTTGAGTTATTTTTTTTTCCTTTCACCGGGCACAAGTATTTCCAAATAAACAGGAAACTTCTTAATGAGAAAAACTAACCATGACACTGTGATTGTTGCTCTTATTTTTGAACTTGTTTGGACTGACATGCATCCAGTATGGTGAATCACACTACTGAATTAATATGAATAAAGAAAGAAAAATAGGAAAAAATATCGGATCTCTCCTTCCATCTATCCATCAATTGAGTCCCCCTCCCCATGTCACCTCTTCCGTGAAATACCTTCTATTATGTATTACCACCTCCTCAATCTCCACCCTTGCCTCAAGTCTAGAGTAATAGATCATGCCAACCCTGACCCAAAACGTCTCAAAGTGTGAGCCATAGTAAAGAATTCAATCTTAAATTTAAATTATGTCCACTAGTTGGTTGTAGAGAAGAAGCCTCAAAATGTTGATTTCTTTTACATCCCTGTGATTAAAAGAGAAGTCGCTAATAGGAAGTTTGTGCGGTTGGTCAGGATGGGGAGCACTCAGGTGTGGCTTCAGGTCAACCTGTGTCAGGAAGAGCTTACAGCAGTAGTAGCATCTCATAAGGTGTCGACAAGAAACAGAGAGAGTTCAAGGTAGTACCAGAGCAACTACAGTCTTCAAGGCCACCCTCAGCGATCTACTTCTCTTAGCACGTCCACATCCCCAAAGGTTCAATAAGCTCATGAAAGAGCTATATTGTCTGGGACCAAAGTGTGAAATTCTATGAGCCTGTGATTCCTCTGATTGTTTTGACTGGAAAGACCCACTCCACGCCAGAGTACGCTGCAAGTATATAACTTGTCTTAGGCTTTACAGAGCCGCACAAGCATTTGTCTTTGAGATCAGAGAAAACCTTGAATTTCAGCATTTGAGCAATGCAGGCACTGTGGGAGTTATGGAGGAGTTGAGGCTGGTGAGGTGGATGAGCTAGTAAAGACACTTACTAAGGAAACTTGTCAGCTGACTTCAATGCCTGGAACCCACATAAATGAAGGAGAGAACTGATTTCACAAACTTTTCCTGTGACCTCCACATGTGTGCCATGGCAGACACACATACACACACACACACACACACACACACACTACATCGTCATTATCATCATCATCAGTTTTTAAAAACATAAGGAATATGGGAACTCCTAGAGATAATCTAAATTAATTTTGCTGCTATGATATGGACATGGATCTTTTGGGGACAAGTGGTAAACTGTTATGGTTTAAGTACATATGTTTGAGTATCAATCAAATGTTGTCTACTGGACTGAGACACATGTCTGAGATTAGAATTTAAGACGACCAGGAGTGTCTCCGAGGGTATCCTCAGAGGATTGACTAAGGGAGAGGACACATCTTGAATCAACCTAGTTGCTGGGAACTGAGCAGCCATGGCTCCATATTCCTGCTAACCCCTTCTCCTTCATCGTGGGTCCAGAATCAATGGACTGGACCTACGGGGTCCAGACTGAATGGAACCACTGATACCCAGAGGCAAAAACTCCTCACTTTAACCTTCTCCTCAAGTGTTCTGTCACAGATTTCTGTCATTCTTTGCATGAACTTACGGAAATGCCAGTATCTAGACAGTCTTTAAGGAGGAGAGTAAATAAACTAAAAACACTGTAGAGGATTCCTATCATGTGAGACTAGTGTCTTTTGGAAAACAATGCAGACACAGATACACACTAAGGAAATATGATGTAAAGACACAGGAAGTAGGAGTTAAACATAGGCCTGAAAGACGACCTTCATGCCTCACAAAAACCAGCCTTACAGTACCAACATCTGGGACTTCTAGCCTCCAAATCTAAGAGAAAATCCATTTCTGTTGTTTAAACCATCCTGCTTGAGCTACTTTAAAATCATGATTTCATTTTGTGGGAGCAAAATTATTCCCTGAAATAATTTTGGATATGCCAGTTGGAATGTAAGAGTTACTTTTTAAAAAGAATAGGAAGTTGATAAAGCAGAGCATGAACAGAAGATGATGATAGGCAATAAACATCAAACCCAGAATGTCAGGGAATCAGAGCTGTCACATGACATACAGAGAACAATATAGAAAGCATATTTGAATTTCTAATATGGTAACTTCCATCAGGGGCTGAGATCAGAAGCTAGAGATGGAGCCTTTCAATCCTGTTCATGGATTATTGATTGTAACCAAAACATCAGTTCAAGGGCCTTGAACAGAATCAGAACCAACTCTATTCAGCCTAGGGACATGGCTAATAACCAGAACAAGGTTCAAATCCCAGGCGTGGTCTCAGAAATCCACTAGAAGCAAGACAGACACACTGGTCCATAGACAAGCGGGACAAGCAGCTAGGCTGATGGTAGACATGTCTCAGAACCTTAGACTGGCACTAGAAACAAGATGTGTTCCATGCTTGAAGAGCTAGGACAGGCAAGAGGTCTCAAGGGCAGGTAACTGGGAAGCGCTGACCACCCATGTTCCTTTCTCCCTCCAGGGGTGTATGAAAGGAGAGTGTCATTTGCTTCTGAGATCTTGTAATTCTGCTAAATTGAACCAAAAGTAAGGACAACGTTTTCATTCACTGGGTAAAATGGGTCAGAGCACTGCAGTATGATTCTGCATTTTACAAGGATTCTGAAGAAAACCTGACCAAGATAAAACAGGTGACAATGAAATAAATCTTCAGTAGTAAACATTTTTCTGAATGTACTTTGAAGCACAAGTATTTCCCCTTCAAATGACCGATAGTTAATTTATTTTTTAAGATGTTCTATATGGATACAGTTAACACATAACACATGCAAATATTATGTGATTATTTTTAAGGATGTAGCGCAGATGTTAATTTAGTATTTTCTGAGTCAAGAACAGAAACTTATCTCAGATGTTGCTAAATGACTAATATTTCTAGCTATATCCTAATTTGGAAGGAAATATTATGGGATATAATTACGTTAGAAGTAAAGATTTAAATTCTTTCTTTTTATGGAGCTGCTTTTCTTTTTACAGAATTTCTTTATATCCATAACTCCTATTATAGAATAAAAAAAAGATTTTTGGTCACTTATATATCTGGTATAATCTAAAAGTCCAGCCTTCTATGTGATTTATACATTTTTAATAACTTTTTTATTAATTACACTTTATTGATTTATACATTTTAATATATTATTAGAAATTAGGAATCATGTTATACAAGAGAAAACGATAGAGACAGACAGACAGAAACAGGGGGGATTAGAGTAATTCAATCTCTTCCAAATATTTAAATTTCACATGCGATTAAATAGCTGAGGCCCATTACATATTCACTGTTCATCTCCATCTCTTAAACTTTTTCTTTATTACCTCTCTAATCTCTCCTCTTCCTCTAACAGAAGCAATCTGCACCTGAAATCCCTCATCACTCACTGGTACAGGTTACAAGGAAGAATCATATTTATCTTTCCCTCATCAAAGCCAGACACAAGTCTCTTCTACCTTTTTTGTGTCATTTGTAATACCCTTTTTGGTAATGGAAATCAGACAACTCAGATTCTTGGGTGTTAATACTCATGTCAATTTTTTTTCTAGCTGTCCAGTTACCAGCCTATGGAAATCCATGTTTAAGTTAATAAGACGAATTAAAGAATAAACTAGAAAAAAAAGACCCTTGGTAGGACACTTAGAAAATATACAGAAATACATAAAATACAAAAATATGTACTCATACACACAGAAAGAAAGAGTTCAAAGGACAGAAAAATTTACATAGTATTATCCACCCAAAATAGACAACTCCTTCTGCCTCAGGACCTCTATATTAAGTTCCTACTTAGAATTAGTGATTCAACACCCTAGAACAAAGTAGTAGCCTTTATTCGCCCCCAAAATGGTTCCATTTCAGGATGGCATCACCTTGTCGATTCTTTTAACCCATAGACCTCTTCACAGATGTTCACTTGAGCTATTGGCCATGGATTATATTACATATTTTATTTAAATGCAAGAGTCACCTAATAATCAAGACTAAGTTTTCTATTTCCCCTTGTTTTCTGTTTAGAAATATTTGTATTGGTTAATATCCATAGGCTATGAGAGAAGAGATATGTAACTGTTCTATTTGGCAACCCAAGAACCTTTAGATACTTTAGAGCACTCACATCCAAAATGGAATGTCTTCATTTGAAGCCCTCCAGTCAAGGATCAGGGACCTATGCTGAAGAAAAAGGCACAAACATTCTAAGAGCCAGAGGTGCTGGATGAGCTCAAGGAAGGAACCTCTTCCAGACACAAGAGGGCTGATGCATATGTGAACTCCCAGAACTTGTGACAGCATAGACCGCCAGCCAAAATGCAGACATGGAGTCCACACCTAACCAAGAATCTATCTGCATTTGGTACCTTCTGGAACAGAAAAAAAATCAGTTTTCTCCATGGATTACCACTGGATATATCAACCACACTCAGGACAGGCCCCCATGCCCTGGAGTAGTTGGCCAGTATGAAGCAGACTCCATGTTTTTGGGGTGCCTTGTTTTGTTTTGTTTTATTGATCTTGTTTGCTTTGATTTTTAATTTTTGAGAGAGAGAGAAAGAGAGAGGAAAAGGTAGAAGAGGGGGAGAGACAGCCAGTGACAGCATGAACTTGGGTGGACAGAGAGGTGGGAGGAATCTAGGAGCAGTTGGGAGAGGCGAACGTGTAAGATTGCAATATAGTATATTGCATGCTTATCATCACTGCAGTACTGAGGATCAACCCAGTGAGGTGAGCATGGTCGACATTGGCCTATAGACCCAACCCTTGTTTTATTTGGTTTGGTTTGGTTGTTTTTTTGTGAGAATAGCTCTCACTCTGTAGCACAGGTGAGCCCTGCACTTCTATACAGACTGGGCTAAGCTCCAGTTCACAATCCTTAAGTCTCAGCCTTCCAAGAGCCAGGACTGCAGTCATGCAACACCACAGCCAACCATAATTATTTATTGCTTGTGCTCTCGAAGGAATGTAAACTCTGTGAGGGAAGGGGACATACATACTATTTTTAACTTTGGTATATCCGTAGAACGTGCTAACTCTACACTTGCTAGAAATTGAAAAGACAACAGAGTTTGCTTATACAAAGGTGAAAACATCAATGGATCAATATGGTAGTATATTAAGTAGTTACAGTATACTAGGTATCATGTTAAATGTTCATCTTAATTGTGAAATTAACAAATGAGACGAGCCAATACCCCAAACACTGTCAACAGTAACTCAGTCTCCCACTACCTCTTGAGATTATCCACTATGATGGTCAGCTTACTCTGACTCTGAAATGCACACCATGGCATCCACTTCTCCCCCAAGACACTTCTTTAGAAATCACCCTTTCCCTGCTTATCCCACGGGGGCTTCTGACATAATAAACCAGCTTGTTTTTCCTTCTCTGTGCATGCCAGACACAAGTAATTACCTCACGGTAACTATAACTTTTAGATGCCATTAACAGTTTAGTCCACGCCTTTTGGTGCTGTTTTTCACTAGAAACGGCACGCTGGCAGGCATCAGATCTGTGGCGATTCCCCTGGCCTCAGCTTTCTGAGTGGTTTCAAGTTTTCAGACACGAGCCACCATGCCCCTCTGAGGCTCACATGTTGAAAGTCTGGTTGTGAATGTGACAGAGCGGGAGGAAGCACTGGCTCACGAGGAATGGGCCCTTTACCAACAAATGTGCCGACTGCTTCATAATTCAATGTTTCTATTGAGATGTGATAGAAACTGTTACAGTAGGTAGGCTCTACTTAGAGGAAATAGGCCAATGGAGACATGCCCTGGACAGATGTCCCTTGGTCCTTGATCCCTTCCTATTGCTCTCTGTGTCCTGCCCCATGAGATGGGCAACCTCTGTAGCATGTTCCCTCAGCCATAATGCTCTGCCCTCAGCAAACTCAAACAGTTGAGCCAGCCAACCATGGAACTAAATTTAATCTTTCCTCCTTTCAGGTTGCCTCTCTCAGGTATTTGTCACTGTGACAAAAAAAAAAAAAATCTGACACAGATGTCTGCAGGGCTGACATCACAGGCAAAACCAAGACAGGAAGAATGCTAATTTAACATCTGGGTTTGATTCATATTCATCGTCTTCCATTCAAGGACTGTGCAAGTTAGATACTCATGCCAATAAGAAAATGAAGACGCATGAAGGTTAAATAATTCGCGATGCCTCCCAGGTGCTGCAGACTTCCACGGATGCCAACACAGTCCTCAGAGAACTGTGGGATATTGTAGCGCTTATAAATAAATTCCGAGTAGGAACATGTCTATGCCACACTATTAGGAGGTTATTTATACTGTATTTAATACTTGACTTTATAAATATTAGTTTGGGATTAAAACATCAGAGTTAGAACGTTGATACTGGGAAACTCAAAATTTTTGACTTGAAAAATGAGACTAAGTACAAATTACGACTATGGATTCCTGATGCTCCTATATTCCCAGGACAGAAGCTTTCACTCCATCTTGTGAGGTATGTCTGTCCCAAGAGGTCCCTGAAGTGCCAGTGAAGGCTGCCTGGAGAGGTAAAGAACTATCACATGTCCCATCAGGCCCTGCATCTAATCGTCCATGTCGCTACTCAGGTTTTCTTAGATCAACCACTGCAACTGTAAGCAATGTGGGGATGATCACCAGAGACCATGCTCACCTGATATGTAGCATAAACTGATAAATATTTAGTGTGATTCTTTCCTTCAAGGAAAATATGCATGTGTACTTCAGAAATCAATGATTATCCACACACCCGTCAGATGCACGCATTTATGTCATTAACACCATCTATATTCCTTCTGGGGAAAATCAAAGGCGGTTATGATCGTCTATTCTTCAATTATCTGTAAAAGCCTGTAGTCAGTAGGCCGCTTACAAAGAGACGTCATCTGAACTGAAGCTAAAAGAGACAAATCCATCTTAAGTACATGTGAATCCCAGACACAGCTATTTCAGGCTGGTTTGCAGCAGCACTAATGATACAACGAGATCCATTCACTGTTCCTGTACAGAGCTCCAAACTGTGTGGACACTCATAGGTGCCAGGGATGTAGCAGACCCAGGCACAAGCAGTTTGTAGATAGAGGATGAAAAAGCAAACTTTAAAAAAAAGAAGTCTATTATATTTAGTACCTAACTCAGTATGTATCTAGAAGTTATAAATTAAGGGAGGGAGAAACCTCAATGAATAGCCCTACAGGAATACAAACACACAGGACACCCAACGCAATCAGAAGGAAAGTAGTCACCAGCACAATTAGCAATGCAGTTAGTTTTATCTGAAAGAACAGCATCAAAATGTAAATACCCTGTTCAAGAGAGGCCTGCGACTTTAATTTTAAGTGGAGGCATTTGCTAGATCAGCACTTTTTAATAGAATTCTTTTTTCTTTTGAGCACTTGACATGCGTCTGGTGAGATTACGCAAGTGAGTTGCTACATTTACTAAGGAGTTATGCATGAGTATAAGACTGAAAAACAGCGATTTAGAGAGAAAAGCCTACCATAGTGTCTTGGTTACTTTCAGAATGCGTACTTGATGCCTCTAAGTTACTAGGCAACACAAAATTCGTAACATCCCAAATGATATCATTTAGACTCTATTCACAGATTTTGGAAATAATCCATTTTAAATCGAAAAATGTGGCTTTAGGAATAGAATATGTACAAATGAGGTGCTGTGTGTGTGTGTGTGTGTGTTTGTTGTCAACAAACTCAACAGTTCGGTTTTCTAGAAAATACGTTATTTTCTCGTAAATGCGTCCCCAAAATACTAACTTCCCTGAACGACAGGAAGCAAAATCAGTAAGAAACTCTCCTCACTGAAAACTGGAGCTGGCAGTGGGATATTATTATTATTATTATTATTATTATTATTAAATGCATTTTTTTAAAAGTACAGCCTTCCTCAGCCTGAGTGCCCTAGGTCTCCATCCCTAACCTTGGAACACAACCACTTCACCCGCATCTGTGACCTCAGCACGTGGACCTCAGAAGCCAGCAAGCATGCGCCCACCCTGGTCCACGCGCCTCTCTGTGTGGGCTCACAGAGGTAGCTGAACCTGAAGGGGGAGTGGAGGCGTATGTGCGTCCGGTATACAGGGATCTAGGAGCACAGCCTCTCCGCTGGCGCGTCTCCCAGGCGCAGGTGCGCCAGGCACAGTGGTGCCCAAGCCCAGCATCTCCAAGGCAGGCATCCGCGCGCACCTCCGCGTCTGAGCCACGCTCACCTTTCTCGCTCACGCTCTCGCTCTCCAGCTCCACGTCCTCGCAGCTGGTGTACTCCGGCGTGGACACGCCCTCCTCCTCGGAGCTGCTCACGGACATCTGTCGCCTCTTGCCTCCCCGCTTGGGCCGGTGCGGCTTGGGCGGGGACGGCCGCACGGACTCGGACTGGTCGGAGCTCAGCGAGTCGTTCCGCAGCATGCTCTCCGCCTTCTCCCGCTTGGTCTTGCGCAGGAGCACGGCCGAGCCGGGGTCCAGGCGGCCCTGCTTCCGGAGCGGCTCGGGGGCGCGCGGCTCCGGTGGCTCGGCGGGGCCCGGGGCTGGCCGTGGCCCCGGCGGGCCGTGCTCGGCGGGAGGCTGGGCGGCGGGCGCGCGCGCGCGGGGGGACTCGGGCGGAGAGGCCCTGGCGGTGGCCGGCGCGCGCTTGGCCGCCGTGGCCTCGGCCGGCGCGGCGGCAGCCTCGGTGTGCGGGAGCGCCACGTCGCTGTGGCGCCGCTCGTGCCTCGCGCGGGACACCCGGGCGTGCATGCGCATCTGCTGCTCCTCCGGCGGCGGCTTCACGGGGTAGCGGGCCAGGTTCGGGTCGCTGCGGTACCTGGTCTGGTACTCCTCCTCTTTCCTCTGCTTCTCATCCTCTGCCACCCTGCCATCTTCTCGTTTTTCAGGCCGTTCCGGGTATTCCTGGGAGCGCCCCCTTTCCAGTCTACGGGTTTCCCGCCTTTCCTTCCGCTCCCGCTCTTCCACAGCCCCTTCCCCGGGTTGCACCGCGGACTTGGGCACGCGTTTGCGCTCGCTCTTCAGTCCGCCCTTGCCATTCTGTTCTGAAAGCCCAGGAGCCTTCTTCCTGTGATGTGCAAAGAACAGTTGGTGAAATTTAAACAGCACACCCAGAAACATTCTTGTCTCGGCGTCCAAGCCCTAAATCGATTATTTCATATAACTGGTTAGAATTCCGTGTCTAATTAAAATTTGAAGTAAAGAACCGGGTTATTTATACACCGATTAAGATTTCAATGTCAACCCTTTGCATTACAATAGGATCAGAAACTTATTTTCACTCTGTGAAGTTTGCATTTAAATAAAAAAAAACATTAGTATTAATTCAATAGGCACGTTTCTTGCCTACATTTCACTGTGACTTAAAATGTTTCAGGAAGAAACAATATGGAGAGCAATAATGTAAGATCTAAAGATAAGAAAGATCAAATATGTTTTCCACACATGCGCATATGAACATCGTATATTTACAGTTCTTGATGATCGATGAAAAGTGTGTGCTCATTTCAGAAATCAAATCTAGTAGCACTCTAATAGAGCAAATTCATTCTGACTTGATTAAAGGCACCCAAGGATCAGTCAGAGATCAGTGACTGAACACTATCTGGTATTTTAACTTTCTCAAGTAACATTAGACACTGTTGTTCGTTTATTTGTTGTTTGTTTGTTTGTTTGTTGCAGTACTGGCACTCAAAGCCAAGGTCTTTTGCATGCCAGGCAGGCACTCTACCACTGGACATCCTCAGCTCAGGCATAACTTCATGTTTAAAGCTGCTGTTCATTCTCACTCTTCCTTCAGTTCTCCTTATTTCCAAATAGGGTCCCAAAGAAGAAACTAGTGTTGTTATTGCTGTTGTTTTTCTTTCTTTCTTTATACGCTTCTCTAAGGCAAAGATAAAAATGAAAGGAAGGGGATTTGGCAGGCCTTTGGAGCCTGTAAAGGTGTATACTTCAGTGTACCCTTCAGTAGTTATCCATATACAACCATTGGCCTGGCAAGTCTCTGAGGTTGTGACAAAATACTTTTGCTTTGGCTAAGCCTTCTGGACTTGTTCTAATGTATAGTTAAAGTGGAGACAATCCTAAATTTGCTTTGGAATTCTAAGGACCTTGGGGAATCCTCTTCAGGGGCAACAGTATTCATTCACAAATGTGTGTGTGTGTGTGTGAGAGACAGAGAGAGAGAGAGAGAGACAGAGACAGAGACAGAGACAGAGACAGAAAGAGCATTGTGTGCATGTGTGCACATATGTGTGTATGTACACATAAATGGTGGAAATTAGTCATTTCTACTGTCAGCAAAGTGGCTCGGATACATTGTAGGAATGGGGAGAAAGAGAGAGAGGCTAGTGAAGACAAAAAGGTAAAAAGTAGCAAGGTGTAAAGAAGTATGGTGAGTTCTGCCTGAGGTATTTATGTCACAGTAGCACTTCAAAATGGAAAGAAAATGGACCTGAAAGTAGACCTTAAAGTATGGAGTTGTGGTTTTTGCAAAAGGAGTCTAATGTCACCAGGTATTAGTAGTTAGTTACTACAGTTTTCTAAGACACCATGACTGTATTATATGCAAATATTTTATTGGGTTTTAATGCTTACTTGCATTTGCAAGAAGCTTACACTGAATCAGTTTACTTTTCTGGTGGTGCTGTAATTATTGCTCACCATGCAGAGTTCATAAGAGCATTAAAGGAACCTCATCCGTGAGGGTTTTGTAAGGCAAGTTGAGTATTATGCCAAAGGTGGGAGTCTCCATTCTGGTTTGGGGTCCAACTAATGATACTTTTTCTCATTTCTGCCTTTAATTGTTCTGTTTCCCCTAGCTCCCGGTTAATGCTCAAAATATGGTCAATCTTCAGGAATTGAAAACAAATCATAATCGTTTTGATCGCCCTTCTCCAAGGCTGCCCAAGTCCAACCTGACACCTGTTTCTCCTACCCCTGAGTTTCTGTCATCTATTTATAGATCACTGCTTGTATCCATGTTCATGCTGCCTCTGTACTCCTTGGAATTTTATGTAGGTTTTCACCACAAGCCAGACTTGATTTTTTTTAACAACTTTATAGCTCTACCATCTTTGGCATATCCAAAGGCACCGTCTTCCACTCAGTCCCAAGTTGCATCTTTTTTTAAATTTTATTTATTTATTTATTTATTTATTTATTTATTTATTATATTAATCACAGATTATGTACTTTGTATTCCAGCCATAGCCCCCTCCCTCATTCCCTCCCAATCCCCCCATCCCTCCCTCATCTTCTCCCTGCCCCTTCTCAAGTCCACTCATAGGGGAGGACCTCCTCCCCTTCCATCTTCCAAATCAAAATGACCAAGTTGTATCTTTAATATTTTTATCTCCTAACAAACTACATTTTGTCACCAAGTGAGCTTCATTTTGCTGTCTCTACAGTACTTCTGATATTGTTTCCATCTTCTCAAAATAATTCTTCACACTCTACTGCTCTCTCCCACTACTGTCTGCCTCCCCTCTAATATCTGGGACTTTTACAATGCATAAATCAAAAGTTATTTCCCTTGTTTCCAGAGCTCAGAGAATACCTATATGTATTTTCTTACACTGATTAATCACTCAGCATCTTGACTAATTGCCTAGGTGTCTGCCCTCCCTGGGATATTATTTCCCCACAGTGTAAAGAAAAAAAAATAAAAAGGATATGTCCTCATCATTTCTATGCTCTCTGGTTCCAGGCACTGAGTTTAATTATAGCAACTTCTTGATGAGTGCTGGCTGAAATCACAGCCATATTCAGTTAGGTAGGCACCACATGTTGTCCTGGGACCTTGTGCTTTTCTTTAATACTTGGTACAGTCCTGCAAAGTGTGTTATCACTGCCTACTATGTCCGAACCAGGACTGTAATCCAGACCCTCTTTACTTTGAAGTCACCATGGGTGGAGACTGCTGCTTACCTAGCGATATAAACAAGGGTTATAACAAACAGAAGTAATCAAACTTAGTCCATATCCCTCCAGTCAGGGCTCACATACCAGGAACCCATGAACACACATCATACATCATCTTTGACATCTATGTTATCTAGTAGACAGCATCAACTCAAATAAGTGAATGGATGAATAGATGATTGAAATATTTTATGTGCATTATCTGATCATATTATCCCTTGCTTACATCATTGGTGGCTTCCCATTATGCCTAGGATAAAATCGATGAAATTTACACTTTTTCCTTATTCCTTTGCCAGCTATGCCATACACACTCTTACTCTATTACTTGTAATCTAGCCAAAGGCATCCTTTAGAAAGACACCAAAGAAAATAGTTCCTTTCAGGCCACATCCCTACAGATACCCACAGCATCGTCTTTCACTTCACTTGATAAATTTCTCATTGCTTTTAGAGTGCAGATTGAAAGGAATGTACTCAGAAAAGGAGCCTCTGATGTGTTCCCACCATGCCTTTCAATAGGTCAGGTTCTGCATCATACTTTTGAAGAACACGCTTTTTAGTAAAGTGCTCATTCTATGAATAAACAGTGTTTCTAGGCCCTTTTCTGAGCTCAAAGTTGGAAGTTTGTAACTAGAACGATTGAT
>CM053756.1:17125452-17147142 GCA_028658305.1 Pachyuromys duprasi | reverse complement strand
AGTGATGTGTCGTGATGCTAAGCTAGCTTTCTCCTTTTTATTCATTCTGGGACTACCCCCAACATTTAGGACTGTTATCACCACATCAATTAAACCAATCTAGAAACTTCCTCACAGACATAACTTAAAAGTTTCCCCCTCCCCCTGGTGGTTCTCAGTCTCTAAAGTTGACAATCAAAATTAACTACCAGAATTGATAATTTTAAATCCAACTACTTGAGACTTTTGTCCTTTTATGTTTTTTTCTGTTGTTTTTGGTATTACTTATATGTTATGGATATTACCTCTCATTGAATATTTTGCCCATTCTGTGGTTTGATTCATTCTTTTTGGTAACTTTGCTTGAAAGGATATTTTTAGTCTGATGCAATCCATTTAGCTATTTTTGCTTCTATAATTTGTGCTTTTAACATCACATGCAAAAAACTATTTCTCAAATTAATGTCAAGAAAATTTTCAGTGTTTTGTTGTAGTGATTCTAAGTCTTAGTGGTTTATTTTTTATTATTTGGGGTTTATTTTTTTCTATGTGATATAAGGCTCCAGTTTTAATTTTTCATTGTGGATAATCTTGTTTTCCTAATAGTACTTACTGAAAATAATAATTTCCTCATCACACATTCTTGGCTATTAAGTTCATAGACTTATGCTTGGATATGATTATTATGCATCTGTTACCTTAATCTTAATGTGATTTTGGCTCAGTGTTGCAGAATTTCAGGTCACAGCTATCTCACTTCCCTGTAGTGAGCCTGATAAGAGGGTGAAATGGAAGATTATGGTGGAGAAAGTTGCTAATGTTACAATAAGATGGAAGTAAGACAAGAAACAGAAAAAATGAAAAGTCCATAAACATATGCACCTTTTCAGAGCATACCCATAGCGATATAGTTAGAACCTCCAAGATCCAATCACCCCCAAAACTGGCATGCTAGATTATCTGGGGAACTTGTGACTCATGTTGAACTTCCTTAACTCATCAGCAGTGTCACGAGCCAGCTTTCTATAAGCTGATGTCTCTTAATCAATTGGGCTCTTTCTCTTCAACTTTTCATATCAGGTGGCAGTCCGTTTGTCTTCATGTTCATCTCTTGTTCCCTGAGCCCCATTTATGTTCTTATGTCTACTTGGGTTTATGTAAAACCCAAGAACAGTTTCATTTCACCCCAGAGGCGTAACTGATGTTGAAGATTTGTCTTTCCATTGACTTTATATTTTCACAATCAATACTTCTGTGCACGGGGCAGGTCCTTTTCTAAATTATTTTTTTTATATAAATCACAGGTTATTTACTTTGTATCCCAGTTGTAGCCCCCTCCCTCATTCCTTCCCAGTCACACCCTCCCTCTCTCATCTCCTCCCTGCCCCTTTTCAAGTCCGATGATAGGGGAGGTCCTCCTCCCCTTCCATCTGACCCTAGCTTATCAGATATCTTCAGGCAGTTTTCAATTGGTAGAGACACATCCCGGTCCTTAGGAGGAACCAAAATTCACAACCAAGAAAAAAGGGGGGGTAAGACTTTTATCCTGTGTGTGTGTGTAGAGAGAGAGGGAGAGAGAGAAAGGAAGAGTAAGAGAGAGAAAGAAAGGATGAGAACATTTCTAGGATTCAAGTAATTTGCCAATCCCAAAAAAATTTATCACAGGGCAGAAGAGAGCTCATAAAGCAATATAATCATTGGAATATTCAAGCTTATAATTACTTCTCTGCCTTCTTTAGGTGAGCATTATGGTCTGAAAAGCATTTCACCTCTATCCTTTGTACCTAGACAGAATGCAAACAAATTTTACATTTTTATGTGTTATGAACATTTTAAAACCCCCAAAATATTCTACAGTATTAAAGCTTCTAAAAATAAATGCATAAACCCAGACATCTTCTATATTCATCAGTTTTTCCAAATAACATATAAAAGGAGGCGCAATTGAATATTATGAGATTCTATTCACACTCCTCTGTAGCCCATCAAAATGATTGCCACATAAAGTTCACAACTCATCAAATTCAGTATGTGTTTGTTTTTATCTCTTCATCAGAAAATTCCAATTTCCTTCTATAACATTTTCACTTTGTGCAACTACACAAAGCAAGTTTTGTTTGACCACATGCGGGTAGTTTTTAATGACTCATTATCTAGTATTACATTATAGTTTTTATTTCATTGTGCAATATGCCATGATCATTTCATAAATTATTTACTCACTGTATTTCAGAGGATGGGTATTAGAAAGTGGAGCTGTAAACATTTAATTCATTTATTATTCCATTTTAAAATACATCTACTTCCTACAGAGAACTAATGTCCAAAATATATACAGCACACAAGATACTAGATATAAAAACATAATTCGATTAAAATAGGGTACAGATCTAAAAACAATTCTACAGAGGAGTCAAAAGTGACTCTGAGAAACAATTTTAGAAATATTCAATATCCTTATGCATATCAAAATCAAAACGAATGTGAGATTCCATCTCACATCTGTCAGAATAGCTAAGATCAATACTTCAAGTGACAGTTCATGCTGTTGAGGATGTAGAACAAGGGGAACACTCCTCCATTGCTGGTGGTAGTGCAAACGTGTGCAGTCACTATGGAAATTAGTGTGGCTGTTCCTCAGGAAGGAGACTTGATCTACCTCAAGACATAGCTATACCACTCTTGGACTTATATCAAAGGGTGCTTCATGTTACCACAAGGACACCTGCTCAATCATGTTCATTGCTCCTTTATTCATATAACCAGAAAGCAGAAACAACCTAACTTTCTCTGATTCAAAGAATGGATCTAACAATAACATGTGTTGCACTTTCTCAATAGAGTATTACTCAGCTGTTAAAAACGATGACATCATAAAATTTGCAGGCAAATGGATGGGAAAAAAATCACCCTGAGTGAGGTAACCCAGATACAGAAAGATAAGTATAGTATGTATTCACTTCTTAAACATTAAATAAATGTTAACCAAGCTATCGTCTATAGTCCCAGAGAAGACAGGGATAGAGGAAGTGACGAGAGGGGATGCCTACCTCTCCCTAGGAGGGTAAATAGCATATACTTTAAGAGTGGCCAGGGGTCAGGAACAAGAGAATCAGTTGGAGAAGGAAAAAGGACTTGATGTTGAAGGAGGGAATTCAGAGATTGCCAGGTAAAATTGAGCAGCATTTGAGGGATGCTATGAAAGAATAGAGTGGAAACTTTCTAAAATATATGAGGCTATCAAAATAGGGATCTCCAAATAAATAGGGGAGATGGGGTTCCAAATGGACATCTCTTATTATCAAACAAAGCCTCCAGACCTGGAACTGGGTTACAACAATTTAATTTTTGGCTGAAGGGGTCCAACATAAATGCCTAAACAACCCCTGGTGTGGACAACACAATAGGTTTATCATCGCAAACTGACCAAAAGAGCCCATTGCTGAAGACAACTCCCACACAATTCATTGAATGTGAAGTTGTCAAGCTGGTGCCTACATAGAACTGTCACTCACATCTTCTAAATGTCTTTGGTACAGGACTGTACTCTGAGGGCTACAAGAAGAGAAATGTAAAGACCTGCCCAGCCATAAAACCTTTCTTCTATCCTGCCTGCAAAAGATGCTGTGACATGGTAGCACCAAAGTTGAAGAGGTAACCAATTCATATTGGATTTTATTCAAGGCCGATTCCCTGAGGTGAACCCCATACCTGGCAACTGCCTCAGTGACCAAGAACCAGAGAGCAGATACCCCAAAGAGCTAGGATAAAACCAAATAATAAGTTTTAAAAAACCCAAATGACTACTAATGATGTTTTACTATACGAATAGACTAGTGCCCATTCCAGCCTTCATCAGAGAAGCTTATTCCTGCAGCAGAGGCCAACAAATACAGAGATACAAAGGCCCCCAGTGAGGCATTACTCTAAAAGAGACCTTGGAAGAAACAGCTCTGTTTTATAGAAAGTAGTATATTATTATACCTTTCTAAGTGAAGAGAGAACGACAAAAGAGGAAGAGAAGGAAGTGGGGAGAGGAATAGAGAGGGCTAGTGGGATGAGAAGGAAAAAAACATTAAAGACAATACCCCATTGTAGCAAGGCAAGGATTAGCACTGAATATAAGAATTAACTGAAAGTAAGACATGTAATTGGAATCAAGACTTTTTTTCTTGCTTAGGGATCTTTTTTTTCTTTTTCACCCACTAATCAGAACAGGTTGTGATGAAAGCGGTCACAGAGACATCTCTCAAGACACCTTCGTAAAATCTCATCTCTGTCCTGACATCTCTAGACTTCTCATACAGCTGATTGATTTTTCCATTTTAACAGTAGTGTACCTTTCCAGCTTTAATATTTAGATGATTTAAGAAACATAAGACAAATTATTTCAGATAATTTTAATACTGACATCAAGGTTAATTTAGATAGAAGGCAACTCTAATTCTGGTTGTAATTATTAGCTTTAAAGATATAAAAGCAGAATACGAAGTTTAATGGCAGTAATCTACTATGACCCTTCACCTAAGAGTAAATGCCCTTAACAGGGATGGAGTATGAATGGAAGTGTAAGCAGTGGAGGGAAGGGGGAGGGAGGAAGCGACGGAAAGCCCTAGATTCAAACTCTAGTACCAGCAAAATAAATTAACTTTGAAAAGGTCAGGCTTGGGGAAATGAGAAATGCAAAGGCAACAGGCAGTTAATATCTCAAAAATATTCTCAATTTCCATTCCTGAAAAACTGAGTCACAGCATCAGATCTTCCCTCGGGTTAACATTCGTGATTATGTTAGTCTCAAATATTTCTGCATGCACACACACACACACACACACAAACACACATATGTGGCTGGTGAAGGTGACCCAGTGGTTAAGTGTTGCTGTGAAAGCATGGGGGTCTATGTTCTGATCTCCCGAAGCCACGTAAAAGGCAGCAGTAGTAGCGTGTATGTGTAGCCCCATCACAAGGGCATAAGGACAGGTGGATCCACGGAGATCACCACCCAGGCAGTCTAGGCAAAGTGGTGGGTTCCAGGTTCAGGGTGATATCCCATTTCAAAAGATATCGTGGAGAGTGTCAGAGAGAAGACATCTTGAAGTCAACCTCTGGCTTCCACAGGAGTAAATGAACCCACATATACACTGGTGTAATCATACATATTAAGTATAATAAAACAAAAACATGTTTATGGCGCATGTTTGCAAAGGGCTCAGATGCATTTGATATGTTTACTCATGAACATCATTTTGTTCATGTCCCATATTCCATGCTCCTTGTGTCTTTCTAAGAGACCAAAAGCACATTCTTCAGTGTCACAATCTAAACCCCTTGAGATACACAAGAAACACTGAAGCAGATTTCCCTATGCCTGGTCTATTTCCTGACAAAAGTATGCATAAGCTATTTTTACAAAAGTAAATGCGTCAGTGATTCTGAGTTATGAGCCTTAACCTAAATGAGTATGGATTTAAGATTTAAAAAACTTACTAACAACTAATAATGCATAGTAAATAGTTGCTAGAGTGTTTTTCTGTGTAGCTCTAATGATTTCTGCCTGTACCACATACTGTAATAAAAAGACACTTGAAAGCCATTAACTAGTCCCCAGAAAACTATTCTACAAAGTGCTGACTATTACATCTAATCTGTCTTTTTCACTTTTCTCTGTGCTTATGTTCCTCACTTCCAGGGTCCACTTGCTGTCCCCTAATTGCTAACATTCCATGTCTAGCTCAAAGGTCGGAATCAAGAAATATGATTTTATTCAATATTGAGAAAATTGTCATTGAAGTGTCATGATTCTTGGAGAAAAAGGATACCGAAGCATGACCATGTAGAAATATTAATTATTTTGGATATTTTTCATGCCTCCATTGACATTTGAAAGGCACTGTTGCTGAAACTGGGGTCTGATATTTGTAGACAACCTTGGCCTTCAGTGAGCATGCCTCAGCACAAAGGCGGGAAAGCTCTTTCATCTCTAAGGTTTTACTCAGAGGGTATTTTCCCTTTACTTACACAGTGTGGCCCATGGCTGAAGAAGACTTCTTACTGGTGTCAACGCCTTTGGCCTCCACTCCTACCTACACTCCCATGCCCTGGACTCTGAACTCACCATGCTTCAAATAAACAACTATAAGGCTTAGACTTTTTGCTTATTTGCTAACTTGGCTTGTTGTTGAGATGGAGTCTCACTACATAGTCCTGGCTGGCCTGAAACTCACAATGTAGAAAGACTGGCCTTGATCTCACCCCTCTGCGTCCAGAGTGCTGGGACTAGAGGTGTGCTTGCCACCCCGCGTGGCAATGTTGAGGCTTTCAAGCAAATAATTTTGCATTGGAATTCCTTTATGGTGCCAAGTCCTGGAAAGTAATTAATATAGATATTTTTTCTTAAACCATGCATTCGAATAGTTTCCTCTTATGTTTGCTCTACTGTTGAAATAGAAACAAAAGCAGCTTCATGCTCACTTCTACAATGTTTCTAACCACTAAGAAATGTCTTTAACTGTATATTAAAATAATTTGTATGCCATTCTGCCCACAGTCTTGAAATAAACACCATATTCAAGTAAATTCCATTGCTAACTTTCAAGTTACAAGTAAGTCAAAACAGAAAAATATCAAAACAGAATATGAAAACAGAAAAATTATGTATGCTTTAGTCCCTATTAACATTTATTCAGAAAATAATTTTATTAATTACAGAGTAGCATATTACAATAAGCACAACCATGGTCATCTACACACTTCCAGAAATAGCTTGTTTTAATAAGCTATAGCAAAGTAGAAGCTATTTACACATACTCTCTCTTGTTTCTAATGAATTATTGACTAGTTTTCTTCATGCTTTTTTACGCTGAAGGTAACATTTTGCTTCCCTCCCTAAATCCACATGCATGCTTGCTGGTGGCAATGTTTTGGGGAAAAAATGCCATCTATTTTCAAGGTTTTGTACAGTTTTTGTAAAGCATTCCCCTGCTGATTATTTCACACCTGCTAACATAATCCTTCCTTTATAGTGCTCTGTTTAGTTACCTTGGAAATGATATCACAATGTAGCAGAAACACCTGTCCATTGAAGGCGATGCCCGCTTAATTTTAAGCTGGAGTTAACCTCATTTCTGTATACATAATGGAAAATGTTATTTGACAGAGATTTCACACCGAGAGAAATCTGCAGCGAGTCATAAAAACCCATTTCTCCTTCTTATTGTTGATGATTTGCAGGAACAAACTGATAGATTTAAGAAACAATGTGGAAGCAATTGCCTGTTTTTCACCTGGAGACTGAACAGAGGTCATGGTGTAAGCTAGAAATTTATTGTATAGCCGGTAAAATACATATACTGTTTATTTTTAATGCTCCATGTTTTCTAATAGAAAAAATATTTTAAAATGGTAGCAAGAGTTTGCCCCAAGAAGCAAAAAATTTATTTCCACTTAAAATGGAGCAGTAAGGGAAAAGATATCACAGAGTATCATGGTTGTCTTACTGCTTGGGGGAAGTGCAGTCTACCTTTCTTGGTTTCTATTTCCTTTTCAATAAGGTGAGGACAGTAATGAATAAGTTGATGCTTCAGTTGAAATAACTTATGTTCTGTGTCTCATGTAATGTTTGATAATAAAAGAAAGACTGAAAAATCAGTTTCCGTTCACCCAGTTGATAGCATTTAAAATAGAGAACTTGATATAAGATATTTAAAAAGAAATAAATACCCACAAAGAACCAAATAAAATGCAGAATGTGAAGCATGGCCCATTAGCGGGAACTCTGTGGCCTAGACTGTCTTTGAACTCATAATCCTCCTTCTTCAGCCATTTGAGTGCTGAATTAAATGTATCTACAGTGTGCTTGGAACATTACATTTGCCAGTTATTTTGGAAACAACACATCATTATTTGTGGAAAGATAGCCGATTATAAATATTTTCATTAATGAAATATTAGAACACAGAGGAAACTCATAAGCTGTTTTTCTAACACTTGCAGATAAACAGTTAAGCTGAGGTGAGAACAGACCGGCTTAATTCAATCTAATGATTGTTTATTTTTCTTTGTCACAAACCTTCTTTGTGTTAAATAGCACTCAAAGTGCATTAAGTCCTGGGGAGGCTGGGAGGGTAACCTTGTTTTCAAATATAATGCCCCAAAGTGGTCAAAGTGCAGAGTGTCAGACTGTGGCATGCTGAGCCCAACATGGGACATTCATATCACACACTTCCCATAAGGTTTTAAGATCTTCAAAGAGGAGACGGAAAGATTGCAAAAGCTGGTGGTTACCTAAAACACTAAGGAAACTGCTTTCCAGACACAACAAAGCAGGTGCACAAATACACTCACGGGGACTGTGACAGCATAAGTAAGGCCTGTGCAGGTGCCAGGCGGACAAAAAGTCACAGCATAGAGGCAAGAAAGTGGACAGGAAACCATCAACTCCTGAGGAGCTGCTGCCATTTAATAGCAACTGGGAGAGAAAGAAATAGTTTTATTTTCATTATTATTATTTATAGTTTATTTGTTTTGTATCCAGGCTGTAGGTCCCTCCCTCATCTCCTCCAGGTTTCACCCTCCCTCCTTCTTCCTCCCCTATCCCTCGCCCCTATTCCACTGATAGGAGAAGTCCTCCTACCCTACTGTCTGACCATAGCCTATCAGGTCCTATCAGGACTGCCTGGATCCTCTTCCTCTGTGAGCAGGCAACTGAGTTCATGTCAGAGACTGTCTCTTCTCCCCTTACTAGGGCACACACAAGGAGACTGTGCTGTCTATGGACTATATCTGAGCAGGGGATCTAGGTCCTCTCTTGGTGGATGCATTAGTCTCTGCAGGCTCCTCTGCCCACCCCACCCCCCTTTGGCTCCATTTGTATCCTTGTGTGGCTCCTGTCCTCCCCAACCAAGGTCCTTGTATATCCCCCTTCTTCCATAAGACTCCCTACTCTCTGTCCAAAGTTTGGTTGTGAGTTTCTGCATCTGCTTCGATCCCCTGCTGGTTGGAGTCTTTTAGAGGACATCTGTGGTCCACTCTAATCATATTTCCTCTCTTCTACTGCTTCTGGTCTATCCTGTTTTCCTTTCTGTATGAAAATTAGGCATCTTCCCTGGGGTGCTCCTTGTCATTTTGCTTCTTTAGATATGTAGATTCTAGTATGTTTATCCTATATAATATGGCTAATATCCACTTAAGGAGTATATACCATGCATATCTCTCTGTTTCTGAGATACCTCTCTCAGGATGATCTTTTTTAGTTCCATCCATTTACCTGCAAATTTCATGATTTCCTTTTAATTTTTTTTAAATAGCTGAGTAGTATTCCATTGTGTAAATGTACCACAATCTGAAAAAGCTTCTGTAAAGCAAAGGAAGCAGTCAGCAGAACAGAAAGTCAGCCTACAAACTGGGAAAAGATCTTCACACCCTACATCTGACAGAGGGCAAATATCCAGAATATATAAAGAACTCGAGAAATTAAACATCAACAAAGCAAATAACCCAATTAAATAGGGCACAGAGCCAGAGAATTCCCAATAGAGGAATATTGATTGGCAGAAAAACACTTAAAGAAATGCTCAACATCCTTATTCACCAAAGAAATGCAAATAACAATGACTCTGAGATTCTATTTCACACCCATCAGACTGGGTAAGATAAAAAACTCAAGTGACAAAACATGCTGGAGAGGGTGTGGAGAAAGGTGAAACCTCGTCCATTGATGGTGGGAATGTAAACTTGTACAACTACTTTGGAAATCAATCTGGTGCTTTCTCAGAAAACTTGGAATAGTGCTTCCTCAAGATCCAGCTATGCCACTCCTGGACATATAGCTGAAAGACGCTCAACCATAAAACAAGGACATTTGCTCAACTATGTTCATAGCAGCTTAATTCATAATAGCCAGAATCTGGAAACAACCTAGATGTTCCTCAACATATTTAATTTTCTTTAATGATGTGGCCACTGGTAGATTGACCGTTCACACCAAGCAGGACCCAATCCCAAGACTAACTGGGCAACAGAAACTTGAGTTGGTGAGGAAAGAAGAAATCTAGAAGTTTGGACGGAAGGCATGGAAGGAGTTGGGGGGATCAATATGTTCAAAATACAATGTATGAAATTCCCAAGCTCATAAACATAGCTGCCTAAACAATACCAGAGTGAAAACTACAACAAAGGATGTGCTAAGATGGAAAGGGGAACGTTTTTAGGCTTCAGCCCAGACAAAGATCTATGGGGAACTGGGAAATGCTGAAAGTTGGAGACGTGGAAGAGCCTACCATTAAGAAAATAAATCTTTAAAGCTATCATTGCTTCATAGTGCCATGTCTAAATTACTGACTACATCAATAGCTGACTATAAGCTCCTCTGGACTTTTGACTTAAATGTACAAAATATTAAGTACTTAAGCTTTGTGTGTGTGTGTTGTGAGGGTGGTGAGATTGGTCATTTCAGTGGAGTTGAAGCTTTTTAGAGTTACTTTCTACTAAAATAAGCCAACAGCCACTGTTCATAGCAAGTGTACACTGTTACAAGAAAAAACTAATTTTTCCATCATCATGATATTTAAGTATGTCACTTCTTAATAAATCTTTATGCCCAAATCCACAACTGTGTGTCAGATATATTAGATAGCTGACTCTTGGCAGTCAGTTTCCAGTAGCTTGCTAAATTCTCTACTTCTGCTGTTAGCCTTAAGGCCATGACACCCAAATATAGATCGATTGTAGCTCAGCTACTGGTAACTCAGTACTAAGGGAGGGAAGACAGCATGCTTACTCTATGTAGTGACTCTTCCATCCTTCAACACTTGTTCCCAGCCTTACTTCTCAGGCCTTAAAAGGACAACACACTCAAAGAAGTTATCTATTGATATTAACGTACCAATAAAAAAAACAATTATACTTGAGTGTGCACTTGAGTGTACATTTTGATAGTTCATGGATATTAAACTGTAAATAAGAAGTAAGATGGTCTCAAATTCCTCAAAGTCTAAAGATGGGAAATGTAAGTCAAGATGTATCATATTCCATGTCTGAGCAGTCCTGCACTGGACAAATCTGGCAGTAATAACAATGATCTAATTTCCTGCTGGCCAAAAAAACAAAAAGCAAGATATTGGAATGTAAAACACTGTCTTTGAAATCACCTTTAATTGAAGGAGGAAGGCATATTATTGATAAATCATCTACTGAAAGGTAGATATGACTAACTCCACTTTGCAAGTGAGACCAGTTATGAAGTTCTAATTTAGTTTGTGTAAAGTTATCCATCTGTTAGGGCACAGCCAATATGTGAGTCAAGATCTACTGTTCTTGGCTCTGCTTCTGCTGCCTGTGGTCACCACCAGTGGATCCTGGGAGGGGGAGCAAGTCAGGAACACCAAGAATAGAGACCTCAGACAGTGGTGAGCTCCTGAGAAAGACTTCTTGGCAGACAGGCTTCAGTGAGACAGCTTCTTTAACTGGGGTTATATAAGAAAGACTATCAAACATTTGGGAAATGAGGAATTGCTATTAGGGTCTCTCTGTTATCACATATACCCTCTAAGTATCTTTCATGTCCTTGAAGGATCTCAAAAGAGAGCCATATATTTCTATTATGTACTGAGTATCCTAATAGGAAACGCTCCCACCTACCTATGCTACTTATTCTCTGTAGGGGGGTGGCCTCTATGACGGTCTCATAGAGAGTAAAACCAACTTGCAGCATACCTTAGTGCAAAAATCCAACTATAATCTGAACACAGTAAGTGGAGGAGCTCAGATTTGAAACTATTTTACTTGCTATCACATTCCATGCTCTCTTCTCTGCCAAGACTTGCCACTATAAGGAACAGACATACTTTAGCAAGTTATAGCCAATAAGAACTGCAATAAAATCTGATATACCAAGCCATTTGTATGTTGGTTTCACAGTCTGAGATTACTATATGATTTCATTTTTCTTCTGGTTTTGACTTTCCTTGGAAACTTTATGATGCTTCTCACTGAAAGTACTTACTAAACTGGAAAGTTCCCTCATTTCCTATCTTAATACACATTTACAAATTCAAGGCTAGCAAGAAAACCCACTGCCTCAGAGTTGTAAAAGAATCACACACACACACACACACACACACACATGCAGAGAGAGAGAAAGAGATAGAGAGAAAGAGAGAGAGAGAGAACATACCAATTGTTATAAAGGAATAGCATAAATTCAGTTGTCTGGATAAGTTATTTGTGAAATTTCACATTGCATCTCGGCTTCATTGATATTTCTCACCCATTTCTCCAAAAGGTGAAGTTAACTTGGAAGGCAAGGTTTTAGCTAATTGATATATTACTTTATTACTAAAGCACACAATCAAGGATGTGACAGCATTTTGAATAATATTGTTAGTGTAATTCAAATCAGTGCTACTCAGCACAGTCTGTGGATCACAATATCACTTGTTTGTCTGACATGGTTAGAACTGTTGTTTTCTTTTGAATTTTCTAAGGATTTATTTACTTGTTACTTATACAGTATTCTGCCTGCCTTGTGAGTCAGCAGGCCAGAAGAGGGCACCAGATCTCATAATAGATGGTGATGAATCACCATGTGGCTGATAGGAATTGAACTCAGGACCTTTGGAAAAACAGCAGTGCTCTTAACCTCTGAGCCACCTCTCTAGCAGACCTGTCAACTTCTTAACATTATCAGATCCCCCTCCCCCCAAAAATGATGTGTGTGTGTGTGTGTAAGTGTGTGAAATAATAATATCCACAGACAAAAATGCAAAAACAGCACATAACAACAACAAATCTTTCAAGTAACCTGTATGCACTCCTCTAGAATTTAAGGTCACTGGACTTGGGTAGGGTTTTGATTTTTGTTTTTTGTTTTTCCCTAAATGAAGCATGCATCAAATCACACATGACCTTAAACAACTGTGCCATGGTTCACTTTCCTCATCTGTCATGTGGGAGGAAATAAATAGATTTTGATGATTATGTAAAAGTCCATGGATGGGTACACACAACTGAGAATGCACGCAGTAACAGTACTGTGTGGTCAGCACCGGCTCAGAAATGGAGGCCCTCACAGTTGGTGTTTTTGTTTGTTTGTTTGTTTGTTTTTGTTTTTTCTAGTGAGGTGTTTTAAAACTTAGATGTCTGGTGTTATTGGCACATATTGTTACCGCTGCTACTTCGGCTACACTTGGGGGATCCAACTCTTTTTTATCTTTAAGGAGAAACTGGTCTGCTTTACTCATCATCGAAGCATTCTAACTGCCTTGATGCTGGAGAACGAGGATTGATGAACTTCCCTTTGCTAATCACAATTTTTATTACCAGCAGATGTAGGGAGTAGTTCTCCTGCCGCAAAAACAAAGCAAGAGTCACAAAGATATATGAAGACTATCGCAGGTAATTCATCAATGCCTTGAGAAGCCAAGTGGATCAATTCCTATTTGCTACTTAGAATACCCTATCATTTTAAATTTTCTTTCTTCGGAACTGTTGCAGTGTCCTGAAATAATCTGGTACATATATCCTCATGAGTGTTTTAAGGTCATAGAATATTTTGCAATTCCGTGGCTTTACAAAGAAACTCCTTCTCAGTTTCTGTTATTAATTTTGTTGTGGGGCAGAAGTAAGTGGGTAGGGACAGGGTCTCCTCCGGTACAGTGGTACAGAAACCCCCAGTGTGTCTGAGGATGACCTTGAGTTTCTACAACTCCTGCCTCTGCAACACAACACCATGCTTGAATTTCCATTTATTGATATGAAATTTTAATAGTCACTTCCTCAAAGAGTATTAAGATTTCAGGCCTTTTGGCCTTTTGTGTACTTTCCACAAAGTCTGAATTGCTCCCTGCATGATAAATGGCTTTCATATGTGTTCCAAATATTCTTAAATCAGTGTGTGTGTGTGTGTGTGTGTGTAGAAGGTTAATTGCTAAAATAAAAAATCTAAGATGTCCGACATAGTAATGTTGATGCTGAGGTCATGGGGTTTAATGAATCAAACTGCATAATTTCTTCAAAACACTTCTCTAAGGAAAATATCCATCGTTACAGCTACTGCCTTAATTGCTTCATTGCTTGATATGTTGCTTTAAAATGGGTGTGTAATATACACTACTTATGTGTAACTGTTCAGCAGAAGTGGCTATATATTGACCTACAATAATCAGACCTCAGAGCAAAATAATGAAGATAGAAATAAAGTAAAAAAGTGATTTTATCTGAAAAAAAAATGAAGTTGGGTTGCAAAATAACAAGCTCAAAACAAAGTGGCTGTGAATGACTTACACACCACAAAAGCGAAACTCACTGGCGTTCTCAACAATAAAGTTTCTGAAATAATCACCTAGCCAAAGGGTTTGAATTATACAGAAAAGTGATGCAGACAGAGTGAAAAATAATTTCAATTTAAGAACAGCCAGCAGGATAGCAATAAAGAATTACATTTCCAGAATCACTGAAATAAAATCAATTGAAATTTCTAGTCATCAACATTGACTGGTTAAAACATCTTTTAACTTTTTCTCATTCTTTTCCAAGTATTAAGGTGAGCTCATCATGCGTTAAGCACGGTTAGAAAATAAAATATATAGACGGAATAAGAGAAAATCCATGTGCTACATATTTATATTAATAAAAATCATGAGCAGCAAAAGATCTAGTTTTTTCCATGTGAATTCCTAGGTCACACGTTGCTCATTACAGCTCATGGATGATTCTAGAAACTATAGGGTCAAACAGTTCTGAAGTAATGTGCTGATGCACTAACCACGTTACTACAATGCTAGATGCTAACTGCTGGCTTGTCCTTTTTACCCTTCCCTTTCTTTCTTTGCTTCTTTCTTTCGTTCTTTCTTTTGTTCAATTTGAAATGACTGAAATACTGTTATGGAGTGGGTTTGTAATTAGATCTTACTTGGAAATCTATTTTCCTCAAACCCTAAAAGCTAGAGCAGGGACTCAGCATAATCACAGATCTCTACTTATTGGCCTGGGGAGATGGAGGATACGTTGAACTCAGACACCTATGAACAAGTAGATACTGTGAATTGTAATGGAAATGTGTTTTTGTTTTGATCCCAATTGTGTGAAAATTTAGTTTGGGCTTTAGTTTGTCCACAGCTGATAACTGTCTTGTGTGGAACATGATCTTTGTCAGCTGGTAACCGCCTGCCATGTGCGGCACAGAGAGGGGCATGGTCTAGGGCTCTAGAGACATACATATGAGAGTCCAGAAAGAGCAAGTGTGCCCTGCTGCAGAGTAGTGTGGTGAGTGGCATTTTGGGGAGACCGGAGATCAACAGTGTGGCGGTGTTGAGCAGACAGATGGAGAAAAATAGTTTGGGGCATAGTAGCTTGGAGGAGACTGCTGGCTGCATTTGCTCTTGATGGAGAGTGGTATAGCCCTGAAAGAAATCATCACCCCTAAACAGCTGGCAGAAGTAAAGGGGTCTGAACCCCTCTCCCCACTAAACTTCTCTCTCCTACCTAGGGTTAAAGCATTGGTGGATGGTAGAGGCTTTAAGGAATACAGGATAAAATAGACTTTAAAAATAAGCATTACAGGACATGACAGACCACACATGTGACAGGGGGCTCTGTGAAGCTCACTGTTTAGGCATCTTAATCAAAACAAACAAACAAACAAACAAAAAACAAAGATATAAACAACCTTGAGGTTCTGTGAGAGCATTTTTTCTCAAAAACTGAAGTAAGGAAAACAATCAAGGAATAACACCCAACAATCTCTGGCTTTCATAGAAATGTGCTTACACATGCACAAATCACATGTAAACACATAACATACACACACACATACATGCATGCATGCCTGCAGTGAGGAAGTGATCTCTCTGGATACAGTCCACTGTTTTTCATGGTCTATGATGGATGTGCCCTGGAGAGGCAAGGCCCCAAAGGCTTTGTCCTAGTATTGCTTCTTCCTGTCTTTCCATGATTGTCTCATATGACTGGCATGGCTGAGACCCTCCCTGCCTATGGCTTTACTCTGTCAGGCAGATTTTCTGCAGATTATTATGGATATGTACCTTCATGTAAAAGTGCTATTTAGACAAATTGGTGATTTCATAACTTCTGATAATAATTTTACAGAATTTCTGATTTGACTCAAGGAATTTTGAACCATCTGGCAGAACAGCAAAAGCTGCACCTTCGTGTGTCACAAGCACATATTTGACTTAGTATAGTATTCATTCCAGGATAAATCCACAGATGGAGTCACAAATCTTGGTGTGTACCTGGATTAATAGTTAATTTAACTATACAAAACTTCAAAAAATAAGACATAACCTGTATCTTGGTAAAAAAAAAAAACTTGTTAACTTATGACATAAAAAAAAACTATTCCTTTCAACTTATAATTATCTTGTAGAGTAGAGGATACATAAAAAAAACTATTGCTTTTGAAAGTTAAAGAATGTCTGGTGAGGTGCAGTTTTGAAAGAAATACATGTAATGAATAATCCTGCTGTATTCCCCTCTGCATAATGACTTTATCTGTCTTTTGCTTTCATGGCTGTGAGAGAATTTTGTCTGAGGAAATATATATTCCAAGGAAATATATATTCTGTGTGAATGCGTGCTTATTTTTTCTTTATCTCCTTCTCACCAGTCATAGCGTAATGGCTCCTAAAGAGTTAAACTGCCTGCTGCTTTAAGCAAAGGCTACCTCTGAGTACCAAGAATACCTGTCTCCAGAAGCCAGAAGCTATTATGAGCTATTGGCCCCATTCACCAACTCTACTTCCACTTGCTTCGGATTCCCCTGACTGTCAAAGCTTGTCTTACACACACACACACACACACACACACACACACACTCACACCTCCTCAGTCCAAGTATGACACAGAATACCTAAGGAGTTACCTGGTAACCAGTAGAGATGTGCTAATGAAGATATCTTTATAATGCTTTAGTGGTGAATAAAGACAGCACCCCTCTAAAGGGTGTGGACAACATGAGTTTAGAAGAGATCAAATTCAGCGATAGCTAAGATTTAATTTCTTGCTTCTCTCGAAGTAAGAAGTTTTGTAATTATTAAGTTAAAAGCTAATGAAGATGATCCCAATGTTTGTGCATTCACCAGAGACTTGACTCCATTAACAAGTTTAGAAGTAAAATACACTTGAGCAGAATATGTGCATTTGGCACAATGTGTAAAATTTAATAGAAAAAAAAAACTTTCATCGTGGTTCCAGTATTAGTATATGGAACTGAAGAATGTAGATAACACGGGAGTAAAATGCAAGTGTTTTCTTTCAAATAAAAGTTTCAACATCAATAGCATTAGTGGTAAGCCCTGAAATACGTGGGAGAATATTTCTGGTAATGGAGACACGTGCATGGGGAAAGAGCTTCCTCTTCTGTAGGAGAGACGCATTACTACAGAGAAGATTTGAAAACTACGTAGGATTTTTGTCCTCAGACTATGCAAGCAGGACAAACAAGTCAGGCAAAATGTGATTTGCTTTTGGTTTTGTTTGTTTTTTTTTTTTTAGAGACAGAGTTTCTAGCTTTGGCTGCCCTGGACCTCACTCTGCTGAGCAGGCTGGCATTGAACGCATAGAGATCTGCGTGACTCTGCCTCCCCAGTACTGGGATTAAAGGGGTGTACCAGCACTGCCCAGACAGAAATGTGATTTTGATCAATAGCAGTATGGTATTTTTTAACAAGATGTTCTGCACTGATCAAACCTGGCAGCCAAGTAAATGAGGAGACTCTAAATATTCAGGGTTACTGTTGTGTTTTCCATAACTGAAAGGCAAGTCCAGCCTTATAAATAGGAGTGAGGGTGTTAGTGGTGGAGATCAAATGGTAAAGGGCATCACTGGATGCATGAGGCCCTGGGCTCAATTCACAGTACCAAACACAGACATATGTATGCGTCTACTATGTGAAAGGCCCTAGGTTCAATACCCAGAGGCCCGTATCAAACATTTTAAAGGAACAACAACAAAAGGGTCAGAAATTTAGTTATTATTTATAAGCATATGTTATGAAAGTAAAGATTTTACAATTGTACCTAAGGGGCCATTCTCTTTCAACTTTTCTAACGTGATACTAGATTTTATCGAAGATCAAGTAATAGGATAATTCAGGAGGGAAAGCTAGGGGTACACTTTTTTTTAGTACATCATCAGAGAAATATATTTCGAGTTTGTTGTATGATGAAATAGACATTTTTTATCACAGCACAAAAAGTATTTACATGTTTATTATTAAATGTTGTCAACTGTCATTTACCAATTGATAATGCTCTATTTGGCTTTAAAATGTACACAATTGACTTCTTGATCTAAATTTTATGGCTAATGAAAGAGACTCCCTTTGGCTAGCAAATTAGAAATCTATGATATATTCAAAAGAATATACCTCCATCATATCCACGTTCACATATTATTTCTTTAATTCATATAATGTATTAATGGTAGAATATTACCTGGGTACCTGTTATATATTGCTATGCATACATTAAAGTTATTACACTGTTTAATATTTATAATGCATAGTTTACTGCATACATTTTATTTTGTAGAATTCTTTCTTTTAATTACAGGATATTACCACTTGTATGTGCACACTTTTAGTGGGAGATGCTAGGTAAAATTAATCCTACAGTAAGACTGCTCCCTTTGTTCAGTAGAATGATATAGCAAGAGTCAGCAATTTGAGTCTAGAGACACAATTCCACTTGCCATCCATTCTGGACTGACCACAAGCTAAAAATAGTGATAATGGAAGAGCTTAGAGCCTCACACATGCTAGGCGGACACTTCCTCTTTCTATGTCTTCGGTCCTGCTGAGTAGTGTTTTAATGGTAAAAGAACAGCTTTTCTTAAGGTGCAGTCACTGAAAAGGTAACCATGCCCTCATCGATGACCCTACACCCAAGCACATATTCACAGTACCACTGCAAGCAATGGGTTAACTAAGAAATACATGAGTAAATTTTAAAAAAATCATATAAATATATAAAAGAAAGGCATGAAATTTAGATGTGATGGAGTGATCAATGGGTGTGACCAGGATACATTATATAACTATATAAAATTGTTAAAGAAAAAAGGAACTATATAAAATGTCTCCGTTCATAGGTAAAAGTATATTCACTGAAAGTCACACCCACTTCTATACCTATGTTCACACTAGATGGATTGAAACAGCTATAGCAGGGACTGTAAGAGCTACAAAGCCTAAAATATTCGCTGCTGCTCCCTCACAGAAAGAAATTTAGCACTGGAGTGTAGGATTCAGAAGACTAAATGATGTGTCAATGTAACGGAATGTCAGGTTGACAGAAGAGGTGACATGGTGAAAATTGGAGATGTGTGTGTTACGTTTCACTGTTGAGGCATGTGTTAATGCCAAGGTGTAAATACATGCACTGTGTCACAGGGCAGCCTTGCACAGGAGAGCTCTCTCAAAGTGCAAGGTTGTTTGTTTCTTTGTTCCGGTTCAGGTACTGACAATTGTCTTTCAGTCTAGGTTTAATTGATATCCCTTAATCATCTCTCCACTTCTAGCCAAAATTGCTTCCTCAGGTGACAGCACTCCTTTCCTGAACGCTTATATTACTGCATCTTACTCACGCTCATTACAACTTAACAAGAACCTCGAAAGTCTAATTACAGCAGTAAGAAAATTGGTCTTAGGAATCACCCCTCCTTTGTAAAAGATTTGGGACAGATAGTCTAACTCAGTGGCCAATCACTAGGACATGTGTTTAATTTCAGCCTGACTTTGTGATTTTCCTTCCAAGAATTCCTACTCCCCATCCCTTCAGCCCAGTCCCCACAAACAGCAGCTAAGGAATCAGTTCTGTCCTTACAATGCATTCATCTGGGTCCATCCACCAGTCAGATCCCTCCCCACTTTTTTCCTCTTTTGTATGCTGATTAAAACTCAAGTTCATCTTTGCCCTGAGATATTGGGCTTGCTTAATCTTTCTCTAAAGCTCCCTCCCTTTCACATGTCTGCTTGTCTCATGAGTGTAATTCTCATGCTTACTTACATGGCATGGCTTTGTGCCCCTTCACTCTTCCATTCTCTGACTCCGTGCAGTAGCTAAGATCCACAGCTTAGTTGCCCTGAGTTATTTTTCTTTTTAAACTCTAATTAAAAAAAAAAAACGTTCTAAAAAAATTCCCTAACCTGTTTTAAGTAAAAGATACAATAAAATACAAAAATATATTTTAAGAGTGTCAATCACTAAACTTAAAACAAAAACACCTTAATTGACAAAAAAGGGTATAGTGAGTATTGTTCACTCACTCATTCATTCAAAACTCAACAAATGCTCAAAGCATATTAGGCATTATAATTAATGCTAAACGAAGCATCACGAACAAACAAACAAACAAAACATGCTCCCATCATCAAGCAATTTGAACAAAATTAAGTGGTTAAAACAGGTTTACAAATAAAATGCAGTATTTATTATTTCCTCCAAAATCTGTTACAAAGAGCATGGGCTACTCTATAATAGAAATGTCTCAGAAGGAATTAACCAATAATCTTATTATGAAAGCCACAGGCTGTCAGACAGGTGCCGTCAGTTCCCAATGACATTCTGTCAAGAATCCAATGCACAGAAAATGACTAAACTGTGGCCCAGCCTGTAAAGAACCTTATCAGAACTGACTGAGGTGATAACCATGGGTAACATTCCAGGAAATAATGCATGCTGCAATGTACTCTGCAAAGCATTTTAAATGATGTACTAATTTAAAAAACAAACCACCAAGCTGTGCCTTTGAGTTGACAAATATTTACTAAGTTGTGTCAAGATAAAGTCTCCATTTGCTCATTTTCTGCAGGTATCCAAATAGCTTACTTTCTAAACGAGAGTAGCCAGAACTCAATAATGTGTTTTTATAACTCCAAAATTCTTCCTTTCTGAAATGTTTCAAGATATACTAGAGAAAATTTACTCCGAGACACTTCACCAATGTTTGAAATAGTTCATATGATAGCATCAATATTTTGAAATGAGATTATTACAAACTATATGATTTTGCTTATTACTGTGTATTGTGACCTCCAGAGAAACGATAAAGAAGTGCCTTTCAGAAAGCATCTGTAGCTAAAACACTTACATCTATGAGATTTCAAATTATGTCTGTAATATTTAATGTCTTGTCCATTGTCGTGGGCTGCATCAAAGCTGCTTTGGCGGCTGTTTGTCATTTAAGTCTCAGCACTGGAAGACAGGCTTTTTCCAGGCCTTCCCTTGGAGAGAGGGAAGGATTTGCAAGTCCATTCGCCTTTTGTTTAGTGACAGCAGGTGGGAGAGCTTGTTTGAAATCACAACTCTGCCTCACTTCCTTGTAAAAATTAACCCATTGTGTAAGCTGCTTGTTTAAATAAAGAAGGCTGGCTGGCCTCGTGGCTTTTTCGGGTACAGAGCATATTGATGCTGTAGGGCTCATTGCAGCCACGAGCAAGCGGCCAGAGCCTCTCGGAACATAATATGTGTAGTGTACATTATTAATTTCAATCCTCACTCCCGACTCAGAACCCTGTTCTGCTCTGCTGGTGGGGCCTGAGATACAAGGATAAAGTGAGGGACACCGCTGGTTTGTTTTTGAGCTCGAGTTTATATTTGAAGGAGCGGTGAGTAATTCTGAGAATAAAGAATGGGACAAGGCAGTAGCCTAGTGTTTTTTGTATGGAACTTAATTAAAGGTAGTCTGTATAA
>CM053756.1:17088457-17124952 GCA_028658305.1 Pachyuromys duprasi | reverse complement strand
TCTCCCATTTTGAGGAAGACCTTACTAAATAAGGTTTTCAAAAAGCAAAATCACACTTGTTTCATCAACATAACCTTTAATATAACTTTTATAAACACCAATAAAAATTTAATAAGCTGTTTTTTTAAAATTGTGAGTCCTAAACATAGGATCTCATTATTTATTATTAGGTATAATATATAATTATATATACTATATAGAATGAATTATAAATATATAAAATGATGTTATATATAAATTTTAGAAGATATTAATCTACTGTTTTCACATTTTGAGAGAATGACAGAGAGGATAGGGTACTGTTTGTAGAGTAATGCCAATGTTTTGATAAAATATTCTTAATACAGAGCCTGATGCTTCTTTTTGAAAATCAAATAAACTAGAAATGTAACAAATTCATTTTGTTTGCTACATTCATAATCCAATTTTTCTCACTAGAAAAAGATTGATGGAAAATTATAGTAAATCACAAGGGTATTGAATTTAGAGGATTCATTCCCCTAATTCACCAGCAGAATGTGTGTTATCAAGGGATTGATCTAAATTCCACTCTCTGCCACCAAATGGTATAAAACAAAGATAATATTAATCTAAACTGGCTACATGAAAGTTCACAGTCTCCATATGTTTTAGGCTTGGAAATGGGTTTCAACAAAATAAAAAGCACAGTCTTCATATTGACAATAAAGGTATTCATGTGTACAAAATCATTTTCTATTATAAGCTATTACAGTTGTCTGCTTCAGATTCATTCTGTATGACAGCTCTTTCTTTTAAGCAATTCACAGTCTTCCACGTTGTTATTAAATATGACTTAGGATAAGGATAATGTTTTAAAACAAAATAGTTAAAACAGTTCAGAAATAAAATTATAATAATTAACATTTAGCTGGACTTAATTAAGAAAATGTAGACATATATATCTTAAACAGCATTAAGTCTTTTCTAATATTTTAATCACATTTTAACCAATTCATTAGACCAAGCCACACTTATGAAGATTGGTTTAAGTTTCAATGTTCCTTTTTCCTATATTTTCTCTCTCTCCTTTTATGTCTGCCAACTGCCAAAATAAACATGCTTTGGAGTTTAAAAAAGGACTGGAAATCAAATACTGGGTTAAACACTCAGTTATTCCAGGACTGGAAAGATAGTCCCATAGTTAAGAGAGCACTCCAGTTTTACACAGATTAAAGCTCAATTCCCAGCACCCACATCAAGCAGCTCACAACTGTCTGTAACTTCAACTCAGGAGGAATCTGATGCTCTTTTCTGACTCCTCTGCCTAGCCTTGAATGTGCATGCATGCATATATACAGACACACACATACACACAAACACACATACACACATTCACAAAATTAAACAATCTTTTCCAAAAAATACTCAGTTATTCTTTTTAATGTGCCTGAGGGAAAAAAATCTAGCATTAATTTCCTTAGACTGGAACATCAATTCACTGAAGTGCCTCACAAGCTAAAAAGTGTGCAAAGAAACTTTGACTGAGTAGTTCAAGTATTAGATAATTGGTGCATGCTTTCCACTCAAGGTGAATAAAGTAGTTTAAAGTGGTTATATTTTACAACATCCCCATCACAACCACAAAGTCTGCTCAGGTTCTCATTGTGCAGGCAACAATCATAGTAAGTTCAGTATGTCTAAAACAACCTACCGTCCATCAAGGGAAGATGGTCAAAGGCCATGATATGCCTAGCATGCCTGCAGGAGTAGTAACTGGTCTTATGTCAAGTGTGAAGAACAGTATTTTTACATACTTACCCTTTTGTCCTCTGAAGCAACTCAAGTCCACATTTCAAATGTTGACTTGTCCAAAGTGATAGTATTTATTAAATTCTATATGTATTATTATCCAGTTATTTTGCTTAATGATATCTATCATTGCATGAAAGTAATGATCACATAGCAAAACACTTAGTGAAAACCTACTGTGATGTATTTATCTTCAACCTTGTTTCTTCTGCATAGAAAAGCTGATGGCCAGAAACAAGCATGGTGTTTGACAACACAGATTAATATTCAGTTTAATGTCAGGCTTGCTCATCATGCACTGCTGTATATCATTTAAATTTGAGAGTTATTAACAAAGGCAGCTGAAATGATATATTTAATCCAAAATATTCATTGCCTCATTGTCACTTGGGGAGATTAACAAGTCCTGAGGGAGTTATAATTTACACCGGATGGAGGTATACAGAACATATAAGAGAGAAACTGAAGGTAGAGGCCACTTGAATCCCAAACACAAAGAGCCTTTGCGAATTCTGTGGTGGATAAGAGCTAAGTGATCTGTCATTCTCAGAAAGCACTTGTTAAGTACAAGAGCAAAGAAAAGGGCAAACTGTGGCTCAGCATGACAATTATGCTATGTGTCCCATCGAAAAGCAACTTCACTTTGATTTGACTTCTATTTGATTTGAACTTGATCTTTTGTCTGTACCAAGTCTGTATACCTTGTCTCCTTCTGCTGTGAAGTTTTAAGTTGCCAGCCTTCACACCTAAGAGGTGTTCAGAAGCAAAAGCCCATTAGAATTTACTGCTCCTAAAACACATGAATTGAGCGCCCAAATCCCTGGTAAATATATCAAAATCTCACTGTTTCCATGAATTCAGTCTACCCAAACTTTATATAGAAATGTAAAATTCAGTTGGGTTCTTAGATGTTTATCTTAGTTTCATTCTTATGACAACTAGGGATGATCTCTTCCAAATATAAACTTGCATTTGTGAAATGTTGGGATTAACAGAATTACATGCAAATGTCACCTTATTGAGTTCACAAAAAATACAGTTTCTAAATCATAGAAAAGAAAGCATGGATTCTAACCACTTTGTCCTCCTTTGTGAAAACATCCAAGGAAGCAGAGCAGGGAGAGAAGAGAGAGAGAAACAAGGATGAGTGACACATTAATAAAGTGATGCCAATACAACAAATACATTTCTTCAGCGTGTTAAAAAACATATATTTAGAAAAAACAAATCCTTTACTGAAAGCACACACATAGGCCCTACCATGTGCTGGGTGCAACAACTCGTTCTGGTTCATGAGTTTTATAATTTAGATTAATGGGTCTACATTTAAAGCATTCTGGAGTACCAGGTGTCCTGACACACACACCTGTAATCCTAGCACTCAGGAAGCTAAGGAAAAAATTTCCCGAATGTTGACATCAACCAATAGCAAGATGCTTGAGAGAGCAAGCAAGATCTCAAAACCAAATACAAAGGAAATCTTTAAAAGGAAATGTCAATTAGCCACATTACCTCCCATTATCAAAAACACTTTATTAAAATACATAAGACAATACTGATTTTTTGTTAAATAATAATGAAAATGTTTAGAGACAAAATTTAGAAGAAATCTACTAATAAAAAGTGTCACAGATAAAAAGGGGAAAATGTAAGTATTTTAGGCACAACTTACTCCATATCAATAAAAATAGTATTTATTTATATGTATTTCAATATTTTAGCATAAGGGAACACATATTTATACAATATTTTGTTCTTGTGCACAGACAACATTTTGAGCTGGACCTTCTTTAATTTTATTTCCTTAAAATTTTTTTTCCAAGCTGGGGTGGTTTAGCATGAGAGGAATGAACTAACACAGGTTTTAGTAGCTGCTTTAAATAACAAAAGTATTCCCTAGCTCAGTTTCTTTGAATAACTTGAATTTTACCCTAACAGCTTCGACATACAAGCAGACCTCTGTGCGGCAGTTAGCTTGCCCCAACCCCATAATAGGAAGCTAAGAGCTTCAACAGCTGCGGGTCCTCAGCCAGCACTAACCTCCGCTGGCGTGGCTGATGTAGGCTAAGGTGGGTGCCAGCACCCTTCAGACTGTTAAGTACTGTAATCACTTCTGGGCCCCACCTGCAGAAGTTCATTCCACAGTACATCTTCACAAATACTAAAAATGGGACAGGGATTAACAGACACATCTTGTGAACCCCTCCATGTGACATTGGCTTTAAGTTATTTTTACTTCACTGTCATAACAACTACAAAAAGATAATCACTACTCTCTAATGTGTAGTTAAGAACTCTGTTCAGAGACACTAGTCTTACACAGAGGTATAAAATGTGCTTCTTATTCTCAGTGTCTCAACTCCCCTGGAGGAGATTCTAGATTATCCTACTACAATTCAAATGACCAATTAATACATGGTCAGCTGGAAAGTTTGTTCTCGATTTTAAGTGATTTTTTTCCAAATGAGCAGAATTTCAAGAGTTTAAAATAAGTTTATATCACATTCTACACACAGCAAATTTTTAGACTAAATACTGGGAAATTCATTGCAATTGTTCAATACTATATCATATCTATATACTATATTTCAAGCAAAAATAGTTTTGGTTTCTCTACAAACAATTCTATTGTACTAACACAGGGCATGTGAGAAGATTATAACACTGAACATACATTCTACAGTAAGTATATATTAATATGGGTCTTGGATTTCACAAATGACAATGTTGGGTCCTGTTACATTAGAATTTTTTAAATTTAGAATCTTTTTAAAAAATTTGTACAACATATGTAATTAAAGCCATGTAATTTTAATCAACCTTCTTCTCAAAGCACTCACAGGAATTATCAGATGAGAACAAATACCAGAGGTTTTATTCTCATTAGGGAATATAAACACAAAGTGGCAACTCAGTGTATGATTTCTGTGAAGCCACACTGTAGCTTGTACAGACTACTACATATGTGTGTAATATATATATATATAACATAGACCACTATATATTAAATAATATAATGATCAAATTTTGAAAAAAGTTTTAAAGAAAAATGTCTACGTTTTATTATTTTACTTCAACAATATCTTCAAATAATTCTGTACCAAATAGCTATATTACAGATACAACTGCTTAATATATAATCTTAACGCACCAAATACTGTTACTAATTTAAATCTATGGTACAGCAGAAGGCTTCGGTCTCATTTCAGCAAGACTACGAAATTGTTTCAGGTGGGAATACATCTCTCAACACTTAAGAACGTCTTATTCCATATGTTCCTTAAATACTGGAATACTTCTTATAAGATGAACCTGGCGCTACTTCTTTGGCTTGGTAGTAAATCTGAAATTACTCTCATGAGAGCTCAGGTTATGCTGAATGGCACAGTTTACTCTGTGTTTCACTATCTCCCGTTCTTTCTGAAAACAAATGACACAAAAACTACAATGGAAGAACTTTCTTTCTTTTTGTCTATAAGAACTTGTTAGAGTTACATTCAAATACTGTATAAATACTTAGTGATACTAAGTTTACATATACTTCAAAAATAAGTGCTTTGGAAAGGCATTCTTTCCGGTTCGAACAGCAATCATTTATAAAGCTTGGCACATATGCACTGTATCTTTTTCAGTGCTATATTCATCACTATTCCACTGTTTAGCATCTTATAAAAAAATAAACCGCAGGCGGCTGTGTTCCTGATCATATTACATGCATGCATTAGCCTCAAACCATGCATGTCTTTGCATGCTTGCTTGCAAATGTGGTTGTTTAGTTCAGCTCTTGGGCACCTGGTGTGCTTACAGGACACTCACATTGTTCGATCGTAGAGACACACGGCCCCCACAGCGTGCACAGAACTTGGTGCGACAGTAGGAGCAGAGATGGCCACATCCGTCCGCAAACTTGGTCTTATGGCAGATTCCACATGTAGGAGCATCTTCTTTGTGCTCTCCCTGGTAACGCCTCGCTTCCTCTCCGATTTTTCTCACTTGCTCTTTATAGCTTTCAAACTGTTGATGCAATCTCCTGGGCAAAAAGAGACAAGAGAGTAAACTAAGTAAATGGAGGAAGACAGACAAACTCAACAAGTTTTCCTAAAGAAAATGAAAGTTGAGCTGTTTGAGAAAAAACAGTACAGGCAAATCTATTTTCTCTATCAAGCTGAACACAGAGGCAATTTATCCTGGTGTATACATACCCTGATCTTTCATGGTCTCAATCAAGAGCCCTCACTTTTATGTCTTCTGGTGGGGTACCAACCACAGCTGCTCAGCCAAGGCTTTCCCCATAAGAATGTTTACAATAAGATTCAAATTCCCCCAATTCATCAGTTCAGTTACTCTAATCTTAGACTGCTATAAACACAACTATTGGAACAACACTCTCTGACCTGTGGTGAGTCTCTCAGATGAAGGATTTCTTCACACTATACGTGAGAGCACAGGGTGTTGCACAAAGCCTGTCAATGGTCTTTGCTGTCTCACTGGAGAAAATCCTGGGAAAGGACTGATCAAATTCATCTGTGTGCCTGAACTAGCTGGCCAGACACATGCAAAGGTGCCATTGTTAATTCCAGCAGCTCATGCTCTGTTCCACATATGATACTGTGAATGAGAGCTATATCCCCAAACTCAGAGGGTGATGAGCCAGGTCCATGCTCAGTGCCTCAGGACTTGGTTATTCCATGTGTTTCTTTTCAGCCTCTAACAGCTCCTGAAAAGAACTTCGATTATTACTTTCTCTTTGCCATCATTGGTGCTTTTTCGATTTAACTCACACTTAAAGCAAAAAGTGTGTAAGCTCCCACGCAACACCATTAAATACTTGACTTGATTCTCATCTGGAAACCATGATGATTTCATTTGATAGACATATAATGTATGTGCCATTTTATTTAATGACTACACAAATACATAGTTCACGGATGAATTGTTTGACACATTAAATATTTTATACTTTATCATTAATATCAAGTTAGTAGGAAACAGACAGGAATGACTATTATTTCAAAATATTTACAGAATAGCACGGTGGGCCTCATACTGTCTATTAAATTTAATGATTGTGAGGAATGGAAGCGAAGAAACATCCCAATCAAATAAACAGAAATGAATTCTAAGGGGAATCAAGAATAAATAATTATTATGTAGCCCTTGTCAGATCTTTACCGTCAGGGCCACTAACTCAGATCTACTAAGGAATCAAATATGCTTTCAAAGTCAAGCACGGGAAGAGATTTCTTATAGATTTATTCTGTAATATAGAACATGATTTAGTATGGGTGTCAGTAAACTTTTCGGTAAAATTAAATATTTTAGCCTTTACAAGCCATATAGCATATGCTGTAACTATTCACCCCCACCATTCTGACCAGAAAGCCGCCATAGATAGTATGCAAATGAATGAGTGGGAATAAATTCTAATAACATTTCTATTTATAAAAAGAGAAACTACAGGCTAGAGATGGCTAATAGGCCAATCTGTTGACTTCACGTTAGCATTTGTTTTATGGTAAAATATACTGGTTTCAACATCAAATCCTCTGGGTATTTTTAAATTTACACTTGAGACTTTTACATTTTCTTAGGCCCAATCCAAAGGGCCTCTATCTAGTGGTTCTAGTATTTTTATCTCTGTTTAGTCCATGTATGTATGGTTCTTCAAATAGAGCCCACGGCCTTATGCACACCAAGGACACACCCTAGAACTAAAAAGCCCCTCCAGTCCTTGTACAATATGTTAAATAGGAGGTTCTGGCCACCAAGAATTCTGTTTATGACACCTGTCTTCAACTAAATAGTAAGTAAAATGTACAACTTGACAAAAATGAAGACATGTGCCTTCTTGATAATAGCCAGGATGCATCTTATATGTGATTGTACATATTTACATATACAGTCATAATTTTCATAAATGACTGACAAGTGAGTTGATACTGAAACCAAAATATCAGAAAAAGAAGCCTCATCTACTCCCACAAAACAGTAAAGGTGCTGGGGAAATGTTTTTAACTTGAAATGTATGTTAGAGCAGGGAAATAATGTGTGCAATTTGGCACAGGCCCTGGAGCTTCGTGACCAAGAAGTTCATTTTTAATTATTATACAGCAAAAGTAAGTGCTTTAGCTAGGCAGCCCACAGAAACCCTCAGAATGTATATGCTTTCCAACTCAGTAGTGGGAAAATACAAAATCTTTAAAAGGTCAATATAGAAGGTTTAAGTTAAAAATGAAAACATGAAGAGAAGGAATGGTCAGTGACTGCAGCAGGGATGACAGAGGTAATGAGCTGATGAGGAATCGTAAGTAGAACACTGATGATCAGACAAAGTCATCCATCACAGATTGTTAAACGGGGCTTAGGCAGGATGGACTCCAACACAGCATGACTTGTGATTCCTGATGAGTTGTGGCCATTTCCATTAACCATGAAGACAGACGTAATGTTTGAAATAGCAGGGAAAATATTTCAGGGAAATTGTAAAAAATAAATAGCAAAAACTGGTGACTAAATAAAATATGATATAGTATTTAACTAAAAAGCCTTGCTAAACCAAGCAGAGGAGTTCAGGTCTGCATACTCGGCACTCTGAAGCATGAAGACTGAGTTTAAGCCCAGACTGATTATACAGCAAGATATCATCTCAATAAACAATCAAACACACACACACAGGTACTAATAATGACAATAAAAATAACTTATTATTTAAGAGTGTAAATTTAATGTTTTTACATGACAATTTTGAACTTAAACTGAATAAAATATAAAGAACACAGAAATTCACCTTCAAATTTGTATACCTCCTCCTGCAATTGACTGAATAGATAAAAATAATTCACGATAGAGGATATTTTAAGATAAATACAAAGTTTAACCTAATGGGCAAATATTCATAAGCACATACATGCCTATGATAGACGTGTGCATGGCTACATATGTGTCTAAGTTTCTCCATCAAGCACATTATACCAGCCAGCCAAGACTGATGTTGAGTTTCCTTCTGCTTTCCCCTCTCACACTGTTTAAATGCATATATGAATCTTCTCAAAGTATATATAAAGTCTGTGCCTCAAGAACATCCAAGGTATTTTGTTTAAAGCTGAGGGGGAAGTAGTTTGTGACATTTGTTCTATCTGTCTGTCTATCTATCTATCTATCTATCTATCTATCTATCTATCTATCTATCTATCTATCTATCTATCTAAATCTGGCTTCTTAAGATGTGTTCCTGAGCTCACATAAAGGGTGACAATAAAGGTGGATTCAACTTGCAAATTAAAAGTATTTCTGGAATCCTAAAAGTGAGAATTGCCAAGCAATGCAAACTTCGGTGAAATTCAGCAGAAATATATGAACAAAGCCTGACAATGGAAAATCAAAACCTATGCTGATAAAACTCATTCCATGAAACTTGATTATCAGAATACTTTCATTACTCATCCTTCGGTATACTTTCATTACAACCCCTTTTTATCAAATTGACTTCAAGATACTGTTTTCTTTGCACAACTACAACTCTGCTATGATGATAGGGTCCACTAGTGTAAATGCTTCTTACAGGGCAGGGTCTCTCAGACCACGTCAAGAAAGTGAATATCACAGGTTATGTACTTTGTATCCCAGCCGTAGCCCCCTTCCTCATTCCCTCCCTATCCCCCCCTTCCCTCCCTCTTCTCCCTGCACCTTTCTAAGTCCACTGATAGGGGAGGATACAAAGTACCTAACCTGTGATTAATATAAAATAAAAATGAATAAATAAATAAATAAAATGTTTAATTCACAAAAAAAGAAAGTGAATATCAGTAGATCTTCCATTAGTGTTCACATAAGTGTTTTACTGATGAGATGAGGTGTTTTCATTGATGCGCAAGGTGAAGGCCTGCTGTGTCTTCATGTTCTCTACTGGAAAAGGAAGAGGAGTTCCAAGGAAGACTGCCTCCAGGGCAGTATGTGTGTTCCCAGAGTGGATACATAAATGATGAGGATAGCTCTTTCCCAATCCTTAGTACAAGAGCTCAGGAGACCCTTCAGACAGGCAGCATCCCTACTTTACCAGGTCTTCCTGTTCACTGGCCCTAAGCAGTCTGCACCCATCTTCACTAGTCTCCTATCTGTTACAGCAATGTTTTCAGCAATACACCATGTTTATAGAAATGTTGTAAGCATCCTACAAGAAACTAGAGCGACAGGGAAAAGACCTTTGTCTGGCTGGAGATTTCTTACACCTTCAAATTCATTTCATTCTTTTGGCATTTCTTTCTTTGGTTACAGGTAAATCCCTTATTCAATACTGAAAGACACAGAAGCTTACAACCCTACTAAGCTCACCACTTTTCTCTTCTAATGTGCTCCCTCATTGTACAACAGATATTATCAAAAGAAAACAAGCAAGCAAGAAGAATAGGACAGAAGATAGATGGATGGAAAAGAGGGATACACACAACATTTGACACTAACGCCCTCAAAACTGCCCTACAGCCTATAATACTCCAATAAAGCATTCTCTTAAAACAACTATAATGACCTTCCTCAATTCAAATTCCTCTTAGAATGTTCTCAGGTTTCATAGCGCCAGGACACTATCTTCAAAGTGAAATAGACTTCAGGGACCAAGATACTGGTAGTGAAACCATCAACAGCACATCTATATTTCTCATTTAATTTTTTCATACCTAATTTTGGAATTGGTATGTTGTTATTGATTTAATGTGGCGGGCAAAATCACAGATTTCAAACATATGCACACAAAAATGCAGTGTTATAAAACAATGATATTGAAATTTATGTTTTCTGCATGGGAATCACCCTGTCACTACTCTATACAGTATCATTGCATTATTTCAGTAACTGTGAATTCAACCAGAGGAACTCCACAATTCCAGTGATGAAAAGCTCAGTTCAGTGATTAATGATATATACTTCAAAGGAAATAAGGAGTGTATACTATACAGAAGACATTATAGTAAGGGAGTAAACCGTGGATAAGAATGCAGTTCGGAGAGATCTTTGGAATTAGCACAGGTTTTCAAGAGTTTCTTTCTCTGTTATGTTGTTCATTCTCTACTCCCAAAGCAGTCAGATGCTAGAAGACAAATCCAGCTTTTTCATGTCTTGCCTTTACAAGATTGAGGCACACAGAACTGGATTGTATAGGAGGAGGAAAGTGCTACTCTGCCAAGCCCAGGTGGCAGATTTTGAAGGAAACTGATATCTTGCTCCAAGGTAAAGGGAGGAATGAAACTTAGTGTAATTTGCATGTGGCATTCCAGAACACTGCAATGGGATGTGTGCAGAATGGTGAGTGAAAGTACTGAAGACAATAGGTATGGCCTATATTTCCTTTCTCACCCACAGGAGGAAAAACATAAACATAGAAATTATTGTATATTCCCTTTACCAAAAAGGTAAGTGGATAACATCAAGAACCCATAAAGTTAAACATATAAAAATTAAAGCCAAGAAAAACCTTCTAGGACGAATACACTAATAAAGAGCTCCTAAAAACCATGTCACATGCCGAACAGGTGCTACATGGCAACGATTAAAAGACAATGCCTTACTTGACCAATATTTTGGAGGGCATGCTATTTAAAATGTTAATGCCATGCTTCTTGTTGAAAGTAAATCCATAGATTTTTACTTCAAGTAGTTGACAGTCTATTTGGAAAATATGGTAGCCCTGATACATAAGTTAACAGCATTTCATTTCATTAACATAATCAAACAACTATATTTTAATGATAAACAGTGAACACTGCTGTTATGAAAATAAGTTTAAAGTTTAAACATTATGATGTATGTATGTTTGCACGTAGATTATATGTACGTATACATACCATATACATATAATAGCTGATCCGTCTTTCTAACTCCACATGTATGGATTTAAATGTATTGTTTAAAACATTTAATAATTCAGAAATTCACTAATAATGTTCTTTAGCAATACTTACTTGGGCATTTCTTTTCTGCTTCTGGAGGTTTGACCAGGTTTTGTGTATGTCAGGCAGTGAATTACATCAAAGCCTGGATGAAGTTTTTAAAGTTACTATAGTTCAAAAATTATTTCTTATCCTATATCTAAAAATATGATTTCTCTATAGTTTAAAATAAATCTGTTTGGTTAAAGCATGTGTCCAGCAGGTGGCAGTACTGTCTTTTATTTTTTACACTCAGTTCTCCTATGTCTTGAAAACATCTAATGTGTTAAAAAAAATTAGTACAATCAGCAGGGGTGTGACTTATTAGAAAAATATGTTTATTTAGAGGTGACTGAAAAAGAACAAGAGATAGTAATAAAATCCTGCAATTTCTGCTCTTTTTTAAAAGAGGATTTTCAGTCTATCTAAATTTACTCTATTAGCCTATATGCCTGTACACACACACACACACTCACCTCCATATGCACACATGCACACACACACACACACACATATATTATGGGTTTGTTGCATATTTTTCTACTGTCACCGTGTTTTCATTTCATTTTTTCGCCCTTCACTTAGCCCTGTTAGAACACAGTTCAGCCAATCAGTGTCCCGCAGCGTTCTGAAAGCACTGAGAGATGACACTTAGGGGGAGCAAGAGCCTAACCGGCGATTAGCTATTATCGTTTTATTGTCTGTTACTTCAGGCAAGCATTTATTTTTAATTCCGTCTTCAATTTACCATAGGAGGCCACTCCTGAGTAAGCATTAAATGGAAATGTCTCAGGACAAGGAGCCTCCCTTGCATGCCTCTCAATTTTGATCCTTCCACTTTCCCTGTGATTTGTCATTGTGCTCCAGAATACAGTGGGGACCAGGAGCCTCCTGGGATAGGTCTGAGAAACACCACGTCTCGGTTATGGTATAATGTCACCTGTAGACATACCAGCTCAGAAGCAGAACCTAGCATAAGAAGGTGAACTGTTTAAATTTTTGATAAATATGTTTCCTCATTATTAGTATAACTCAAGAGAAGTAAATCATGTTAAATAAGGAGAAACCATTACACAAAGAATGAAGAGATAAAGTTTTAAATATAAATGAGGTTAAATTTTAATAAAATAATTATAATATAGCTCCGTGGTTAGAGTTGTTATTGCTCTTACAGAGGAGAACCCATATGGCAGCTCACAATTATCTGTTAACTCCAGTTCCAAGGGATTTGATGTGCCCTTGTAGGACCAGACAAGCATATGAAACACTTACATAGGTCACACACACACAAACATGAATAGTATCAGTAAAAGTAAGTTGACCCCATTTGTATGACAGATGTATTAAATAACACATAACTGGCGAGCTCCAGGTCCTGGCAATCAAGTCAATGGTGGTGTCACATGTATGACCAAGACCGGGTGTTAAGGAATAAGTTCATGCCTGCAGGTTCTGCATGGCCAGGCATAGGATATACCTTGCCTTTGTTGAATTATTGACTAATTTTACCAAGCTTGCTGTGTTGTAGATAAGAAAAGAAAATAATGAACCAATTATACAGTTAAATACTTTTGGAAAAGAACACATCCAACTTTTTAAAAATTTGGTATTTTTTTTACTTTAAAATGTTTTATTATTATTATAATTTATTATAACTCATTCAATTTGTATCCCAGCTGTGGCCCCCTCCCTTGGCTCCTCCCATCTCACCTTCTCTCTCTCTCTTCATCCCCTATGCCCCTCCCCCAGTCCACTGATAAAGGAGGTCCTCCTCCCCTTCTATTTGACCCTAGCCTATCAGGTCTCATGAGGACTGGCTGCATTGTCTTCCTTTGTGGCCTGGCAAGGCTGCACCCTCCAGAGGGAGGTGATCAGAGAGCTTGCCACTGAGTTCATGCCAGAAAAAGTCCCTGCTCCCTTTACTAGGGACTCCAGTTGGAGACTGAGTCTATGGGCTACATCTGAGCTGCTGTTTTAGGTCCTTTCCATGCATTGTCCTTGGTTGGGGCATCATTCTTCTCTTCAGGGTCCCAAGGGCTCAGTTTTTATAGCTCTGCTGGTCTCCTTTTGGAGGTCCTATTCCTTCCAGGTCTCCTAAGTCTGAGGCTGGCCTACTTGGGATCAAATTTAATTCTTAGCTTTGTGAACATTTTTTAAACCTATTTTTCTCCATGTATGGGCTTCAGATAATAACAGCAGCTAGGCAGAATTCCTGGGAAGTTAATTGAGATAATCAATGTTAAGTGCTTAGTGCAATGTCCAGAACGTGGGAATGCTCAGTACATATGAGCTATTATTATGCATGGACATGGATAATACATGAGGGAGGAAATCACTTTGCTTTTACGTTTCTGAATACACTTAGCTGGTAACTTTGGGAAGCAGCTATGACTGGCAGTGTTTCTTGGCATATGACTATCAGTGTGAGTGGCCTGGATAAGGGATCAATAGACCACCGGTAAAGCAAGAAACGGCATCAGGTGAAAGCCAGTCTGCAAGAGAAACCCACCAGATGAAACTGTCCTGCTGAAAGCCTGCAACATTCAGCCACTGGGAGAAATCTCATACATTTTCTGGCATTTCTCCTAGTACTTATGGTTATTGCTACTACATAATTTGTGAAGAAAGTAGAAGAAGAAATAGAATTAAAGTTGTGGAGACCTAGTACTTTTTAAAGTATTATCAGTGGGTTAATTTGATTAAAAATACATGCTACCTCAATCATGGTTACTTGCTACTAGGGGCAGGCCCCATGTACTGACAATTTCGTCAACGGTTGGGTCACAGAGATGATCCATGCAAAGCGTTAAGTAACCACTTTGTAACAGTATCTTCCAGAGAGTCAATCACAGGATAAATCTTGCCTTCCAAAAGTTCTGGTTGATAAACAATATTTACAAAACTGCTAAGATTATCTATCATCTATCTGTATATACAGATATATCAAATTACTACTATATCATGCATTTGGCGTCTTTACCTTTAATAAACTTACACACTTTGAGTTCATTCTTCTTTTTAAATATTTGAGCAAGTCTGTTCACTTTTCCTGCTTTCCAAACATGATAAACTATTAGCTACAACACGATGACCACATGAACTTTTCAGTGATATTTTGAGAAATAATAACTGCCTTTCTTTTCATTACTCGACCAGAATATTTAATTTAAAGTGCAAAAGTCCTGTAAAGCTCTTTAAATTGCTTTGTTTCTCAGGAACCAGAGAACCATATAGAAATACAAACTGTGGTGTTTTTCTTTGCAGGTTGTCTGATGCCTTCCAAGACTTTACCTTCTTCTCCTAGACAAGTCCACATTTAAATATTTCAGGTGTCCAGCTCTCATTTAGGTCACCTACATCAATCCAGACTAATTTAGTCAAAAGATGTACTTCAGCTACATATTCTCTGGTGGGTGGATAATTAAGCCAGAGCAATCATATTCTGGACATAGAAAGAAAATGGTTTACCTGTGTCGTAGACTAAAGCAGTGAGTGCCCAAGTCTTTAGAGACATGACAGTGGCAGCTTTAGTCCCAGCAATTGAGGGGCAGAGGCAGGTGGATCTGAGTTCAAGGCCTGCCTGGTCTACAGAGTGAGTTCCAGGACAGCCAGAACTGCACAAAGAAAGCCTGTCTTGAAAAAGCAAAACAAAGCAGCAGAAGACATCACTACTTCATCTGTAACCTTTTCATCACATCCCTGCCAACCTCTGGGGTTACCATGAGAAGTAAAATAGCTAATAAACACAGTGAATTTACAGAGGTATTGAACAATTACTAATCCCTCAGTCGAGTATTAGCTGCTGTGTAATGCACAGAGGAAATAACGAACTTAAAATCAGAGCCTCTATTTTGTCCCATTCTAGTAACATGTTAATGGAATGAAATATATAAATAAGACAAAGAACTATGAAATAAATTATCTAAATTGAGTCAGAAGTGTAAAAGCAGCCTCTTCAAATACCCTACTTTTAGAGCCTAAATCAAATATCACAGGAATAAGAAATTTATTCTTAAAAAGGCTTCCTCTTTTTTATATTTAAAAGCAGAGAAATACTAGCTTCCGGATTTCCCTTGCACAGTGTACTGAATTAGTCAGCCATCATTAGGTACAGTATCTTCTCAGGCATTCTGGAGTGCCTTTCAAGACAAGTGACAAGATGTAATTTCCTTCCCATTATATTTGCTAATGGTGACATCTGTTTTCATCCTTTAATTAAGACAGACTGTTAATGTACATATAAGACCAGCTATCATCTAAATAATGTAACAAGTGTTGTAAATAAGTTGAGTTTTTATATACCTGTGAAAGGAAATAAGCCAAATATTTCAAATGTTACTATAAATGTGGAAGCCAAATTCTCAGATAATAATATAACTTTTATTTTCTTCATGTGTATACATAATTTAAAGCTGTCTCATGTGACCTAGATCCTGTACCACTCTTTAATCAACTCCAGACAACCTCTTCTAGCCTTCCAGCCAAATCTAGGAATAATTAGTCTATTTTTAAATGTTGCCACCTTATGTTATATTTAGACACCAACAATGTGTCATATCCAGCCTTCGTTAATCACACAAAGCTAGGAATATTCCATTTTCACTTTTTCATACTATTGCATTTTATATGGAAAACTTTAGATAATATCAACTTACGTAGAATATTAACTGTTTTTAATTCACTGCAATTTTGTCAGTAACTTTGGACAATGATCCAATTATAGGAAGCCTTATCAAATTCTCAATCAACAAGGTAATTAGTTTTGCAGCAGTTAGTAAAAAAGAAAACACTCCTAGATTTTACTTACAAGCAATGTCCCATTCTACAGAGCTCTGGACCATTATTGCTCACTGTCAGATTAACCTTACAACATGTGTGCCATCCCACCTCTCTGGATAAAGCTCCATATAACAGCCAGCCAGTAAATATCTCAAATTGAACTGAATGGAAAACTATTAAGTAGAGTGGCCTAGGAACATACTCTGATAAAAATAAACATACTTATCCTTCATCTCTTAAAGTTTTATTGACCTTTGTCCCCTTCAGAATTAAATAATGTACCATAGGGAAAATATTCTACCTATGCAGAGTAAGTATCATAGCTTACTCTTAGCTGAGATTCCTGAATACTAAGCAACTTTACTGTTGCCATGGGTAAACTTTCTAGAGCAGGAATGGAGTAGTTATGAAAGACAACATTAAATCACTAAAATTTGAAAGATGACTTGAAGAAGACAAGAATCCAATAAAAAGGGTGTGATAGGAAAGGAAATAGGAAGACTAAAGGCCAAAGTGGGAGCTCGAGGTTTTGAGCGGGCACCAGCAAGGAAAGAAGAGTGGTCAGGTACTTCGAGTCTCACAGCCCATCAAAAGGTACTGTCCTTTGTCGTGGGTGAGCAGGAAGAATCTGAATGCAAAAGTTTGATGAATGGGCATCTATGTCCACATGTTTATTGGATTCTGGTGTAAATCATATTTGTTTGTTTGTTTGTTTATTAAAATGAAAATTGAGTCACATAATTTTCCCCATACCTTTCCTCCCCTCACCCCTTCTAGTGGACCCTCCCCCTGCTTTCTCTCAAATTCGTGGCTTCTTTTTTATCATTTCACACACACACACACACACACACACACACACACATACACATCATACATATATATTCCTAATACATAAGTGCAATTTGCTTAATTCATATAATGTTATGTTTATGTGTACGATTTCAGAGATGACCACTTGGTATTGGATAACCAATTTGGGGAGAGGGGTGGTCTCTTCCCTAGGGAAAACTAGGACTCCCTCTCTCATCATTCTTTAGTAACTTCTTTTTACTTTTTTTTTTTTGCTAGTAAGGTGATAAATCTTGGAGAAGAACCTATGACCACCACATTACTAAGCTAACAAAATTCTTAACTGCATTCTAACTTTTTATCCACAGATAAGTGTAGTTCTCATTCCTCATTAAAAAAAATGTTTCTTTGCAACAGACAGGGACTATTACAAAACAAAATACAACCAATCAAAGCGCTGGGAGGCCAAAGTTCCTAGAAACACCAGAGAAGCTACACTCATGAAGTCTCAACAGCATGGCTGCCAAAACAAGACCCAGACAAGGACAATGCAAACAGGCATACTAGGGAGGGGGAAAGTGCGCATGGCTCATGGGAGGAGAGGAATGTGAGTATAGAAGGCAGTCATGAGGCCGAGCCCCTGGATTAGATATAATGTAAGTTTGACAGTAGGAAACCAATCAGCTAGTCTCTCTCCACTCACCTTGCTTTGGATCATACCCAGTCATCACTATTACAGGCTTTTGAAGCTTCCTTCTCAGGTTGCATTTCCCATTTAATACCATTCTTCCTTCCTCAACATAAAAGCAGTGAAAGTCTACTGCACCCACCAAGGCTTTCTCAGGCTCCATGACACCAAGACTATCATCTCTATCAGAAGGGAACGCAGAAGATGGTAATATCTTATTTATAGAGTAAAACAGACACAAGTATAGCTGAAGTAGCACTTAGCACCTATTAAATTTTTAATGGTTGGCAGTGACCATACCATGAAGATACAAATCTATCAACAAAGTTCAAGATGTTTCATTTATTTATAAGTTCTAGGTTTATACTAAGCAGACACCATAAGCACACAGTAATGCCACATATGAGAGCCTTATAGCAACACTGTTTCTACAAAGGCTAAACCCATTGGGCACAACTTTTGAATCCATGATCCAATGAAAGTACAGATAGTAGTTCTCAGAGTGAAGACTCCATAAGAAAATACAATATCTTTTATAATTCTGTATGGCCATTTTAAAATGAGCACTGAATACAGGAAACGGAGAGCGCATCCTGAGGCCAGCTTGGGCTGCATACCGGGCTAAAGTCAAGTCTAGCTACACAGTAGGACCCCATCCTGGAACACAAAAAACACAGATATTTGAAAGAGTATAGAATAATTTTTCTGCATAGACTATTTTTCCTCTGTCTTGTAATATATTGCCTCTTTCCTTAGGTGGTACACAAACTAAAAATTGTGATGTTCTGACAAAGCCAACTCTCAAATACATTCAATGCCCTCTGAAGTGCAGTACCTGTTTGTGTGCTCCTCTGTGCATGTGTGTATATGTATGTATGTGTATGTGAGCCTATGTGCTTGTGGGTGCATGTACGCATATGTGAGTATATGTATGTATGTAGTGTGTGTGAGTATATGTACATTCATATATGTATGTGTGTGAGTATATTTTGTGCACGTATATGCATTTATGTGTTAGTATATGTGTGTGAATAGATGTAGATATGTGTATGTGTGTACTTTGGTCCAGAGTATTGTAGAGCCTCAGATCTTAATTTTCATAATTCAGTGCTATAAATACAGACATGGAAGGATCTAGAAATTATCAGACTCCACGGAGATGCTCCTGGGATGAGCAAGGCCTTCTCTTTTGGATTGTTCATTTGTTTGTCTGGTTGAATCTCGCTTTCATCTCCCTTAAATTTACAGGAAAGTTCCCATCTAATGTATGAAGCAGGTCACTGACTTAGGAGGACCTGGGACAGCAATCTGTGTCAACTCTCTTGTCAAGAGAGGCACTGGTGTAACTGAAGAAACGCCTGTCACATCTTACCAGGGAGCCCATGTCTCACAGGGTAGCATCTGAGACTGGCAGAGCCCTACAAAGTGAGTGCTGGGCATCCTTGCTTCAGCCAGTGCTGGCTCTGTAAAGTCAGGCATGCAGACTTGCCAACTGAGCAAGAAAATCTTTTCATGATAAAAGGTTGGTCTGTAACAGGGATGATAAATGCAGTACCAGGAATTGAGTCTAAGAAGACCGAAAGAGGAGAAAAGCAGGCTCGATGTAGCTACATGAAAAGGGAGAGACAACATTTCATATTAATTGCTCACATCTAAAACCTGGTGTGTTCAGTATGTCTCCTGCCTAAAAATAATTTAAGTAGCCTGGCTGGGAACACCGCTGATTTGTCATTGCATATGTCCCGCTGCTCACCTTTCTAGTTTATCTGTGTGAGGACATTTTAAAGGCTGCTCTAACCACACCATCTGAGAGTCATGGGGCTCATCAGATTTCGGGCTTCATTTAGAAATTCCCTCAGCTCTAGGGGAGGATGCATGAATTATTATAGCTTTCATAAACAGAGTTCCTTCAAATCACAGGTTTCTGAGGTTTGCTTTATCTCTGAATGAATACCTCCACAATAAACAGATCATCAAAGGCATGAGACAAGGTGAAAGTGTCTTCTGAGAATTCTGTGTAACTCTGTTATCTAAGTGAAGCCACACTTCCCCTTTTGCTTCAGAATGGTTACCCAGAGAAGAAGTATTTCATCAAAGATGTGTGCTCACCATACCTTGCATAAGGATATTCCCACCAAACAACAGGCAGAATTTTAACAAGGCCTGCCAGCAGTTGGATGGGCACCATGAGAATATGCTTATTCTCTCTGAGATTTATTTCTGCCCTCTATAGTCTAAGAATAATAATTGTCACCTCCCAGGAACACTGGCACACCGTCTTCCACATACTGGATACTCAATCAATCTTACTTTACCTTTACCACTTTCCTCTTTTAGAAGAATAAAGGTTCTTCCTATAAAACAGGATAGGGAAATAGCACATTAAAGCAGAAGACCTGATTTGGAATCATGGGTTTGCACCTCACACCATGAAACCTCTTGGCATCTCTAAGCCAAGTTACTCTATTTTTATAAGAGGGATAAAGCTAGGCCACTTAGAGCCATCACTTATTAATTCACAGATTCAATAAATAATGACTGAGCATCTACTACAGGCCAAGTGGTTACATAAACACAAACGAAATTCTTTGCTCATAGGAAAATTTGTACTCAACTACAATTGGCAAGTGCTGAGATAGGTTTTAAGGAAAGGGCATGCAAGAGAGAAAAATCAGGTAGCTCTCAGGGCTATGAGAAACAGAAGAAGATGGGAGACAGTCACTGACAGAGGCAGGCAAGCCTATAGAGATATGATAATGGGGGATACTCTAGTACACAGTGGAATCCTGAAGACCAGGGATAAATGTCCTTTGACCTGCCTTGGGAATAGGATTCCTGGCAGACAGAGGGTTGAGGTCGAAGCCTGGGCAGAATAACGCTTGAGGGAAGGCAGAAAGGTTTGAGAGGGGAGGGAATGAAGATGAGGTCACAGACAAGCGATGTTAGGAAGGTTTGAAAAGCTTGGAGACTTGATTTTTCTCTTAAGTGGGTTGGAAGCTCACCACAGGGTTTTGAGTGACAAACTGAAATGATGAGGTGGAGAGTTTTTAAAAAATCCATCTGTTGTGTGGGGGAACAGACTACCGGTTAAGTAGACCAGGAGGGATAAGAGCTACAGATTCTTTGAAAGAGTGCTTGTGGTAAAAGGAATTGCCCATTGATGATATTTTTAGCCCCTGCACCAATGAAAAGAATTATTATAGCACATCTCTGGAGCATACTTTAGCTCTAACCAGTATTAGTTCTGCAACATTAAGCAAGTTATTCTAACTCGTTAAACTCTGATGTTATGGACTATTATGTTTGTCCCTCCCAAAAGCTGTGTGCTGGAGCCTTAATCTCCAATGTTATGGTGCTTGCAGGCAGAGAATTCTGGGAGTAATTAGGTTTAGAAGATGTCATATGTGAGCATCCTCCCAACATTCATGAGATGAGTAGCATATAATGAGAAGAGAAATCTGGAGTCTGTTTCTCCATCATGTAGTGAGCTCTCTGAAAGCTACAGATAGGATTGTTATATATCACCAGGGAACAAGGCTGGTGGTTGCCTTGTTCTTATCATTTTGACCTCAAATTCTAGGAGCTTCCAGAGCCAGGAACTAGATGGTAATTTGTTATGGAAGCCTGAACTAATGACCCTACTCTCCTTATCTGTGAAATGGGAGTGATCAATATTATTGTTGATTTAAATAAAATAGGCTAAGTGAAAGGCTTAGTACAGTGTCTAACAGGTGTATTCAACCTGCAGCCTGCAAGTCACATGCACCCCAGGATAGTTATGAGTGTGACATGACACATTTGTACACCAAAACTTCAAGTCACAATGTTAGCACATTGGTCTCCCTTGGTAGTACTTATTAAATGATGAATAAGCAAACAGGTCTTACTCTTGCAAGGCATTGATATAAATAATTATAAAAATGTATCTTACTGACATTATAGCACTAAGGAGTAAACAAAATCAACTTGAGTTTTTCCAAATCACTGCTTATTTATTTCATTCTTGGGGAAAATTTACTGTTTTTCCCCCTATTTTTGTGGACATTTTAAACATCAATAGACTTCATGGTAGAATTTTTTTATCACTTAAGGTATGAAGTCATTTTTACATTACTGGAGATATAAGGGAGAATAATACTATACTGGCTGGCTTTTGGATGTCAACTCTACACAAAATACAATCATAAGACGGGAAGGAGCCTCTGCTGAAGAAATGCCTCCATGGGCTCAGCTGTAAGGCATTTTTTACAATTAGTGATCAATGGAGGAGGGCTCAGGCCTTGGTGGGTGGAGCCATGCCTGGGCTCTGGTCCTGAAGGCAGAGCAAGCAAGCCATGAGGAACAAGCCAGTAAGCAGCACCCCTCCCTGGCCTCTGCATCACTCCTGCCCCCAGGTTCCAGCTCTGCTTGAGTTCCTGTCCTCACTCCCTCCAATAATGGGATGTGATGTGAAAGCTTAAATCGAATGTGCCCTTTCCTTTCCAACTTGCTTTTCGGTCATGGTGTTCCGGCGAAGCAATAAAAACCCTAACTAACACAAATACTTTAAGAAAACTATGGAGCAGAGTTTTTATTTTATGAGTCAAAGAGACTTTACAAACACTGCAATATTCATAGATTTGTAGAATTAACAGGAGACTGTAGTCCAGAGAAGTCAGGTGTACCAAAGAGACAGAGTTTAATTCACCAAGGCGACCCCATGACTGGCAGAATGGTGGATTCCGATTGACAGGGCAACACATCCTTCTCAGAATGCCATTTGATCTGGACACCAGAGTTAACATGCTTTCTTGGTGAAATTGAATATGGGAATATTTTTTAATGGTGAGAAGCAATCAGATGCTCAGTTTTAAATTTCATAGGAAAGAAAAATGTTGAGAACTAAGTCTGATATGTGGTTTACAGTTCAAAATCCACCACTTGGCATGAGATGTATTTTTATCTCCATGGGTTTTTTTTGGCTTGTAATTTGAATTCATCTCAGTAGAAAATTCATGTTGCATTCAGTGTTTTGCTCTTTATTCTGCTAGCAATGAATCTCAGTTTTAACCTTCAAGTATTTGTTCTGATTTCGTTGAGATAAGTGCTCAGCTCTGGCAAGGAGATAATTTGCATTTTATTTGTATGAAGAACCAATACTGATTCACACAACAAGAGACATTTAGAGTGACAAGAGCAGGGACACAAAGGATGAGATTTCCAGTCTAAATTATGCAGGTGCTAAAACACAGAAACAAAACAAACAGAAACTGGAATGGGTGACAAAAAAAAAAATGTAAACGCAAATCTTGAAAGCAGACCAGGTTTAAAGAGGCACTGCACACCATTTTGTGACATTTTCTTCATAGACAGGGCTCTTAAATGCCCTTTTAAATTCCCAAAAAGATATTTCCATCTTGATTTTGCCCTCTCTCAGTCTTCAGACTATAACTACTGCTTTACACTTTTCAAGGAAACAAGCAATAAGGACAACAACTGTAACAAATGTATTTGGCCTCCAGTCTGATCGCTATGAGAGTTCTTTCCATTTCACACAGCAGAAAGGACAATGGATATGCATTGTGTTTGTTGAATGGGTGTGGATAAGATAATCCTTTAAATGGGACGAAGACAGGCCACAAAATTTCCAGTAATTCATTTTCTGAGGAATTGCTCAGAAATTGAGGTAGTGTACAAGGGCGTTGATATTGATTTTCTCATTATAAGACCAGGAGTTCCTTTAGGGCAGGGATCCTGTTCTTCATCTCTGTAACCCCTTTTTACCTTGCTTCAAGTTGTGGCTTCTGACAGTAGATGTTCCCTCAGTGCAGCATAAATAATGAATGAAAGTTGCCTGTGCAAGTGTTTCTTCCTCTCCATCATTTGTATCTAGTGTCTACTCTTCTGACACATTGCTCTCCCTTTGCCTTATCTCATAAGCTCCATTTAGACTCCATCATCTTTGCATGAGCACGGACACAAACTTCTTCATAACAATAGGATCTGAGTTTATACAACATTAACCCTGGTGTTTTATGTATTGATATACTGTGCAGAAACTATCTTTTCTTGTCCCTCCCCAGAAAGAGACTTTGCATTAGACTAAAACAGACTAAAAGCAGTACTACCCAAATAGCTGATGCTGCTATGTGGTTATCAAAACATGTGTATATCTTAATGACACAGATACTCTCAGATACATGCTATGGTGAGAGAGATGTATCTACATCAGCTATACCCTGATGAAAGTTTTGTTAAGCTCTTCAAATGGCTTCCTTAAATTATAGGGATATCTTTTAAGACACATAATCCTATTATGTATGGTAATAATGGGATTATTATTTACTGTGGGCATTTTTGTATCCAGTCTAGTGTTTCTGTGCTCTCCGTTGCTATAAATGGCTTTAACCTTTTGGTTCATTTGGAATAAACTAAAGCCTTTGTCCACATGACATTCATCCAAATAGTTGAAAATTGTTCCCTGCTGTATCCCCTCCAAATCTTCTTTCCCTTCAGGCTAAGTCATTTGTCATTTGGCATGATTTCATACTCCTTGCCATCCTGATAGTCTCTCTAAAAATGCTTCAGATATCTACTCCATTATGAAAGTAGGACAGCCTGAATAGGAATAAATTATTAAGGTGCATTCTTCCCATTCCACATTTTATATACCGTATTTCTGTTTGTAACTCCATATCACATTAGCTTTTGTTAATCATAATCATACAATTAGCATATACTTGGACTTCACAGCCGTAAAATCTTTTACGTCATTTTTCAGATTTCAAAAAATTCGATTGCTCGTTATTGCATGGTTGTCTCATATGAATCACTGTGCTTTTGCTGTTTTTACTGCCGTGCATCGTCTGGCCAGATCGGGCCCACCTCTCCAGCCAGACAAGACTGTTTATGGCCAATACGAAAATCACAGTTATTTCTTACTAACACTATGTTGTGAAACTATAATGAATATTTCCTTACTACAGCGAAACAGAAACGTTTCCTGGTAAGGGTGATCTCATAAACACTTCATGTTTTGCAGGTCATCCGTTTCCCCCCAGTTACCTGCTACTGTCACAGAAAAGCAGCCACTTTAACACAAAGCAAAGGCGGGCATCCCTGTCCTAATAAACTCATTTGGAAACACTGAAACCTAAATTGCATGTAACTTCCATGTTAAAAGTATTGCCCCCCCCTTTCAATTTTCCTCAATCATTTCAAAATACAAAAGTCATCCAAGCTTTAGAAGCTGCATAAACTTGATAGTGGGCAGGATCTGGCCCGTGGGCCACAATATGCTGACTCTGAGTCATTATCAGTGTTATGAACTCTATCACAGGTCCTTGGTGTGCACTAAGAAACCTATCTCATTCTCAGTCCTTCACAATCTGACTGAGAAATGTTAAAATATAAATGCTGAGTACAGATTCCTCAAAACCAGTTCAGTGGTTCAGTTGTCTCAGAAATGTTAATCTTTTGGGTGTTTTTTAAACCTACCACACTAGTTCTCAAATTGGGTATTTTTGGTAACAACAAATTCTACATTTCTTTCAAAGAACGCCTTCACTGCTTTTATAATTGAGTGCTGAGAACACAGTGATGAGTAAGAAATGCACTTGCCCTAATGCACCTAATGCACAGAATTGTGTTGAGTTGAAATACATTTTTAAGCATGTCTTTCCCTCATTCTATTCTTAATCCTAAGGTTAATAGCATATCATCCACAGCCAAAGATTATCTTTAAAACATCATTCAGTATAAAATTAATCTCAGCATTGTATATACATATCTGCACACCCAATCTTGCCCTAACACACACACACACACACACACACACACACACACACACAAGTGAAACTAAACTAAACTAAAATAAACTCTGAATCAAAAACAGAAGAGGAAATGTTTGGTCCCTGGATCTTCTAAACTAAGAATTACATTTTCAACTCCGGTCTTCCATTTGTTCTGCTAAGCACTGACATTTCATGTGGCCAGTGCCATGCTCAAAGGCACTGTGAACACAAAGGAGCCACACCTCTCCTGAACATCAGGGACTAGAAATTTTTGAGCTGCAATGTGCAGGTTAAAGGTGGGGCTATGTTAATGTGTATACTTTGGGAACACAGGATAATTTGTGAAAGAAACTGAAGCAATCATACAAGTGTGAAAAAGACTGATAGGCATCATTCACTTTGTCTTCACCACAGCACTAACCTGCAGAGGGACAGTGTCCTTGGGAAATGTCAAAATGATCTCTATTATAGGGATGGTTTAGTTGGTCCCTACACACTGCACCATAGGAACTCAACGAGGAAAACTGACCAGAGCACATACAAGATCCTGGACTCTTTAGGATAGTCCCCTTGATAATGTCACTGAAGAAACTGTGGCTACTCCAAATACCTCTGCCATTCTACCATTAGGAAAGGCAAGACGCTAACAGGCTATGTGTATCTGTCAGAAGAAAAAAATCACTAACGGTGAAAATCAAGTCAACTTCACATTTTCTCCATAACTTGGTGCAGTCTTAAATTCAGGCTTTTGTGGCATGTCAATTTTGCATTTACTTCCCTAGGTGTTACACCCATGGTTAGCATCCATAGAACCCCATAAATTGCACTGCTCCCAAACACTTCACTGTCTAGTGTAATCTCCACTGTTTTCCCTATTATCCATTATTACTCCTTCATCCTCTGCTTATTTCAGTTCAGGCTCTTCCAAATATTCCATTAGGTTCATGGCAGCCCCCAAATCTGTCACAGGTCCCTTCTTATCCTGTTCATCTTGATGATACTGCTATAATTCTGAACATCACACCCTCCAGACTTCGCCTTTCATTGAACGATTACTCTTGTATTTGCTTTTCACATCTCTTCACTTCTCTCATATTTATTGCCATCTACTTGCTTTCCTAAAACAGTTTTCAGCCTCTAAGGATAACTGAACAGATCTACAATTAATGGCTAGGAATAGATGAAGGACTGTATCTTCTTATCTTTGAACATGAATTTTAGAAAGCAAATTATTTTCAATTGGCTTATATAGTAGCCAATTATGGTTGTAATTAGGGAAATTAAGCTAAAATCTCAAATGAAGAAAAACAAAGGGAAGATTCCTTGCAATAATGATGGGGCAAGTGGAATGGAGCAAAACATCATAAAATGTTAAAACATGTCTGGCTCTAAAATATTAGATATCATAGACCAAAAAATAGTCTCCTGGTCTCTCTAGATTAAAAAAATTTTTTTCTAGGCATAAATACTATGTGGCATAAAGAGTTACATTCTGAGCTGTGGTATCAGACAAATCAACATTTCCTTTTACTGAGGAGCACAGTTTGATTTAAATTGCCTCATTGCTTTTTTGGTAGGCAGCGGTAATTGGAGAGAATAACATAACAAACACATATTGAATACATAAACTTATTGGATAACAAACAATAAAAGTTGTAGTTTCAACACAGGAGATTAGAGCAGCATTGGGTATGTGGGAAGGCTCTTTTACCCAAATCATTCTTTTAAAAAAATGACTTTCACTCTAATATAAGCAAATTAATTTTATCAGAGAAGCAAACAGAGCAGGCAGTAAACCATAGAAATATCTACCGAGAAAATCCCCAACCATAGGGAATAGTAAGCTCAAGATGTTCCTGTCTCTTTTGCAAGTTCAAGATGAATGTGACTGGTTGCCTAAAGGCCAGGTGAGTATTAGTATAACACATAAAATGCGGTGTAGGCCAAGCACTGGAGAGAACATCACTGATGCTAAATTACATGGATTCCATTATGGCTGAGATGGAACTTGTCCAGAGTATCTAAATGGAGGAATGCATGAGTGAAAGATAAACAGTATACGGGCTGTTGTTGCCAGGAGAAAAAAATCAAAACAAAACGAAACAAAAACAATTTGAGTAAAAAGTCCAGTCAGGGAAACCAAAAAGGTGTTTCCCAGGTGAACAAATTTAAATATAGGTTGTTAGCTGGGAAAATCATTTAAAAAAAAACCTCCATATTCAGGATTTATTATAAATAGAACTCATTGAACTTACATGCATATTGAATGCAAAATGTGAATGGAAGAGATGAGAGAAGAACGACTCATAAAATATTGACCTCAGGATTAGGGTACGTTTTAGATATTGTAGAGTTAAGGGAGAAGTTTACTTGAAGGAAAAAATTCAAGAAGTGCACGGAGAACATATTAAGTTTACATTGCTCACTGGATTTCTAAACGGAGGTGTTGAGTAAGTAATTATATGTGACAACCGGGACCTCAAACGAGCAGTCATGGGCAGGCATATATATTTACATTTTATTTACTGTTTATATTGTTCTGAGCTTTAAGAATGGTCCATTACAAAACAGAAAACAGAACTAAAAAAACATTGATTTTTTTTCATTTTTGAAGTGTTGAGGAAGACCACAATAAACACACAAACAAACAAAGATAGGCCCAAATCATTTATTTTATAAGTAGTCTCACTCACGTATGAGTTCGCTGATGAAAAAAGAAATCTAAGCACTTATTTGGGGGAAAGACTGAAAATGCATGTCAAGACAATCTTAGGTACTGACTGAAATCTAAGTGTAGTGTTGAATATAATGAAAGAGAGAGACAGAGAGAGAGAAAGAGACTGACAAATTCTGATTTTAAAGTCACTGAAATGCAAAGAAAAATCTCATCAAGCCACAGTACATGATATTCCCCATTTGCCAAGATGATGCCTGGAAAGCAATGAAAATAATTAAAGAAGCCCAAATACTGTTATCTCGGTTGACTGGATATTTGAAGGGGACACTGCCAAGGCCTATAAATATGCAAGAAGACAATGAATCATTAATCACATTTCTACATATCTCAACCACACCCAAATATCCTGAGGAGAGGGGCTGTCTACATACTTAAGTTAATCTGAGTCTCTCTGTGCTTTTCACCAACATGCGCAAAGCTAGCCTTAAGAACAAAATGACTTCTTATTCCTCTACGTGAACCTGGAATAATACCAGCACAATGTAAATCCATGTGGCTTATCAATATCAGCACTGGAACCCATCAGTAGCTGTACATTCTATCGTTTCTTTGTAATCATCATTTCAGATTTCTACTCAGCAAATCTATTTACTCAGTAAATAACTAAAGTATTTAATTACCAACAACTGTAAATACCTGTGTCTGGTTAGAAACATAATTTCTTCACTCTGATACACCCTGAAATTTAATGTAGGTTCTATCACTTATCTCTTGTCCTCAAATGAGTAGCATAACATCTATATGCCATATGCAAAGGCACAGAGCACCAAGTCCTCTTAATAAGGTTACTTATAAAGGTAAAAATTTTTAAACCCCATAGAATAACAGTAAGATGTCTATGAATGTGTGATATTATTTTATTACTATTGTTTCTCTATAGGCTTAGAATTTGGGACAAAAATGCATTGACCCATAGATACGAGAACATCTCAACAGTCATCATAGACGCTTCTTCCAGTAGATATCAGCTGACACAGAGACCCTCAGCTAGTCACTGTGCAGAGAGAGAGAGATGATGGAGTATTCAGCCCTACACAGGACATCTATATTAACCTTCATCTTCCCAAGACTCTGGTTTCATTGTGAAAGAGGGAGGAGGATTGTAAAGAGAGTGAGGTAGTGAATAACCTCAAGGAAGCAGTGTTTTCAAACAACAGGGAAGCTGCAGAAATGAACTGATAGTAGTTGTGACAGACTGCACAATATCTATGCAAGTTCAAGCCAGACAAAAATTCCAGTATAAAAGGTGGGAGGTAGACACATCCCCTGCTGCTGGGAGAGGGAAAGTCAGTGTGCCTTATGGTGGTTGAGGACTCAACAAAGCAGGCCTCATTTTCATGGCTTCATGGGTTCAAAGAAGAGCAAGGAGAAACTCAAAGTTGGCGAGGGTGTGGATAAGGAGCTGAGAATGCAAAAGGTAGATCCAGAATAAATTGGGTGGGGTGAATATGACCAAGAGATTCTGAAAGAATTAAACATCATAGAAATGCCTTAGAATTAGCATCATAAATATTGCTTCTGTAATATAAGTTAATTTTTAGATATTTTTAGATATCTTTTATAATTTTTATTTGTAAACTTAAACAGCAAAAATATTTTTTGTGTGATATCAGTATATTTCCGTGGAAATAATGATGCAACATTTCGAAAAATAGTTGTTTCTTCTGACAATTTACTGGCTATCTTGGGTGCAGATGAGTTTGGTATTAATTCAATACCACAAAGACATTCTCAGGTTCATGTTCATGGTGAGACCTGGCCTTTTCTATTCCATGTAAAATTTAGAGGATGATCCTGGGTCTTTCATTAGAAAGTGCTTCATAAAAACCAATAATTGTTAACAGATCATATCACCAGGTTAACAATATAAATGGATATCTTAAACAACATCTGAAATAAATATCTTTATAACAGAGTTCTTACCTATACACTAAAATAGTATAATTTTAAAGAAATATTTGTAGTTTATACCACACCTATGCTACAACAAACCCATTATTTACAAAAAGCATTTACTAGTGCAAGCAAGAACATAACACAAACATTAAATGTCTAAAAATTTGCCTTTAACAGAGTCATCATTTTAACTTTCTTTTTTTTTCTTTTTAAAAAAATTTCTTTATTTTTATTATTACAATTTATTGACTTTGTATCTTGGCTATAGCTCCCTCCCTCATCTCCCAGTCCCACCAGCCATCCCTCTTTTCCCCCTCTCCCCCACCCCTGTAGTCCAATGATTGAGAAGGCCCTCCTCCCCCGGTATCTGAACCTAGCCTATCAGGTCTGTCTGGACCTGAGAGGACTGTCTGGATCCTCTTTTTCTCTGTCCAAGTAAGGCCACCTTGCCAGGGGACATGGTCAAAGATCTGGCCACTGACTCCATGTCAGAGACAGCCCCTTGGGAACCCATATGGAGACTGAGCTGCCCATGGACTATATCTGAGCAGGGATTCTGGGTCCTCTCCATGCATGGTCCTTGGTTGATTCATCAGTATCTGCAGGACATCCTGTGCCCAGACTTTTTTTGGCTCTATTGGTCTCCTTGTGGAGCTCCTGTCCCCTCTGTGTTCTTCTATATCCCCCTTCTTCCCTGCACTCTGATCATATAGTTGGGCACGAAGCAAGCCTCAACAGATACAAGAAGATTGAAATAATCCCTTGTATCATATCAAACCACGATGGCCTAAAACTAGACCTCAACAATAACAGAGATAGCAAAAAGACTACACAAGCATAGAAACTGAACAACTCTCTGCTCAATGACAACTAGGTCAGGGAGGAAATAAATAAAGAATTAAAGACTTCTTAGAACTTAATGAAAATGATGGTACAACTTACCCTAACCTATACCACATAATGAAAGTAGTGCTAAGAGGAAAGTACATATCACTAAGTACCTTCATAAAAAAATTCGAGGCATCTCAATCACGTACCTTAATGGCACACCTGTGAGCACTAGGAAGAAGAAGAAGAAGAAGAAGGAGAAGAAGAAGAAGAAGAAGAAGAAGAAGACACACCGAAGAGGAGTAGATAGATAGCTGGAAATAATCAAACTCAGGGTTGAAATCAACAAATTGGAAACAAAAAGAACAAATCAAAGAGTCAAGAAAACCAAGAGCTGGTTCTCTGAGAAAATAAAAAAGATAGACAACCCCTTAACCAAACTAACTAAAAAGCAGAGGGGCACTATCCAAATCAACAAAATAAGAAATGAAAAGGGGGACATAATTTCAGGCACTGAGGAAATCCAAAGAATCATTAGGTCTTACTGCAAAAGCCTATACACAATAAAATTGGAAAATATAAATGAATGGACAATTTTCTTGAAAGATTCCATTTACCAAAGTTGAATGAAGATCAGGTAAATAAATCTTAACTTTCAAACAAAACTTTACACCTGTATTTATACAATAGACTCCTAGGTAGTCCTTCAGAGACCACCCTGCCTTGATATCACATTAAACATATCCTCAAACATACATTATATACATACCTACTTACACACACACACAAACATATATGTACACATGTATAATTTATCATTGAGAGAAGGAAATAAGTTCAGCATCTTTGTTTGCTATAATCTTCCACTTACAGCGTCTTAACAAATAAACTTGTCTTTCTCTTCATTCAGACAAACCCTGCTTCCTTCTCTCCCTGCCTCCATTCTCCTTGTTTCCTTTCCTCCCTTAGTTCTTCCTTCCTGTCCTTCCTCAGTCCATATGTATCATGGCCTTCATTTCCCTCTCCTCTCTTCTTTCTATTCCTTTCCCTTCCTACCTTCCTTCTTTCCTTCCTCCCTCCCCTCTTTCTTCTTTAATTCCCTTACTTCTCACCCTCTCTTCTTCCCTGTCTTTTCTTCATCTCCCTCTCTTTTTCTCTCTCTTGATTTCTTTCTCTGTATGTGTGTGTGCATTCACATATGTGTGCATGCCTGTGTGACCATATGTGTAAAGACCTGTAAAGGCCTGAAGAGGTGATCATGTCCTAAAACTAGAGTTCCAGGTGGGTGAGAACCAGGAGAAGTGAATACTGACAGCTAACTTCCCTCTTCAGGAAGAGCAGCAAACACCTCTAAGCACTGGGCCATCTCTCTAGAGTAGATCCTCACCTCTTTATGACTATCTGCTAACTTCTTCACATGTTTTAGGACTATCCCAGAGCAATAGTGATGACAATAGCAACCGCCTGTGGTCCTTGCTCTTACTTCTCAATCTGGCCTTTGAAGGATTTTTTAACAGGCTTGAAATAGGGTGAGGTTTCTCTCATCGGAGTGGAATTATAGTGACTTAAAAGGTATAAGCAAGTGACCAGGACCATGAAAGACCAAATGGGAGAAAATACCACATAGATATTTTCTTGATAAAGAAGCAATAAAGACTGTTCTGAGAAGACAGCATCTAGAGAAGACTTTGCGAAAGAAAAGAACTACAAATAGTTCAGAGAGTCGAAGGAAATTCAAGATGGTAAACTAGTATCTCTCTGAAGGACAGAAACAATGGCAAGAAATTTTGCTTCAAGGAGAACTAAATATGTTATTTACAGATTTATATGTTATTTAGATGATATTTGGGGCTTTGTATTGTAGCTAAAAAGTATTAATATTAAGAGGTTTATGAATGGTGTGTACACACTTTACACCGGAGAAGGTGATGGATTCCGAGTGAACAGAAGGTATGGGCTAACTTGGGTCCTTTCAAAATGCCATATGTTGTGGTTCCAATCTCAAAAACAGACCATGTTTGGGAAACAGCACCTATATATTTTTTTTATTAATTTCTATAGAGGTAACCAGAACTCTGAGAAAACAAAATTCTGTTCTTGAGTACTTGATATAGCACTTATGGAAAAATGCATGCTGATTTTAGTTTTTGCAAATGAAACTAATAAAAAAAAAGAATACAGAGAGGGGTCTTGAGAAATAATCAGTGGGTGAATTATAAAATACACATTAAAATGTAGCTTTTCATCACCCAGAGCAAAGATAAGCCCACCTAGACATCTCTTCTTCTGCAGCCACTCCACAGTTGGAAGGTTCCTCTCTCATCACTGTATACAGACCCTGGTCCTTATTGCTTCCTTGCTCAGCTTAAGTAATGAGCATACTCATCCGTTCCTCTTCTTTTCCTTTCCTTTTTATTCACATTTGTGTGTGTCTGCATGTACACACGTGCACATGCCTATGAAAGCCAGTAAACAGCTGGTGATTTAGGTTACTGAGACCCCTGACTTCCGTGCTGAGCACTGAACTTTTCCTCTCTCCAAGAGCAGCCAATGCTCTTGACTGCTGAGCCATCTCTCCAGCCCAAGCCTGCCCTTGCTTTGTAACTTGCTTTGAGTGTTTTCAGCATGCCTGGGTTCCATGCTTTCTTACTGACAGAGTGTCGCAGGTATTACCAGAGATGCTGCTTTCATCCTTACCACAGTTCTTTCCTTTAAATTCTGTGTGGCCCAAAATTTCCAATTTGCAGGTCTTTGTCTCTCTTCTTTCTGAAGACTGTTTGCCTGAAGTTCAGGAATGTTATGAAGTAAGGGGATCAATATCCCCTCCACCATGACTAGTGGGAATTTGTACAGGCTTTCTGCTTCAGTGGGATAACTGAGGAGCAGATTTCACTCCCACCCTCAGTTTCTTTACTGGAATGAACTGTCTCAGGCTTTGTCTTCCTTCCCTTACTAATTACTATACATTCTCTTGGGGCCCTCAAAGAAAATATGTTGGAATGTTAACCCAAGGCACCGAATGGTATGTTCCTTGAAAGTACAGTCTTTGTGGGCTAATCAAGTTAAGCTGAGATTGCTAGAGTGTGTTTTAATCCATGTGACTTTTAAATGGGGGGGGGGTAAACTTGGCCACAGATGAATGTGCATATCCCTGAGACTATACACAGGAAGAGCGTTTTGTGAAGACGGGGGCAGGGAGGGGGGAGCAGTTAAGAGCTACATCTCTGAGGCAAGGGGAAGGTGGAATTAACAGAAGCTAAGGCAGTGATGTGGAGCCATCTTCCTAGATGCTTTGCTGGAGGATTTGTCTGTGATGCCTTCATTTCTGACTGCCAGCTCCTAGTGCTGGGAAACAATGGTTTGCTGTTGGTTTAAGGCATGCAATCATTGTATTTTAAGGTTAGGCCCTTTCCCATTTAAAAAAATATAAATCCTTATTTATATTTTCCAATAAACTAAATGTACTTGAACTCCTATATTTCTTTTCCTCCTCGTCTTCTTCCTCCTCCAATCCTTCTGCTTCCACAGTACTGGAATTACATTAACATAGCCACACTATGCACTGTGGCTGAATGTACTTGAAATTTTATTTCAGATTCCCATATGACTAAAAAAATTTTTTTCTCCTAAAGTTTGAGGTCCTTTTTTTTAATAACTAATGAGTATCTTATTGTTCTCTTCTTTTTAACTTTATCATTTTATGTGTATGTGCCTGCATATATGCCTGTGTGTCACATGCATGCCTGGTGCCCAAAGAAACCAGAAGAAGACATCAGATTCCTTGGGACTAGAGTCACCGATAGTTGTAAGTGGCCATGTGGGTACTCAGATTCATTCCTGGATCCTCTGGAAGAGTAGCCAATGGTATTAACAGCTAAGCCATTTCTACAACCTTGTTTGCTGTTTTAAAAACTCATAGTAACTAGCCAAATGGTCTCTATGGTTTTGGAAAGAATGGCATGGGTAAAAGGTGATGAAATAATAATAATAATAATATAATAATAATAATAATAAACAATATGACAATGGCTGTGAAGATCCATAAAGTTGGTCACATGTCAAAAGGTGAAGAAAAACAAATCCAGACTAAACAAAGTAGATACATCGAAAAAGGTCAATTTGCTATTGTGTTGCAGGGTCAGAACTACCTCACTGCTCTTTTTAACTTTTTAATAAAACAAGGAATATTATTAAGATATATATATATATATATATATATATATATAGAGAGAGAGAGAGAGAGAGAGAGACAGAGAGAGAGACAGAGAGACAGAGAATGAACTAAGACAAATATTTTTGTGTGAGTTTAAGGGTTTAAGAGCATAATGTTTAATACTACTCACTGTAGGCAGCCAGTCTGCTGCAATAGTCTGTTGAGAGATGTAAAGCACCTACACAAAACTGTTCCATCTACCCTGAGTAAAGCTCATGTACAAGTCACAGCTACAGTATCTGCCAGCACAGCTCAACTGAATAACTATATTTATGTGCATTTTAATGAATATATTTATAAGAATGCAATTGTTTTGCCTTTTAAAACAATTAAAGATTCCCTCTAGGGGGAAAAATGAAGATGTTATTGTGTTGTCAGTCTCTTCTAGAATTACTGGAAAGACGTTTAAAATATTAAAGGAGAAAAATTGTTTGACTTGGAGTTGATGAATGTATGCACTGAGCCCCTTTGGCGATTTTTCATTCTGCAGTTCACTACGCTGACGGAGATGCTGAAACTGATTTACAGGAAGAGAGAGAGAGAGAGAGAGAGAGAGAGAGAGAGAGAGAGAGAGAGAGAGAGAGAGAGAGAGAGAGAGAGAAACATTCAGAGGCAAGAGGCTATTCTTGTATCTCCTGCCACTGATCTAGCTACATCCAGATACAAGCTTGAGAAAAAAAGTAGAAAAGGTCTATAAAGAATTTTTGAAAAGAATTGCATTGAACCTGTAGATTGCTTTTGGCAGAATGGCCATTTTCACTATGTTAATCGTACCGATCCATGAGCACGGGAGATTTTTTCCATCTTCTAATATCTTCTTCAATTTCTTTCTTCAGAGATTTGAAGTTTTTTTCATATAAGTCTTTCACTTGCTTGGTTAGAGTCACCCCAAGGTACTTTATGTTATTAGTGGCTATTGTGAAGGGTGTTGCTTCCCTAATTTCTTTCTCGGCCCTTTTGTCTTTGGTGTACAGGAGGGCTTCTGATTTTTTTGAGTTGGTTTTGTATCCAGCCACTTTACTGAAGGTGTTTATCAGTTGAAGGAGTTCTCTGGTTGAAGTTTTGGGGTCACTCATGTATATTATCATATCGTCTGCAAA
>CM053756.1:17077139-17088357 GCA_028658305.1 Pachyuromys duprasi | reverse complement strand
AATGGGCAGCCTTGCCTAGTCCTTGATTTCAGTGGGATTGATTTTTGTTTCTCTCCATTGAGTTTGATGTTAGCTATAGGCTTGCTGTATATTGCCTTTACTATGTTTAGGTATGTGCCTTGTATCCCTAATCTCTCCAAGACTTTAAACATGAATGGGTGTTGGATTTTGTCAAATGCTGTTTCTGCATCTAAGGAGATGATCATGTGGTTTTTCTCCTTCAGTTTGTTTATATGGTAGATTACATTGATGGATTTGCGTATATTGAACCACCCTTGCATGCCTGGAATGAAGCCTACTTGGTCATGGTGGATGATATCTTTGATGTGCTCTTGGATTCAGTTTGAAAGTATTTTATTGAGTACTTTTGCATCAATGTTCCTAAGAGAGGTAGGTCTGAAGTTCTTTTTTTGTTGGATCTTTGTGTGGTTTAGGTATCAAGGTGACTTGGCTTCATAGAATGAGTTTGGTAATAATTCTTCTGTTTCTATTTTGTGGAAGAGGTTGAGGAGTATTGGTATTAGCACTTATTTGAAGGTCTGATAGAATTCTGTGCTGAAACCAGTGCTTCTTTTTGGAGGGGAGACTCTTGATGACTGTTTCTATTTCCTTGGGGGTTATAGGTCTATTCAGTCTTTCTACCTGATATTGACTTAATTTGGTAGATGGGATCTATCAAGAAAATTGTCCATTTCATTTAGATTTTCAAATTTTGTTGCATATAGGCTTTTGTAGTATGACCTAATAATTATTTGGATTTCCTCACTGTCTGTAGCTATGTCCCCCTTTTCATTTCTGATATTACTGATTTGGATAGATTCTCTCTGCCTTTTAGTTAGTTTGGCAAAGGGTTTGTCTCTTGTTGATTTTCTCAAAAAAAAACAGCTTTTTGTTTCATTGATTCTTTGAATAGTTTTGTTTGTTTCTAATTAATTGATTTCAGACCTGAGTTTCATTATTTCCAGCTGTTTGCTCTTCTTGGGTGTATCTGCTTCTTTTTTTCTAGGGTTTTTAGTTGGGCCATTAAGTTGCTTGTATGTGATGTTACAAATTTCTTCTTAGAGGCACTTAGTGATATGAATTTTCCTCTGAGCACTGCTTTCAATGTGTCCCATAAATTTGGGTATGTTGTACCCTGAATTTCATTGAATTCTAGGAACTCTTTAATTTCTTTACTATAGAGCAATAGTAATAAAATCCACATGGTATTGGCATATAAACAGAATAGAGGATCAATGGAACTGAATAGAAGACCCAGAAATAAACTGACACACCATTGGATACTAGATTTTTAACAAAAAAGCCAAAACCATTCAATGGGAAAAAGACAATATCTTTAACAAATGGTGCTGGTCCAACTGGATGTTTACATGCACAAAAATGAAAATTGACCGTATTTATTACCCTGATCAAAACTAAAGTCCAAGTGGATCAAAGACTCAACATAAAACCAGACACACTAAATCAGTTAGAAGAAAAGCTGGGGAAGAGCCTAGAACTCATTGGCACAGGTGATAGCTTCCTGAACAGAACACCATCAGCACAGGCTCTAAGATCAACAATCAATAAATGGAACCTCATTAAACCGAAAATCTTCTATAAAACAAAAGATACTGTTGTCAGAACAAAATGACAGCCTGTAGACTGGGAAAGGATCCTCACCAACCCTATATCTGACAGAGGGCGGATATCCAGAATATATAAAGAACTAAAGAAGTTAAAAAGCAACAATCAAGCAATTTGATTTAAAAATGGGGTATGGAACTAAACAGAGAATTTTCTGTAGAGGAATACAGAATGGCAGAAAAACACTTAAAGAAATGCTCAACCTCCTTAGCCATCAGAGAGATGCAAATCAAAATGACCCTGAGGTTTCGCCTTATGCCCTTCAGACTGGCTAAGATCAAAAACTCAAGTGACAATACATGCTGGAGAGGTTGTGGAGAAAGGGGAACCCTCCTCCATTCCTGGTGGGAATGCAAACTTGTACAACCACTTTGGAAATCAATCTGGCGCTTTCTCAGACAATTAGGAATATTGTTACCTCAAGATCCAGCTATACCACTACTGGGCATATATTCAAAATTTGCCCAAGTTCACAACAAAGACATTTGTTCAACCATGTTCATATCAGCTTTATTCCTTATAGCCAGAATCTGGAAACAACACAGATGTCCCTCAGTCGAGGAATGGATACAGAAATTGTGATACTTTTAAACAATGGAATACTACTCAGAAATTAAAAATAAGGAAATCATGACATTTGCAGGCAAATGCTGAGATCTAGAAAAGATCATTCTGAGTGAGGTATCCCAAAAGCAAAAAGACACACATGGTATATCCTCACTTATATAGACCTATAAGATAGGATAAACATACTGAAATCTATACTCCTAAAGAAGATAAACAAGGAAGAGGACCCAGGGTAAAAGGATCAATCTTCACTTAGAAAGACAAATGGGATGGACACTGGATATAGGAGAAAACAAGTAACAGGACAGGAGCCTACCACAGAAGGATTCTGAAAGACTCTACCTAGCAGTGTATCAAAGTAGATACTAAGACTCATAACCAAATCTTTGGCAGAGTGCAGGGAATCATAAGAAAGAAGGGGGTGTTAATATGATCTGGAGAGGACAGGTGCTCCACAAGGACCAAATATATCTGGGCACAGGGGTCTTTTATGAGACTGTTTCTCCAACCAAGGACCATGTATAGATATAACCTAGAACCTCTGCTCAGATGTAGCCCATGGTAGCTCAGTATCCAAGTGGGTACCCTAGTAAGGGGAACAGGGACTATTTCTGACATGAACTCAATGGTGAGCTCTTTGACCTAGACCCCCCCCTCCGCCAAGGGAGGAGCAGCCCTTCCAGGCCCCAGAGGAGGACTTTGTAGCCAGTCCTTAAGATACTTGATAAAGCAGGGTCAGATGAAAGGGGAAGAGGTCCACCCCTATCAGTGGACTTGGAAAGGGGCAGGGAGAAGATGAGAGAGGGAGAGTGGAATTGGGAGGGAATGAGGGAGTGGGATACAGCAGGGATACAAAGTTAACAAACTATAACTAATATTAAAAAAATTAAAATAATTTTTAAAATAGTAGAAGAGGATCACAGTCAGAGCCAGCTGTACAGGGAGGCTGAATTAGCACCCCCAATCAGCAAGGAGAGCCACACCCTCCCTGTGGCCATAAGAAATCACCAACCTCTACTTTAAAATTTATTTCCCAGTATTGGGCATGAAACTCAAAACATTGCCCATGGTAAGCAACTGTTGTACCATGGATCTCCACATACCGCAAGGACATATGTTAAGTGGAACAGTTGCTCAGTTTACTGTAGTAGCAGTGAGCAGTGACCATGGTAGAAACTGTGTAACTAAAATTTTCTTGTACTATTCTTAAAGGCTTTTGTGAGCAGCAATTTTCCAGTTAAGCTTCACATTTAACCCTTTTAATGCCACATTGTAGTTTCGAAGCAACAATTATTCTTCAAGTTTGTACAGAATACCTTTAAAATGTTGATAAAAATTAACAACATGTATCCCAGAGGTCATTGTGACCTGGCTTTTCTTGTTTTTTGTTTTTTGTTTGTTTGTTTGTTTCCTTGTTTTTTTCGTTCTTAAGAACCAAACTAAAACTACACAAAGTTAATATGAAAATTACTAAATGGAAAGGTCAAATATTAGATTATTCAAAATGCTCTAGGATTCTAGCTAATTATACACATCCTAATATCTAGATTTTCGAGACATGCATCACAGGCTTAACTAAAATTAAAAATATATATATAAACATGAACATCTGCATACCCCAGGAGATGGTAGTTACATCATGTATTTTGGAACAAAGAAGAATTTTAAAAAACATCATTCAATAAATAATTACTTGCTGGTTAATAGGTTTAAGAAATTGTGCCAAGAATACTTGGGATCCAAAATAAACCAGACTCAGAACACCTGTTGGTAGGATAATCTGTGCTCACATAGCATTTTCAATATAATGTAATACATATTTGGAGGTTTGAAAATTGAAGCTGTTACTTCAAAAGACAGAAAAATCTTTACCAACTTCACTGTTCAGAGAAGATACAATTGACAAACACATCAAACTACGAAGGAGAACAGTATTCACACATGAGCATAGCAGGGATTTGAAAGGGACAAAAGCGACGGAAAGTAAAGGTCTGTACAAGCACACACAGTACTCATAGGCAGCCACCTTTGCCTATTATATAGTGGTACATAGTGGGATAGAACAAACACTGAAATGAAAAATGGGGAGCAGCCAGAATGGGGAGGCTGTAAAGGCCAGGTTGGAGCTACTGAGGCATGATAGAAGGCTCAGAAATACAAGGGGCAGGCCCCCTCCTCAATTCCAGCCACAGGCTTAGTCGGGGTGTTGAGGGGATATGGCACAGAATGGCATACAGACCATAAGCTTACAAACTCAAGGTGAGGAAAATATGCAAGAAAGAGCCTTGCTGGAAGCCACAGAACAAACAAACATGTCCTAGTGAAACACAAAAACCTAAAACCCTGAATGAAGAGCATGGGTTTCTGAGCGGGCTGCCCACTTTCAACAGGATCACCATTCATTCGTCGTACTGGAGGAATACGGAGACATACTAGTAAAGCTTTTAACTGGAGAGCGACATTATCATAAATTTATATTTTCCTCCTGCTAAATCAATATTAACTTTTAATATGTTTTAGTTAACAATTCTGAACCAATATGATTCAGAAATGTTTTAAATACACAGTAGAAACATGCCACACTTGGATAAAATTATGAAATGTATATATTCCACATAAAAAGAAACTATGGCACCCCATCAGATTCTGTGCCATGTATACACCACACACCTGCCCCCAACAGTATATATTCATTTAAAAATTAGAACTAATAGGCTAAGAATACAGTGTGTATAGAAAGCCTGTTCGGCATAAAGCTTCCTTTTACCATTACCATATTTAAATGAGTGATAATTTAATAGCTCAATTTTAATCCTTTAAACACTTGGGAGGCTGTTTCCCTCCTCCAACTAGTTTTAATGATGTAAATATCTCTGTTCATTTGATAAAGATAGGGGGCAAGTCGTGCTGCTTTAATAAGTATTTTCTGGCCAAAGTGTGTTGTTTCAGTGTATTCTATGAAGTCAAACAGACATCCAGAAGCTCCGTGTTTGTCACAGCTGTATGTTTGCAAGAACAGGGTGGCTTTTGAAGATACAAGACACACAGGACTCCTCTGAGGAGGCCCACTGTTTTGTGAGCCACCCTCCAAGAGGTCCTTTTGGAAGCAAACAAAACTTAAAAAAAAAAAAAAGCAGACCAAAGCAGGAAGGAGAGGAAATACCAGTTTCTTTCTGGGCCTCCCTCTTCGCTGCTTGGCTTTCTGGGAACACAGACACATCTGAAAATGTTCCTGCAAAGCAAGGGAGAAGAAGACAGACTCAGTCAGCTGGAGATAAGCAGTGGCTCAGCAAGCTGCCAAATCCAAGAAAGGCTTTATGGTGGCTCAACTCTGTTCAGCAAAGCAGGTAAGCAAGACACTTGTCACTTCTGCATTTCCCATCTGAGATCTCTGCATCCTTAATTTCCTTAAGTAATTACGAAGATAAGGGTTGAATCTGAAAAGATCCCTGTTAACAGCCTGGCTTTGCTGAGTCTTACTTAGGCCAGTCTAGAGATCCCAAAGTGAAGAGTGAGCAATTTCCAAAGGCAAAGGAATGAAAAGAAAACCAGCTTCAGGAACCAAGCTGGCTTCAGTCTTTCTGTGTAAATTCTGTAAGATCACTGCTTAATTGGTTTTTGGCTATTTATTTATTTAGGAGACAGGTGCTCATTCTGAAGCCCAGGGTGGGCTGTACCTCACTATGTTTCCCAAACTGGCCTCAAATCTACAACAATCCTCCTGCCTCAGCCTTCTGAATGCTAGGATTACAGGTGTGAGTAATGGTGAGCAGTTTGATATTTAAAAGACTAGAGAAAATCGGGGTTGGGGGGTTTCCTTATGAAGTTAACATTCAGTATAGCAGAAATCCAGTAAATGCCTTACTAATCTATCTATGAAGTCATGACAACAGCACTAGAGGAAATACTGCTTTATTTTCTATAGTGCAGTGAAGTGGAGATGGTTCTACACAAGTAAAGACACAAGTGTAGACTTCTACAGAAGGAACAGCTAGGAATCTGGCCATTGCCTGGGAAGGAAAATAACTACATCCTACCTAGGATGCTCTTGTTCCTAGAAACACTGTTGTTGATTTTTGGTGTTTCTGGTTTTCATTTTTCCTTAAAAAGAAGTATACTTTTTGACTAATAAATTATATAATCTTGGCACCTTTAACCTTTACTAGATAAGCTTATCTCCCTAACAGTTACATGCCAAAGAATCTGAGTTGGCTGCACCCAAACAGTTAAAGATTTCCTGACTGTAAGATACTGAGGGTAAAAGTCTCCATTGTATGGGGAGCGCTGAGCTCTTCTATTTGGTTCATTTACGGTGCTATTAGAGGCTCAACAATAGCTGAATTCACACTAAATGAAATCTGCCAGTTTGGATGACCACACTTCAGTTTGTGTGTCTTGTGTGTCTGAAAATGTCCTCTTAAACAGATCATTAGAAAAATGTTTGCAGATTACTCTGTGAGGTTTTGTGAGAAAGTTTTGTAACGCAGATTAAATGGTGTATCTCCTTGTTTTGCTGCTATAAACCTGAGGGAAACGTTAGATGTACCAATTATATATAGAACAATGTGAGAATAATTTTAGAGTATAGCTATGAAAATCAAAGTATATACTAAACTTTAGGATACTTTGACCTCTCTTTGCATTTTGTATATTTATTTATTCTTTTTTGTTTGTTTTAGTCAAGGTCTCTCTATGTAGCTCTGGCAGTCCTGGAACTTGCTATGGAGACCAGACTGGTCTGAAACTCACAGACATCCTCCTGCCTCTGCTTCCTGAGTACTGAGATTGAAGGTACCTGCCACCATGCTGGGCTATTTCTGTACTTCGTAATTTTCTTGTTTTCTGTTATGATTCACTTATGAGCAAATCCATCTAATTTTGCAAATATAAGCATACTAAGTAAATATTAAAGTTTAGAATTAAAAGAAACATTCCATTTAACCAAATTTCCTTGAAATGATTACCATGTTTGTGATCAGGGCACAAATGTGAGACCACAGATGCTGGGAAAGGGGAATGAAGAGTATAGATGAAACAAGTCATTCATTTCCCCAAATCATAGTTTCAAAATGGACTAGCATCACCCCTACAAAAAGTATTACAGGTAACTAAGAAATACTGAGTGAGAGAAATACTCTAACCCAGGAAAGAGCATAGCACCTTGTTATATAATAATATCAAATGGTTAGCCTTGACAACCTATAAGAGCGTAACATTATAGAGACTGAAATATATGGTGTGTGTATGTGTATGTTTGACGTGTGTTTGTATTACATATAGATGTATGTATGTGTTATATGCATGTTACAGTTATATATATATATATAGTGTATATGTAATAACAGTTAAATTTAAAAGGACATGAATTTGAAAGAGGCCAAGGATGGGTATATAAAAATATTTGAGGGTAGATAATAGAAGGGGGAATTGATGTAATTATAATCTTAAAAACATAGTAAATTGAAAGGAAAGGGTCACTTTCCAGTTTGAAATAGAGAAGTCAAGAAAGTTCAATTATTCATGATAGTGCAGAAAGTGTGCCCTTTTATTTCTTTCATAAACTCCTCCTGACAATTCTGGAAGGCACAAACTGTAACTTTGGGACAAGATAAGTTACATCCTGAGCTGTCTTGCCTCAATTGCTAAAAGCAATTCTTTCTCATGAGAAACTTGTGGTGGGATATAATATATAAGGAATATCCACGTGTGTTCCTTGCACATAGACGATTCTTATTAAAATAAGCCAGAATATTTACCAGAAAAAAAAGAAATTCCTTAGCACTCACTGGAACTAGAGTCCCAAGACTTCTGTGAATTTTTCAAATCTCACAGCCCCCTCTAAAATGAGAGTGCTGGATTTAATAACCATTGAAGTAGTTTCTTATTCCTCATTTCTTGACTATATTTAGAGAATGTGATAAATGTGTTCACCTCCTCTCTCTCATACACACACACACACACACACACACACACACACAGAGGAGAGAGAGATCCTTCTTTACAAAGCAGTGAAAGGATGTTTGTTTCATTTTATAACATAATTGATTATATTTTAGATGATTTCAAGGATAAAATTTCAGAAAATTTTCAGAGCTATAGAGGCAGTTTTCAGGGTTTTATCATTTATTTGGGGTTGATCACACGTGGGAATATGTAACTTCAATGCGACTGAACATCAATTCTCTGAGTTCTTTTGGAGCAGTATGTGTGCGTTGGAAGTTGCATGTAACAAATCGGCCTTTGGCCTTTTGGGACATGCTGTTTCTTCTATCACCACTATGCTTTTAATCTCTAAATGGCCCTCTACCAGTTAGAACAACTTTCTTTTGCTTTGTCTATTGCCAAGAATAGTCTCTTTTAAGTCGACCCATGGCCATTTTTGTTGTATAATTAAGACGTGATATGGGAATTCAATGTAATTTTAGCAACTTGAAATTCAGCTAGTGTACCTCTGTCTCACCAACAAATAGCTTTTCATGCTGGAAGGTTTACCACAGCTTGAGAAAGAATATAAGTTTATTCACTCATTTACACCTTTCCTGCATATACTCTAATATGTCAGCATCCTTCAAAAAACTTCTCTAACCATCTAATGTACTAGACTGAATAAACACTTCATTGAGCACTAACTTACGAAATATTTTACAAACTTAACCAATTTTTGTTAATTAGTCCACGAGAGCAGAGTTGATGAAAATGATTATATGTTTCAATAAACTTTTTTTTATTTAGATAAAATATAAGCCTGGACTCTTACCATCCCTGGGGTAAGTGTTTGTTTCTGTTTTATAGCAGATATCAAGCGTTAATGAGACTCACAGGACTATAAACTTCAGTCCCATTATGCATAAGGATTTCTCTCAGGCTTGTTATCAAAAGTCTCTAGCCTAACACTTAGGATCTAACCTCCACATATCCTAGGCTAGCATCTAATTTTATTTGCCTTAAAATCCACAAATCGCTATAAGGCATCTCATCTTACTATCCTTAAGTAGCAGGGTTTAGAGTACAGCCTTTTTCAACAGCTTGCCTAGATATAAATGTATGCACTGGCACTAACTGAGTAACCTTGGACAAGTATCTTAACTTTTCTTGGCCATTGTTTCAAAAGAGTTATAACAGTACCTCCAAACAGACAGTAAACATCAGTATTGCTGGGAAAGCAATGTGCAGTTTGTCACTCTTTTTTTTTCTATTGTGAACACATTACAAGGAAGTCACCTTGAGAAAAGACACTAAATACCCAAAGCCAAGGGCAACACATCCTCCTATTGCTGACTACAGAAGAAGACAGACTCATTTCTGGCTTTTGTCTGAGTGAGTTAATGAAGCAAGAAGATGGGCCCAGAAGAAACGAACTTCCAGAGAAAGTGGAGATGTCCAAAAGATTGGTCTCACACTCCCTTTCTGTAAGATGAGTTGGCCTGGCAACTCATTCTACCCGGGGGCAGATGAATGTCTCAGTAGACTGAATAATAGTATATATATATATATATATATATATATATATATATATATATAATCCCAGTAGTTGGAAAGCTATGGGCAAGAGAGTACAAGGCCAATCTGAGCTATATAGCTAAACCTCACCCAAACAAAGAGGATGACCTAATGGCACTGTCACCAAAGAAATCTGCAGTAAAAGGAGTGTTAGCCACTGTGTTTAGGAAGAAGGAAGATGCTTCACAGCAGAGAACTTTGAAGATGTCAAGTTCCCTAGAGATAGAGCCTCCTAAAAAGTTGCTTTCAAAGTCTGAAGAGAAGAGAGTTGGCTTTCATGCCCAGAGGAAGCCAAACATTGCTGAATGTGGGTTAGACAAGCAAAGAGAAACCCCCAAAGCAGTCAGTCATACCCTGGATGCCACAGGAAAGCTCTCTTCTCTCTCCTACCCTAGGACCTAGTACCAGAGTGACAAACCAATATGAAAGGAGCCTAGACTGTGTGAGGAGGCCGTGAAGCAACCATAAGGCCCATACCCTACACAAAAGATCTGGACCATGAGTGATCTACACTAGGGAGACATGTCGGTCGGCAGCAAAAAGACGAGGAAAGAAGCTCTGGCTAAATATTACAGAAAACTACTGAAGGGTCGATGATACAGGCCGAACTTTGATTTTCTTGTGTTCTTCGACTCACCCCTACTCTCTCACATATGTTTTAAATTATTGATATTGTAATATAATTAAATTTCTCCTTTCCTTTCTTCTTTCCAAAACCTCCCTTATAGCCCTCTCTATAAATTCATAGTCTCTTCTTTCATTAATTGTTATTTCATGTGTATGTATATACATATAAATATATATTTTTTATGTGGAGATATATTCCTAAATACAGCCTTCTCAGTCTGTATAATGTTATTTGCAAACATATTTTCAGAGCTGCCCATTAGACAACCACTTGATTTGCTCCTCCCTGGAAAAGACCAAATTTCCCACTCCTAGCTTTTCTCAGTTGCCTTTAGTTCTTTGTGTAGGGTCCAGGCCTCCTGGGCTTTTCCCCTGCCCACTTCGGAAGGCCTCTTGTTGTCATCCTTGTTCAGCTCACATTTGGGCAGTCTTACAAATGAAAGAAGCCAAGAAGTGAAACTTGGACTGAGAACACAGCCGGAGAAACAGACTCACAGCAGCACTGCTCATCAGAGTCTCAAGAAGGATAGCTTTGTCACAAAACAAGTAAAACGTGAGGTCCCATCCTTCTGATGTGAGACTTCTCAAAATAGATTCTTATCAAAAAAAAAAAAAACAAAAACCAATGAAATATATATAGAGAGAGACAGTCAGACAGACTGACAGACAGATTAAGAACTAGAGGTCTACCATAGCCAGTATGTAGACAAAACTGTACTCCAGACCATCCCTGAGCAAAATCATAGGAGTTTTGTAAAATTGTTATCGGTATGCAATCTTTTTTTTTAATTTATTTATTTTTATCTCAATCACAGGTTAGGTACTTTGAATCCCAGGCGTAGCCCCCTCCCCTATTCCCTCCTACCCTCCCACTCCCTCCCTCATCTCCTTCTTCCCC
>CM053756.1:17017334-17076639 GCA_028658305.1 Pachyuromys duprasi | reverse complement strand
AGTCTCTGTGTTTGGGGAGCAGAGCAACAGATTTTTCTTAGCTGTTGTGAGCATGCCATTAGCATGGACTCTTTACTTAGGCAGGAATTCTCAAACCAATAGGGTAGCTGACCCAAGAACATCATACACTTACTCAGTATTCATGGATCCTCACTGAATATACCCAGCAGGAAGTAAGCACTTTCTCTAAAAATGAAACTAGAAGAGTAGAATAAACCACTAGAAGTAGCAAAAATCAATAATGAGAGTCCTGAGAAATTATGAGCACATATTTCATGTCTTCAATTATCCTTTAATCTTCCTCAAAATGTCTTCTTACTTTCTCCCCCCAAAATCAAGGGTTATATATCTTCATCAAATATTACACCAAAGAGCAATTGGGCCCTGGGAGTGAGATACAAACATATTTTTTCTTTTCTCTCCGTTTCTTTATTTTTTCTTTTTAAAATTAATTATGGTTTATTCACTTTGTATCCCAGATATAGCCCCTACCCCCATCCCCTCCAAATCCCATCTTCCCTCCCTCTTCTTCTCCTATGCCCCTCCTCCAGTCCAATGATAGGGGAGGTCCTCCTCCCTTTCCATCTGATCTTAATCTATCAGGTCTCATCAGAACTGGCTTCTCTGTCTTCCTCTGTGGACTGGTAAGGCTGCTCCCCACCCAGGTGGGGGTGATCCAAGAGCCAGCCCATGAGTTCATGTCAGAGATGGTCTCTGGTCCTATTATTGGGGAACCCTCATGGATTCTGAGTTGCCTTGGGCTACATCTGTGCAGGGCTTCTAAGTTATCTCCATGTATGATCCTTGGAGTGTCAGTCTCAGGAAAGACCCCTGGGCCCAGATTTTTTGTTCCGTTGCTCCCCTTGTGGGGCTCCTGTCCCCTCCAGGTCTTTCTATCTCCCCCACCTTCTTTCACAAGATTTCCTGCACCCTGCCCAGTGTTTGGCTATGAATCTCAGGATATGTTTTGATACACTGCTGGGTGGAGTCTTGCAGGGGCCCTCTGTGATAGGCTCCTATCCTGTTCCCTGTTTTCTCCCTCTTCTGAGGTCTGTCTCATTTGCCTTTCTGAATGAAGATTGAACATATTACCCAAGGTCCTCCTTCTTGCTTAGCTTCCTTATGTGTACAGATTTTAGTATGATTATCCTATGTTATATAGCTAATATCCACTTATAAGTGAGTATATACCATATGTGTCTTTCTGCTTCTGGGATACCTCACTCAGGATGATCTTTTCTAGATCCCACCATTTGCCTGAAAATTTCATGATTTCTTTGTTTTTAATTGCTGAGAACCTACACAGATACACAATGACCTAGAACAGAGTCTGAATAAGCATGTGTTCACCTCAAACAGGTCAAGAAAGATCAAGGAAATGAGTCCAGCCAGGCCTATCTCAGTGAACAATAGGTTGGGGTTACTTAAAGGAGCAGGGATAACACTAAGGTAGCAGCATGAGTAACGAGCCGCTGCAGCAGGGGTGGCAGCTTCTGAAAGTTATACCACCACAGTTCTCTCCACACAGATGGCAGCCCGGCCAGTCACACCTCCTTACTCAGCCATCCTTACCGCTTACGTAATTTATGGGGAGAGGGGGCTGGTTCGTGGATCTTAGAAGTTTCAGGAACGTCTTGTACTTGATGTCTTTTGTTTTATTCCCTAAGTCTTAGCAGCTTCCCTGAACTATGGGGGAAAGTGCTGAGCATCAACTGCCTTCAGCATCATCTACCACATCCCAGGCCACCCCACCTGTGTCAGGCAACCGCTTTCCCCAGCAGCACTGGCATATCACCACAGGAGGAGACTCCTAAGTTTCCTGACATAAGGTGTTCATTTTTCTTCCTTTTTATTCTAATCCCAGGTTAATTAATTTACACCTCATGGACCAGGCTCCTCCCCCACCCCCACCATCTTAGGCTTAAAAGCCATCTTATAGTAAAGACAAACTAGGCTCGTTCTTGTTTATGATTTAACCTTTGTTTCTCAAGGATTGGACTATGCCCACCTACAACTTTAACTGCAAATGGTTCCATACTGCCTGTTCCAGGAAATGGCAATCATGTCTTTGTTTCAAAGAATTATGACCATCTCTCAACCTTTCCTTTGCTTCCAAAGGTTGTTATGACTATGTGTTGTTATGACTATTTTATAACCACCTTGAACCATGTTTTTATTTCAAAGGGCCATTATGACTAAATTGTTATATTTATGTTCTGTTCTTGAAACTCCCACTATTTTGTCAGCCAAACCCCCTGTTGGGAAACCCCTTACCCCCAAGCTATAAAAACCTTGTCTTCCTCACGTCCAATGTCAACCTCTAAAACCCTGTCTTAAGGAAAGACAGCCCACGTACACAAATAATAAAAAAAAAAGCTTCCTTTAAAAAAATTGCTGAGTAGTATTCTATTGTGTAAATGTACCACAATTTCCTTATCCATTCCTCAACTGAGGGACATCTGTATTTTTTAATTAATTAATTTATTCACTTTACATCTGATCATAGTCCCTTCCCTCTTCTCCTCCTGCTTCCAACCTCCATCCTGCCCTTTTACCCCATCCCCTTCCCCTAGTCCTCAGAAGAGGGAGTCCCCCTTACCCACCCATTCCGACATAACAAGTTGCATCAGGACTGAGTGTGTCCTCATCCTCTTCCCCTGTTGTCCTGCAAGGCAGCCCCATGGGGGTGGGGAGAGTGACCAAAAGGCAGGCAACGGATTCCATATCAGAGACAGTCCTGCTCTCCTTACTAGGGAACTTACATGAAGCATGAGATGTTCATTGGATATATCTGTGTGCATATTGTCTTTAGTTATGTTAGTCAGCTCTACCCTAGGCCCCAGTATTATGTCAACGTAAGCACCTAGGGAGACCATTCCTCGCTGCTTAAGTTTCCACAGCTATACTTGAAACCGTAAAGCTACCCACTTCCTGACTTCCTCATGCTATTAGAATGCCCACTGTCTTGTTGCTGCTTAAATGCAATGTATTCAAATAAAGTATAATTAGATGCTGCAGCTGTGTCTCCTCTGTAATCACACCCTCTCTGCCTTTACATCTAACTGTCAGAAGTGGCCCATTCCCAGACACAAGCTCTGAGCTCCTGAGGGAGGCTGATTCTTATCTGGTTAATAAACATTTAATAAATTAGCCATTCACTCTCTTCTCTCTCTCTCCTTTCCCTTCTAGCTTCCCACCCCCATCAAGCAGATGCCTATTCCTGTGTCCCTTATGTGATTTAGGCTGCTGGTGTTTACATACTCTAGTTTCCCATACTTTTATCTTGATTCTGAATCCCGTGTCCTAGGCTTGTTCTCTTGGACCACCCCCTCCCACTGTGTAGGCCTGGTGTAGGCACAGGCACATGTGCAGGCCTGTTGCAGGCTCAGCTTGTGTTTCTAGTCCATCCAGAGTCCTCTGCAGCAGCTGCGGCCCGACCCTGCTCGCCCTTTTCCAGAGTACAGTCTTCAATCACGTTTGATGGTGTGTGGAGGGGCAGGGTATGTATGTGTGGGACACCAGCCCCATGTGGAGGTCAGAGGACAACTTTGTGGAGGTTTTTTTTCTCCCCTTCCACCTTTAAGCAGGTGCCAGGGATTGATACTGGATCACCAAGCTGATGTGGCAAAATGGTATCCTCATTGAGCCACCCAGTCCTTCACCTACTTCTCACTGCAGCTACACAGTTGCTTTCTTGTCTCACTTGAGGTATCCTAGATGGCAGCCACAGGGAGCACAGGGTGAGGCCAGCACATCGAAGTGTTTTTACCATTTCAGTGACTGCTTCCTTTGACATTTTAATTCCAGCAGAAATTCAAACTGCTTAATCTTAGCCATGAATAATAAACTTTCTGTTCTGGAACTATTTCTCATAAGTAATATTAAGAAGGTATTTAAAATAACTTTGTTATGCTAATAACATTTTCATTAATATTTTCACATCTAGTCCTCTTTCCCAGCAGACTCCTGAAGCATCTCATCTCCTCAACCCCATCCTTTCTTCACGATACTATGTCTACTCTGGCAAAGATGCCTGGCTCTTTTTTTTTTCCCCTCGGCTATATATTATTTTCGGGTTTGTTGTCTACATTCTACGAACATGGACAAATAAAATCTATCATCTAACTCTTGAGAGAGCAACATTTAGGCTGCATCTTGCTGAAAGCTCCCGACGAATAGAAAAAAGCATTACTGTCAACTCTAAGGGACGAGATGCTGCAGGCTCAGGGCTCCGGAGAATGTTACAGCATTAGGGCAAATAAGAAGAGAGTCTAGTTTGGCTCAGCACAGCAAAGGCAAAACCCTGAGAGGAAAGACTGCACTCTGTTACTAATGCATCTGCTGATATGAAAGTTGCACTTTCCCTTTAGGTATGAGGGCTTCTCCAGCATGGGTCCGGGACTATAAACTTACAGAGTCAAATGAGGGTGATTTTCATTTTCAGATTTGTGTGTGTGTGTGTGTATGTGTATGTTTTGGGTGCATACACATGTGTTAATATATGTGGAAGCCCGAGTATAATTTAGGTAGATGTGGTTCATCAGGAGCCATTCATCTTGGGTTTCCTTAAAATACATTTTTATTTTTCAAGTATTCATAAGCAGTGTTACTAAGGGGAAGAAGAAAACATCAGTATCCCTGAAGCCTCAGTTACAAGGGGTTGATTTACATGCTGAGATCCAAATTCCTGCTGTTAATAAAAGCTTCCTTAACTGCTGAACTATCTTTCAGCCACCTACCTTCCTTTTTGAGACATGCTCTTTCACTGGTCTGGAATTTACCAAGTAGGACAGACTAGCAAGTGAGCTTAATAATCCTCACTGTCTCCTCCCCAGTGTCTGGGATATATATGCATGCCATTGCCTGGCCATTTAACACAGAGTCTGTAGCTCAAACCCAGGTCCTCGCGCGTTTAAGTGTCTGAGAGCTCTATCCCCAGCCCAAAGATACGTCCAGTCCTTATGTGGTGCCCACTGTCTATCATCACTGCAGCAATGCCACATCTAAGACTGGGCACACATTCTCAGCATGGAGGAGAGATTTTCATAGATTTCAGGTTTCTGTTCATCATGTTTTGAGCAAAGTGTGAAACTGAAGATTCCATGGTTTGCTATAGATTTAATTGGAAATTGTCAAGTCTCGCAATGTCCCTTCTCAGCAATGACAATCTAGTCAGTGTTTGGATCTGATGAGCCAATTCAAAGGCTCTTGGGAGTACAATGGGAAAAACAAAAAACAAAGTGAATATCAATTTCTGCAATTGGAGGATCAAGTGAAAAAGAATAAACAAAGCCAAGACTGGCTAAAATTGGAAACCTGAAGTTGCTATTAATGAAGAACTATTGTTTCTTGAAGTAGGCCAGTAAAAATTATAACACATTACATTTGGGTTTATACAGACATCTTTTGACAATTGCATGTCATAGTCTTCCTGTAGTTATTAAGGTCATTTGAGGGAATTATTTAATAGTTCTTTTCTTTCTTGAGTTTGATGACTTCAAAGTTGATATCCTATATTAAAGCTGAAGGCAGTCTTTTGAGTAATCAATTTGTAGTATTCTAGTTTTTTTAAAAAAATATCTGTGGGCTCAAATCATGAGATATAGCAGAGTACAAAAGCACAGGAAATATAAACATAGTAGCAGAAATTGTCAGAATTGTTGAAAATATCTGCTATATGGTTCATTAGCCTGAAATAGATATTAATGCATATATATTTTAAGTGCATGAATGTTTAGCCTACATGTACCTCTGTGCACTACTTGCATGTCTGGTGCCAATAGATGGTAGCGGAGGGCATCAGATTCTCCTGGAAGGAGAGTTCCACAGATGGTTGTGAGCCACCATGTGGTTGTTAATAATTGAACCTATCTTTTGGAAGAGTAATCAGTGCTTCTAAACAGCCAGCCATCTCTCCAGGCTCTGGGGCATATTTTCTTAAAGAATACAATATATCACCGCCATCCCCCACACACCCAGAATCTCATGTTCTAAAAGTAAAATTTAAATCTTCACTGTTCATGTAGAAAATGTAAAATATGTTTTCAAACAAATCCTTTGTTACCTGCCCTGAACCTTAATTTATAGCTAATATCCGTGCCCTTTCTCTTAAAAATAATACAAGCCAGTGGGTAGGAGACCCCCCTTACCAAATACAAATATGTCTATGGGTGTTCCACCCTGCTCAGTAGCTTCAGTACCTACATATTTCCTCTTGGTCAAAGCTAATGGCTTCAAATATCCTGGAATGGAAGCTTTGCCACATTATCAGATATCCTAGTTCATAAGCCACCCTCCTTTGATTTGTTTGATCTCTTCTAAAACAGTGGACTCACATAAGTAGACACACCAGCCAAGGCTCTTCCACAGCGATTTCTACAGCAATGGAGTCTCCCCCACCTCCTTCCTGCCCTCTTTGGTCCCTGACTCACTTACACTCGTAGCAGAGAGGTAAACGAGCACTGGGTAGCACTTTCGGAATATACTTTAAAGATAACGCAAACACGGGTAATGAGTTTAATATACCCCGGGGCTGGTCTCAGAAGTTCGAAACCTTCCTGAGAGCTCAGAACAAACCCAGGAACACGAAATCAGTCTCTATTGCTCCATGTCTCTACCACGTATCGGTGAACCGAATACATAACTCTTCATTCATGCAATCAGTGACAGGTTTGCTTGCTTTTAGAGGCAGTACCTCACATATCCGAAACTGAGACAGTCTTGCTATAGAACAGATGATGAACATGAGCTCCTGTCTCCCATGGTGCTGGGATGAAGGGAGGGCCATAATCACCAGGGGTACCTTAATTACCAGTGGTATTTTTTTTTGAGAGAGAGAGAGAATTATCTCTCAACAATCATTCTTCTTTCTCTCCCAAAAGTTTCAGTGAACCTTTCAGAGGAGTGACTTTCTGCCTCAACTGTCCTTCCCTTACAAAAGGTCTCTTTTCTGATGAAGCCTGAGAGCTGAAATAATCAATGGGTGTAAAATTTAAAACTTAGAAGACAAGTTGGTATTATGTCAGCAGTGAGAGGTTGAACCTATGGAGCCTCAGTCTTCGCAATCAGAGCTGGAGGTTCAGGGAAGACCAGAGAAAAACACTGTCTTCTGGACACTCAAGAACTCACAGCAATGAGTGGTCGCCTGCATGAGAGGTGCACAAGATCAAGCCAACAGCAATTCTAGCTTTGGGGCTGGGATTAATGAGTCCTCTATGCTGGGGTTGGAGAGTCAATTTTCATTAAGGGTGAGGGCCCTTGCAGCCCAACCACCAGGTTCCTGTGGATGGTTCTACACTAACTGAGTATGTGTGTAACACAAATGGGCTCAGTGGGTTATAAAAGAACAATAAAATCCCATAAAATTAGGAGGAATTGAGGAGGCAGAAAGTGATCTGGGAAGAGTTAAAGGAGAAGTAGGGGTGGAATATGACCAAAACACATTGCATGCATGTATAAAGTTCTAAAGGCTTAACAACAATGTCATATTGTCAAAATCTAAGACAATAGGCCATGGAGGAAGAGGATCCAGGCAGTCCTGATGAGACTTAACAAGCTATGGGCAGATGACAATAGTGGAGAACCCCTCCCCCCTTTCAGCAGACTAGGGGAAAGGGATAGGGGAAAAAAGGAGGGAGGGAGCTTCAATCTGGAAACATAATGAATAACTTCTGAAGAAAAAAAAATTGAAAAGGAAAATAAAATTATCTCTTTAAAATGACCCAAGGTTATACATACTATATATTAACAAAAACTGTATTTTTAATACACCAAGAAATTGAGCTTATGCCTAACTACCTAGAGCCTTCACCCCTATGACCTAGTATTCATAGTACTGGGAGGTACTCTGCTTGCTACTGAAGGAGAAAGGCAAACACCAAACCAGGTATCAAGCCTTACATCTACAAGAGTGACCTTCCTGCAAGGTAGTGTAGTGCATGGCTGGCACAAAGCTTGTGGAAGTAACCAACCAATATCTGATTTGACTTAGGCCCACTCCATGAGGTGGAACCCATACCTGAAGCTGTCTGTGTAGTTAAGGAAGTGACAATAGACAGGTCAATGAAGTAGGGAAAACTAAATACTATTATTCTGCTAAAGGAAGGTAGCAATAAAAGGACTCCTAACAACCTTCTGCTGTACTCAATAGAGTCAGTCCTTGCTCAGACATTAGCGGAAAAGCCATCTCCTACAACAGATGGAAACAAATAGAGACCCACAGCCTGACAATATTTACAGAATGAAAGAAATGAACCACCAGGGAACAAACCACTCTTGAGGGTAGGCCCACACCCAGCTGTAGGTGGCCAGCACAAAAGGAACTCAGTGGCATCTTTGTTTTAGAATATGGCGTCAGAACAGTTTTTTTAACCTTACAAGTTTTTGGCGTATGTAATGTTGCCTCCAGAATGGCACTTTTATGGGATGCTGCGTGTGAGAATGTGTGAATCCCTGTCTGAATTTATTGTGCTTTTGCTTTGGCTCTTTTTCTTGTTAGGAGCTTTAGTCACACACTGGTTTGTGTTTATGTGGTTATTTTATCTTCTTATCATTCTTTCGATGCCTGTTTGTTTTCTGATTACAGATAGAAAGAGTATGGGAGGATAGGGAAGAGGAATGAGGAGGAATAAGGAGAGGAGAAACCATAATCAGAATACATTCTATGAGAACATCCATTTTTCTATAAAAGAAAAAAATACCAAAATTAAAATAAACACATTAAAACATCTTTTTTCATTGATCAGATTTTTCCTTGTTCATTTCAAGAATATGTACATTATATATAACATATTTTATATGTTTCATTCTTATTATTCTCACCACACTATCCCGTGTCTCTCCTAAAACTTTTCTTTAGAAAAACATTGCAGACCTTATATAAATATAACAAAACATTACATAAGTAATACAAAGATGAAATTGCAGTGGGACAGGGGCAAATAGTAATAAACAAATATTCAAAACACGAAAACTTCAAGCTACTCAGTCATTGTTTAGAAAATGTTTGTATTACTAGAAGTCAATGGAGCAACACACACCACTTAAACATACACTATTTTTTGCAGCCATGCAAACTGTCATTTTTATATATCTCAAGAATGTAGGCAAAGCCTTTCTGAGGGGCATTTGCCAATTTGTAGCATGAGCTTCAAACTCTTACATTCATTGCATTTTCAAGATAATTAAAAAAATAACACTATGGCATGCTTCAAAACCAGAGAATATTGAATGCATTTTAGATAACTTAATACTGTATCTATGAGACAGAATATTACACATTTGTCAGGCTATTAAAGTAAAATAAAAGTTATTTTCCTTACATTGTACTTTTAAGATAGTGAATATGCTCTGTGGTGACTCAAACAAGAGTTGTCTTTCTTTTTCGTCTCTGCCTTTGGGTAAATAAGGTTGACTGAGTAAATTGCATTGGTACATTAAAGTTCGTCTCTATTCAGAAGTGCTTGACAGTGATCAACAGACTATAAGTTCCCTTCTGCCCTCTGAAGTCAGTGCCTTCCATCTCACTTATTCAGGATATTCATAAGCGCTAATAGAATGGAGCCTTTTGAGTTAGTCCTTTTACTTAGAATATTGGTGTTTGGGGGAGAGTTAACTGCTGTTGAGGGTATAGATTAATATCTTGCTCCTTTTTATTTCTCATCAGTAGTCTATTTCATATGCTATCATTTCTTTATTCAGCCACCAGATGATAGACAGCTCAGCTGCCTACAGATTTTAGTTATGGTGATTAAAATTATTATGAATATATACATATATATATATGTATATATATATATATATATATATATATATATATACTCATAAACTTTTCTCTTAAGTTGTTTTCCTTCTCATCCCCACCACAACTTGGGACAGAGTTTCAATTCGCAGTACCAGGCTGGCCTTCAAGTCAAAATCCTGTTGGTAGTAATTTTACCAGGGGCCACAACCTTAATGAACTGACTCGCCACCCCCATCCCAGCACCCATCAATTGTCAATACCACTGCAATTAGGGGCAAAGCCTATGAGGTGAGTAGGAAATACAGAATTTTGTCACCATGTCTACCTTTATTAAATGTGTTTTATTTAAGAGTTTGTTTACAGGTAGATATATGCAACATTAAAAAGTCAGCAATCTCTTTTCCAAAGTAGCTTGCCATTTTATATTTTCAAAACAAAAACAAAACGGTCCAACTGTATCACTCACTTTCCCTTGGTTACCTTTCTGTTCTACCTCAGGGGGTTGATGGGTATATCTGTGGCCTTGATTCTCATTTCCTTAACAACAGAGTTATTATACATCTCTTCACGTGAAATTTCCCATCCCTTGCTTTTTCAGTGACAAGTCTGCTCAGATATTTGCCTGTTATAAAGTGATATTTGCTGATTTATTATTATTATTATTATGTCATTTTTGGTGTTCTTTTTTGCATTAGAAATGTGCCTTATCCTGTTTTGTTTTCTTTTCCTTTGTTTTGGCAATCTCTGTGGTTTGCAGTCAGTTTTTGAACAGTGCCATCCAAAGAACCGAGTTTTAGTTTTGATCAAATTCATCAGTTTTGTTTTCCTTTTAATGTTTCATCTTTCTGTGTCCATTCCAAAAAAATGTTGCCTAATTGAAAGTCAAAATATTTGCTCTTATGTTTTCTTCAAATTATTTTCTGGATTTAGTTTTTTTTTTTAGGTTTATAATACACCCTGAATTAATTTTTATACAGAGTATGAAACAGAATTCTAAATTAGCTTGTCTATTTGTGAGAAGAAGCTCAGTTTGTTTCACCAATGAATTAAGTTGGCACTTTCATTTTTTTTAAAAAAGATTTATTTATTAATGCTCTGTCTGCATGCACACCAGAAAGTTAATAGAGGGGTATCAGACCACATTGCATATTGTTGTGAGCCAACATGTGGGTGCTGGGAATTGAACTCAGGAACTCCGGAAGAGCAGCCAGTGCCCTTCTCCACTGAGCCTTCTCTCTAGCTCCCAAGTTGGCATTTATAAATAAGTTTTTAAAAATCAAAACGCATTTACATCACTTCTCAATTCCCTTCCTCAGTCCAACCCTCCCATGGCCTGCCCTCTAACTTGTCCCCTGTGTCTCCTTATGCCCTCTCAAATCGATGCCTTCTTTTTCTTTGAATGCTCTTGTCACGTGTGAGTGTGTGCACGTGCATGCACACACAAATATACAAACACAGCCTGCTGAGTGCATTTAATGCGGCCTGTGTGTGTATAATTTCAGTACTAACCAGTTTGTTTAAAATGTTTTTCATACTCACTTAGTAAACCCACTTCCTTTTGATTTTTGGATTTTTTCAATCTTTTTTACTCAAGTTTTATATGTAACATTTATTTATTTATTATACTTTATTCATTTTGTATCCCCTCTGCATTGCCCTCCCTCCTCCCCTCCCAAATCCTTCCTTCCCTTTCTCCACACATGCCCCTCCCAAAGTCCACTGATTAGGGAGGTCTTCTTTTCCTTCCTTCTGATCCTAGTCTATTAGGTCTCATCAGGACTGGCTGCATTGTCTTCCTCTGTGGCCTGGTAAGGCCGCTTCCCCATCAGGATGAGGTGATCAAAGAGCAGACCGATCAGTTCATGTCAGAGGCAGTCCCTGTTCCCATTACTATGGAACCCACTTGGATACTGAACTGCCATGGGCTACATCTGTGCAGGGGTTCTAGGTTATCTCCATGTATGATACTTGGTTGGAGTATCAGTCTCAGGAAAGACCCCTGTGCCCAGATTTTTGGGTTCTGTTGCTCTCCTTGTGGAGCTCCTGCCCTCTCCCTATCTTACTATTTCCCACTTATCTCAAAAGATTCCCTGCACTCTGCCCGAAGGTTGGCCATAAGTCTCAGCATCTGCTTTGCCATCCTGCAGGGTAGAGCCTTTCAGAGGCCCTCTGTTGCGGGCTCCTGACTTGTTCCCTGTTTTATCCTTCTTCTGATGTCTATCCTCTTTGCCTTTCTGAATGGGAATTGAACATTTTAGTCAGAATGGGAATTGGAAAAGATCATCCTGAGTAAGGTATCCCAGAAGCAGTAAGACACACAGGGTTCATACTCACTCATTCATAAGTGGATATTAGACATATAATATAGGATAAACCTACTAAAATCTGTACACCTAATAAGTAATATTTTTATGTGTACCTGCATTTTCTTTACTCATATACATGTAAACTAGGAATTTTTTAACATGTTATTCACTTTCTGCTCCCTCAGAATTTGGCTTTTATTTAAATTTTTACAGGAATAATTACATTAGTAACTAGAGTTGAGCTACAGAAAATATGTAAAAAAGGGAGATGTCAACTTCAAAGTTTATCAGTTATTAAAACCAACATCAGATTACATTTAACAGCTTTGTTACTAAATTGAATATTCTCAAGGAATGGTCTCAAGATATTAAAGTTCAAGGAAGTGTTCTCAATGAAATAAACTTTTTCGAGATAAGAAAAATGATGTTGTGAGAGATAATCTGATCTTCCCATTGTTTCTAAGTGGCACAACCAGGATATGTGTGTCTGAATTCAAAGCCCTAAATCCTTCGTTTAATTTGTTGAGAATTCTATATGTGCGTACTGCATTACATCATTTCCACCACTTCCTCTCCCAACTCCAGCACTTCACATACTCTCCACATAGTCCATCTCAAATTCATGACATCTTCTTTAGTTATTAGTGTTACACATCTATGTTGTATATGATATAACGTATATGAATAAGCACACAATATATTTAGTGTTGCTTGTTGCATATACGAATAAGCACACAATGTATTTAGTGCTGACCAAGTGGGACTGAATAAGCTATCACAGTGAACACTCCCTGACCAGTACTGTGTTGGGCATGTGGTTGGCATTCTACAACAGTGGACATTGTTATATCCATTAGAGAAAAAATTAGACTTCCTGGAAGGGTTATTTTACCAAGATTTATATAGTGTCTGTCCTACAGTCTCGTCTCTGCCCACTCTATCATTCTAAAATAAAGTCATTAAGGTTCTACCTCACTGAAAAATATTTCTTTGAGCTACAATCCAGGATTAGAATGTGGGCGCTCATGTGAGTTGTTTTTAGACAGAGATACGTATGTTCACTCTGATCCTGGAGGAAAGTGGAATATGTAAATGTGCTTTGTAACTTCTGTGTTGTAGACAGCATCAATTTGGATTTATTGGGTCTACAAAGCCTGGGACAAGTTGAGAACATTCTAGACCTTTGATATTACAAATAATGATGTCTATAATGTTGAGCAGATAAAAAGATGAGGGAGCTTTAAGACAGTGAAAAAGAACTGAGAGCAACTTTGTGTACTCTTTCTTTTCCATGCATGGAAAGGATTAGAGTTAATGTAAGCTTAGCCCAGATACTGAACCACCAGAGAACACTCATTGGCCAAACGTAGGCCCTTGGCACACACAAACAGTTGTGCAGCTTGTTCCTCATGTGGGACTTCTAAAAGTAGGAGCTGTATCTGACTTTGTTGCCAGCCTTTGTTTCCTTTTTCCCTAACTGGGTGGTCTTGCCTAGCCACAATAGGAGTAGATGAGCTTAGTCCTACTACAACTTGATATGCCCAAGCTGGGGTGGGGTTGGCAGGGTATGGGGGGGGGAAGGTGAGTGGGAGAGCCTGGGAGGAAAAGAGGGAGGGGAATCTGCTACCAGATGTAAAATGTAAAAAAATAATTAATGAAAAATAAAAAGTCATGTCTTGTTAAAAAGAAGAAATAAACTTTTTTTAAAAAAGCAAATAAATGATTTAGGCATGGAATATGCTTTGCAATCACATGTACTATCTATATTTTTCCCTCCCTGTTCACATGTTCAACTTATGACAGACATTTATTTTGCCCATGATGCATTTAGTTAATGCAAAGTGAACAACAGTTTGATACACACACACATACACACACACACACACACGGAAACAGCTTTTCTTAGATTCCACACTTCTACGTTCTTAACACATCTTTATCTAGTCTTCTATAAAAATGACAAGTTTTGCTAGGGCAGAGCTTGCCTTTTCAGACATTTCCATTTTGTATTCAGTGTCAGTGACGTAAGTCAGTGACGTGTGCGTGTGTGTGTGTGTGCATGTGTGTGCTGTGTTCATGACTACTCCACTATACATCACAGAATCTAGGACAAATTAAACATGTCAAACATTATAACTTGTAACAAACAGACGTAGCATGTAAACCAAAAAGTAAAGACAAGTCAAAAATAATCTGAATATCACTCCTAGGGAATTGCTGGTTAGTAAAATTATATTTCTCTTGACTGCTTTCACTACTAAAAGATGCTGTTTTGCTCACTAATCTCACAAAATAATCTTTTGGCCAAGTTTTTAAGATGCCAAGCTCGTGCCTTCCTAAAAAAGCAGTTGCTGGTGTATTGGTGGCATTTGATGAATTTTACTGTTCTCTTCGTTTTAACACCCTTTGCCATGGGAAGGAGAGAGTGGCCCCTTTAGAAACAGTGATGGATTAGACCAGACCTTGATTGGTAATCGCTAAGCAGAATACACTAACCGCAACAGAGGTAAAGAAGAGTGAGAGAGACGTACAGAAGAAAATGTGATAGTGTTATATATGACATCGTCAATAATTTAGGAAATTTGGACATTCTCTGTCTGTTGCTATCAAATTACTATTAGATCATTTAAATAAATTATAGCACAGATACAGTTGAATGTTATATAAACATTAAATGAAGCAGGGCAGAAGAATATTTATTGACATAAAAATGTCATGAAGAACTTCTCTTGATTGTATGTGGATGAGGAGTTAGGATTAAGTTTCAAAAGGATATTCTTTTACTTACCTAGAATATTTTTACATCTACATGTTGCATATAGACAAATGTACACATTTCTTTAAGTTCCATTATTATGATTATCACTCTTCTACATACTCCTCCACCAGAGGGCTGCCGGGTGGCTCAACTGTAAGGAATATGTCCAAGGAAGTGCCTGGGATTTTGTGAAGGCTCCAGCTTTTTATACCGTGTCTGGACTACGCTGACAGAATGAATATCTGGTAAGGTTTTGATGAGCACAGTGACAGAAGTATACAGATTAAAAATCTTAAAATATGCTGGCTTACGGAATTATTTTTACACTGCCAGGGGTTTTTAACTAATGTTGAACTGTGAGATGACCCACAATTTGACTCAGTGCCCTGACAGTTAAGAGCTTTGCCCTAACAGCTGAAAGCTTTGCTTGTTAACAAAATCATTTAAGCTTGTAAGCCTCAATTCCTTTGTATTAAATATAAAAGAAAAAAGTACCTGCAAGCAGGGTTGTTGTGAATTAAATGAGGAAAACCAAGAAAGATGTGCCTGTGTAATACCCAGAGTGTGTGCAATAAGCAATGAAAAATAACCACACACACACTTGTGTGTTTGTGTACATACATACATATATGTATATAGTTTCTGCATCCCTAAACACTTATATGCATGCAACAGTTAGTGTATATGCAAGTAATTTCTGCCTGTACAGAAGGGAAGAAGCTAAATGAGGCCATGGCTTATTAGGTAATAGTAGCAATAGCAGTCTACAACAAGGTTATACAGCAGATATTCACACATAAGAACTTCCTTTAAGCTATATTGAGGCATCACCTGATACAGAAATGTTGGATGTTCTTTATCAGGTTTTTAGTGGGTATGTATCCCTCATTCAGTGTAAGGCATTAAGATGAAAATGACTACATTTGATGTCATTTGGAACACAAGTTCCAACAACTTTGTAGGTTTTCAATTAAACAACTTTCTTATAATTTTATATAATTTTAAAAATTATTTGAGCCATTCAAAACTAAGGAGAGATCAAGTATTATTTGTTGGCATCAGTATAAATAAAGAGACAAAATTAATTGCAACACTGATCATGACGTTGTACACATTTACTGTGATGGAGAGACAAAATATTCAGGTTTCTTTCCTTAGCTAGAAAGGATTTCTCTTCTTCCCAGTAACTGAGATTCTAATCAGAAAAAAATCAAGCTGAAATAACAATGTCAGGGGTTTGTTTCCAACACTGAAAAATCATGTACATAGAGCCCATCTGGAATTATATAAGATACACATACACACACATACATAGGAACACTCACACAAATATACAGAGAAACAGCAAATTGTGAAGAAAGTCAGCAAAAATCTTAAAAAGTACATTGAATGTTATCTTATGTCATCAATGATGTAAGAAAAACTGAAAGTATTTGAAATGATCCAAGAAGTAACAGAGTTAGGGCTAGTTTGAGAGTTTTTAAAAACACCGCAGTATTGATAAAATGAATCATATTTTTCAACATCTAGAATGCATGTCTAAAAGCAAAGATTAATTTCAGCAGATAACTTGATTAGAACATTCATGAGTGTTACTGTCTGGATGCTGCTTGAGTGTCTTTTGGGACCATGAGGCTGAGGTGTGCTGTGTGATGGCCAGACTACTGGGTTACATCTTAGAGGTCATCAGGCCTTAAGGAGAGGTACTAGGTTATTTGTAGAGGTAGAGGTGGTATGGCCTTTTTGGTAGTTTTGTTGTTATTACTGTTTTGTCTGAAGATTATAGCCTAATTTACAGCCAGGGTTTTTTTTTTAATTTATTAATTTTATGTCCATTTTATGTCCATTTGCCTGTATGTGTTTCTGTAGGAGGGTGTCATATACCCTGGAGCAGGAGTTACAGGCATGTGTGAGCTGCCGTATGGCAGCTGTGAATTGGACCCAGGTCTCATGGAAAAGCAGCCAGTGCTCTCAACTGCTGAGCTGTCTCTCCAGTCCCCTCTTTGGTAGTTCTTGAAGGCAGGCTGTCACGAAAGTCATATCCCTGGCCACTCACCCTGGCTCAGGATCGGATTGATTCTCAAATATTTCCGCCATGGTGACATGCTTCTCTTCTCTGCAGAGATCAAATGAGAATCATTGCTCTATGCCCGATTTTGACGTTGGGATCTCCCTAGTGATGAGCTGAATAAAACTTCCTTTTCTTCATAAATAATGTGTGTCAAGTATTTTGGTGTAATGATGAAAAGCATCAGAGTGGATAAATATCTGTGAGGTCAAATAATAAAATGAATTTTAACAAAACGAACCATTATTTACTAAATTCACTTTCACATTCCAGGGTATGCTAGACGATTAAGTACATGGTATGAAATGGTATTCTCAGTGATTTTTCTCAAGCATTCCATCACAAAAGGACCTGCAAACTTTACATATTACTAATAATAATACATGAAAAGACTTTCAAACTGTTACTGCACCTGCCAAACAATGGTGCCCCCCACACTAAATTCTACTGTAGGGAATTCCATACCTTACTCTAGGCCTAACTGAGTGTCAGTGTTTCTCATCTGTAAAACACAACCGCAAGTATGGATGTGAGAACTTGGCATCGAGGCAGCCATTTCTACCCATTCCTCTATTAGCAAAGGTTGCTTGAGGAAGTCTTTGCTGGCCACCTGTTCCATCCTGTCGCTGCTGTCCCTGAGACCTCATAACAGGGGTGTAGGAAGTGTAAATGGGCTCCAACGTCTCCTCTCCCTGGTGTAATGGGGATAATCTCACAGAAAAGAAGTGGCAAGGGGAAAGGACACGAACAGGAGAAGGCAGCTGTAACTTAGCGTTAGTACCACTTTACAGATGGGAACATCGAAGTCCACAGGCATTAAGCATATTCTGCTTCATGCCCTGCAGTGATTAGGAATAAACCCTAGATACTACCTTAAAACATTTCTCATGTTAGTACGAAGGGCTATGTGTTATGAACAGTGCTTATTTACAGCCTGTGAAGGTAGAAGTACGCAAAAACAAATATTTTCAAAGGTTAGGAAAGGGAAGGTAGGATGGCTAAATAGGTGGGCTTGCTACCATATTAACAAGCTGAGTTCTATTCTGATATTCCTATTGTGGAAGGAACGAACTAGCTCCTCCATGCTGTCTTCCGAGCTACATAAACAAGCCATCATGTATGGCAAGTACTTGCATGAGTACACGCATACACACTCACTCGTGCATGCACAGCCACATCCACATGTAATGTAAATAACTTTAATATGCTAAGGAAATACGGTGACCATTTATGTGGCTTAGTGTTTCCCTTTTATTATCTGTCTAACAAAGTTGTTATTAGGTATATCAGTTTTAAAGTGTTGTGGATTCTCTGTATCCTTGTATTGGGATTAAAGATGTTATTTAGCAAATGAGCATTGAAATCTAACACTGTCCACTACTACTTCTAAATATAAATTTTAAATATACAATTTAAATATAAAATGTTAATGTAAGTTTATAACTGCTGAAATCATCGAACTGGAATGTATCGGGCCCTGGGTCAGGGAGGCTGGGCATATCAAAGGCATTTTATGAAAAGCATCTTTGCTGGACCATAGTGGAAAGTTTCACTATTGTAACAATACTTAATATTCCAGCAATATTCTTATTTTGCTGATTACCAAGAAGCGTATTGACTACTATGTCCACAGACACTGCTCACTCCATTCACGGTTAACTGAGATTGTTAAAATGGATGTCATTTCAAAGGAAATCCCACCTCAGAAAACATTCCATTTTTCTCGTTAAAACTGAGAAAAATGTTTTAGATACCAAACTATGTAATAATGGCTAAATTGGTTTTCATAACACCTGCCTGACATCTTTCAGCACAGTACAATGTTGAGAAACAATTAGTACTCAAAGAGGAACATTACTAACTCATCAGCACTTATGAACAACATGGGTGTTACTTATTGAAAAGCACTTAATGAATAACAGCTTCTGGAGAATAAATGAATACAAATAAAAAAGCATTATAATATCATGAAGGCTTTAGGATGAGTCAACTTGAAATCATTTTCATGATGAATTCACAATGAATTGTAGTCAATGGTTTTCTAGCAGATCACAGTTATTATGTTATAAAACATAAATATATTTGAAGATACCAAGGGAAGAGATACTATAAAACAGTCATTTAAAATTACTCACAGAAAAGCCAGCTCCTGGCAATAGGAAAATACCTCATTAGGGTAACCTCAAGAAATCCCAACATCAGAGACCCATAGAAACGCCCTTCCCAGGAGGTTCTCCAAGGCCTAGAGCAGCGTGTGATGTCCTCATTATTTCCAAGGTGCTCACAGTGTGTACACTGTTCCCCCGAGGAATAAAATATGCAGCAGGGACTCTCTCACCAACTCTGTGTGCACTACTGTGGATTTCTTGTCACCAGCCTCTGTTATTCCCCGTGTGTGCCTGATCACTAACTGTTTTTAGTAAAGTATCGCTTTGAAATATCATTTTGCAAGATGGGGGGATAAGGGGAGGAAAGGAGAGAAGGAGAGGAGGGAGGAAGAGAAAGCGAAAGGGAGAGGGAGAGAGAAATTAAGCAGGTATCGAAGTTCACAGCTGAAACCCCATTACTTAAAAGGCTAGGGCCAAACAACTGCCCAAGTTCAGAGCAAAACTGGACACACACTAAGACCCTGTCTGAAAGAAATATAAAGCAAGGCAAATGAAAAAAAGAAAAAACCAAAACCCAAAACCTGCATTTTCTCTTTTACAATGAGACATTGTAAATGTATCGTTCTGAGACTCACAGCCAAACATTGGTTGGAGCTCAGGGAGCCTTGTGGTAGAGTGGGGGGAAGGATAGAAGGACCCAGAGGAGACAGGAGTTCCACAAGAAGACCAGCAGAGCCAACTAACTTGGGGCCAGGGTAGCTTGCAGACTAAAGCACCAACCAAGGGCCATGCATGCATTGGACCCGGCCCCCTATACGTATGTACCTGATGGGCAGCATGGTCTTCATGTGGATCTCATAGTAAGGGGAGAGAGGCCTGTCTCTGACATGGACTCTGTTGCCTGCTTTTCAATCAGTTCGTCCTGGCAGGGCTGCCTTGCCAGGCCACCCCGGAGGAGGATGTGCTCAGTCCTGATGTGACTTGACGTGCTGGGGTGGGTTAGTTGGGGAGAGGCTCCCTTTTCTGAGGAGCTGGGGAGGACAGATAGGGGAAAGAGACAAGGAGGGTAGGACCATGAGGACGGGAGAGAAGGAGCTACAATTAGGATGTAAAGTGATTAAGTAAATTAACTAAAAACAGTAAAAAGAATCTACCTGCTAAAACATAAAAATAAAGCCTAGCATTCTTATTTCAACCTGAAATCTCATATTTAAGATATTTGAGCCCTTTAGTGTTTCTAGCTGAATATTTACATGACTTAGTTTTAAATTTCATTTAAATATTTGAGATATAAAATAATTGTATCATTTCCCCTTTCTTTCCTCCCTCCACCCCCCCCATACAACTTCCTGCTTGGTTTCAAATTCATTTTTTATTATTTGTTGCTATGTTCATAGATGCATGTGGATATATATATATATATATATATATTCCTAAATATAGTTAAGTCTGAATAATTCTACTTGTATGGGTATTTTCAGGGCTGACCTTGTATTTGAAGATTACACAGAATTTTTTTTTTAAAAGCAAGAAACAAAAAAAAAAAACTTATCCCAAATGTTTGAATGTTTTTTGTTTGTTTTAATGGTTCTGATGTGCAAGTGTTCACAAATGACAGCAAATTTATTAATTCCTAATTCCTTTTTCTTTACAATGCCATTGTGGCTATTGTACCCAGGATTTTTACATTTCTGTAACATAACCTTCTGTACTGACGATTTCCCTTCTGTCTTTTTAAAACTGCAAGAAGGCGATCAGTATATTGTTGGTTCAGCAGTCAAGTGTGTCAAAATTTTTATTCTTGCCAAATCTTACAAGCTGGGATCATGGTGGCCACTGATAACTGCAGTTCCTCCACTGGGCATCAGAGCACTCACATATTGTGAGGAACGAGCAGGACTGGGTCTAGCTGAAGATCTGTGTGCCACAAGTAATACACTGTCACAGCTTCATTTCATTAGGGTCAAGTGGCGCTTCTCAAATCCACCAGCCGTGAGCTGAAAAGTGTTTACTCTCTGAGATAACATGAACAGAAAAAAGGCCCCGCTATTGAACAGCCAAAAGCACTACCTCAAAACAAACACCCTCTACTCACTCCTCCCAGAGACGTTAAAAAAAAAAAAGCCATAGGGAGAGGACAGGAGCTCCACAAGGAGAGTAACAGAACCAAAAAATCTTAGCACAGGGGTCTTTCCTGAGACTGATACTCCAACCTAGTATCATACATGGAGATAACCTAGAACCCCTGCACAGATGTAGCCCATGGCAGTTCAGTATGCAAGTGGGTTCCATAATAATGGAAACAGGGACTGCCTCTGACATGAACTGATTGGCCTGCTCTTTGATCACCTCACCCTGATGGGGGAGCAGCCTTACCAGGCCACAGAGGAAGAGAATGCAGTCACTCTTGATGAAAGCTGATAGACTAGGATCAGAAGGAAGGAAAGGAAGACCTCCCCTATCAGTGGACTTGGGGAGGGGCATGTGTGGAGAAGGGGGAGGGAAAGTGGGGTTGGGAGGAGAGGAGGGATTTATGGGGGGATACAAAGTGAATAAAGTGTAATTAATAAAAAAATTTTTTAAGCCAATAACATGTCCTGTCTGAGGAAACTCTGAGGTGATGAGACATGTCTAGCTGATGCTGTGTCCTTCCTGTTGTAGCACCCTACATGGTGTTTGTTGAGTCTTTCTAAACCCATCAAGCTGTAGATGTCAAACAAGGGTGGTGTTGTGCAAGTGAATGAGTCATCAATAAATCTATTTAAACAAAACCAAACCAAGGAGCAACCACCATCAAAACATCCTGCAAACTGATCACTGCTCTTACCTTAAAGAAAAAAAAATAACATGCTTTTAATTGATATAGAATTACATCAATTCTCCCTTCAGGCCCTCTTGGATACCCTCACTCCAACCTCTCCCATGGCCCCCACTCTCAGGTTCTTAGATTAATACTGGCGCACACATACATACACGTACACACACACAAACATACACACACACACATCCTACTGAGTCCACCATAATTGATTTGGGCATACCCAGTTTCAGGGTTGACCACTCTGCACTGAACAACCAATAAGGAGGCTCCTCCCTGGGAGAGACACTAATGTCCTTTTCCCAGCAGTCCTCATTTGCCCATAGTCCCTTGTCAAGGATTCGCCCATGTCCCAGTTAGCGCACCCACCAATAGTGTCACTGTTCTGCTCTTGTTATGCAGTCATTTCTATAAGTGATGGTTTTACAGCAGACTTCCTTGTATTCTGGCTGTTTCCACCTGTCTTCCATGATGGTCCCTGAGGCATACATGCAGGAGCTGGGATGCAGATGTGTTGGTTTTCATTGGCTATAGAGACAGGCTTCTCTGCTGAGGTAGCTCTTTTCCTTAACCTTTTCGGGCCTTTACAACCACAGACTGACAAGTTGACAATCATTGCCTTGGCAAGCCTAAAAACTGTTGGTTGCAGCTCTTGCTCTCCTTAGGAGGACACTGAAGTGATTTTACACTTTGAATAAGAATACCCCACTTTACAAAAATGCCTGCCTATGCACGCCCCCAAATGCCACCAAATCCTGACAGTCATTTCCTCCTTCCAGTACCACCTGTTCTCTGAACACCCGCCCACAAGCTGCTAAAATCCTCCTGTAACCTCAGCCACATGCCAACACAGAACACTGCCTGCCACCCCCACCGCGAACCTCCAAACCATAGTTGCAATAAGGAAACAAATATATACAAGTGACATTGTAAAGGGGCTTATGTCAGACAGAGAAGGGTTCTGGGCTAGATGGCCAGAATTCATCATCTGAATCTGTACAAATCACAAGATCTTTTCCCCCTCTGGTATAAATGTGGTATTAATCATATATCCAATTGCTAAAGAGAAGCTCAGGCTAAGATGCATTTATTGACCAAACAGCAAACACAAAGTCTCTACCTTCCCATACTTCATTAGAAAAGCTCATGTTTCTCTCTTTCATTTAAAGCCCAAGAACAACTTTTCCTATAGGTTATAACCGAACAGCTCCTTGATTTCAATAGCCCTGGTTTGTTTAAGCCTAAAAACTGTACTCTTTATGAAGAATATAGTAAGTTATTCCTTGTCCCTTGAAGAACTATTTATTTACCAAATGCCATGTGTGGAGGGGCCGTGGTGTTAGAATGGAGATGATCAGTTTTCAGATAATAACATTTCCAAGATTTTTATTGGCTTCTTTTCAGTGGCAGACTTAATAGAACCTTAGCTCAAATTCAAGTCCTAACACAAGTCTTTGTTTCTCCAAGTCCTTAATAAGGTGCTGTTCCTCTAGTTACGCATGACAGAGGACTGAATGAATGGATAAACGGATAAAGACAGAAATGCATAAACGAATGCAAGATCTTTGAACAAATGAACAGACAGGGCTTTTCCTCAGACTAGTTTGGGTACTCTGACGTGGGCTGTGGTTTTCACTGGGGACCAGGAACTCACACACACTCTTCATCACACTTGTGCAATTAACCTAACAGGAAGAAAGTGGACGTGGACCATGTTGCTGTAAATTGCTAGCAGGATTTCATGAGTTTGAGTATTTCAGGAACAAAAGTGGAGCTATTCTGTGCCTTTCAGGATATTATAATGGGTTGGAATCCACTGAGTAAGAGCACACCAGCTGTCTCCTTGTTTAAATTTAAAGGAAACAAGATCTTTCCTTATTCAGGAAAACAAAAATTCAAAAGCCTTACTAGGACTTTTCTCTCTAAAGTTGTCACTGAGATCAATGTAGCCCATTCCCCAAGTTGCTCTTTGGAAATTTAACACGATGTAGCTATTAAATTTGGAACCAAATCTTAAACCTTACTGGTTATAAACCACTAATTGGAATGGTCAGAATTGAAGTGGGAAGCTAGTCCTTTCTTGTTTTCCCACAAGTGAACTGAGCACCTTGAGAAGTGGAAAATGGAAATTAAATATGACTGCATGTTGTTTTTTTTCTTTTGTTTATGTTTTCTAAAATAAATTTAAAGCCTCACAAATATAAATACTATCTTCCAATTGAGGGCATATCCCCCACCCCCCAATTGACCTTTAAAAACAGGAGAAAAAGTTTTGTGCTGAGTCCCAGACATGTATTGACTAAGGAAGAGAGAAGGGAACCCTGGAAATTTCTCTCTTATTGGCAAGGATAAGGGAGGGGCCACTGAGATAGCCTTTGGAAAATCATTAAAGCAGCAGCTGAATAAAAGCAAAAGCGATCTCAGCATCATTGAGATCACTGAAAATACACATTATTCTCAGTCACATTATTCTGATTGAGCATACAAAACAGGTAGCCCTAACCACTTATAAACACCTTCTGTATTAACAATAAGAAGATACCAATAACCAACTCAGCTCATATTAGGAATTCTTTATCGAGGTCTTCACTGAGTTCCTCCATAGTCTTCGCTGTAGGTATGATCACCAAAATCCTTTTTAAGAATAAAGACACTGAGTCATACATAGGTAGCCAGGTGATTTGGCCAAAGAAATGAAAAAAAAATGATGAAAAGTGGGCTAAGCAGCATGGCATCTACATAGTATGGAGGGAGTAAAGAGGCTGTTGATTGGCGTCACCAATTAAGGCTACTGGAAACTGTTAGTTATGGTCCATAATGTCCAACACAATGCACTTTAGAGTTATAGAATTCAATTAATTTCTTTCTTTTAATTACCTACCAATTATGCTTCTTAATTGCCTTGTAGAAGAGAAAGCATACTCGGTCACATTTAGATACCTGTGACACATCAGACCCAGAGCTGGAAGACCCAGAATCAGTCTCAGCTGATTAACTCAGTCTCAGCTCTTCAGGATCAAAGCTGTGACTCAGTTCTTTAAATCTAATTTTAAAAAATCACTTACACCTAAGTAGTCTTTAAAATTCCATCAGTTTCAAATTCCTAGAATTATGTAGTCTCTTGATATATTTTTCCCTGATAGTGACTCAGATAATGAAAAAGCTGTCCTGAGATTTAGAAGAGGTTTCCAAGGTAAAGGGCATATTTTCAAAGCCTGAGTATACAAAGCAATCAATCCAGGGAGAAGACTTATCCAAAAGCCACAAAACAAACAAACAAACAAACAAAATCCACATTGGTTCCCTGGTCTGAGAAATATGATTAAAAAAATAATCTCAGTTCTTATACTATAAGCATGCATTTTAATTATGAATCACCCCCACAAAGGAGAAACTTAGTGTTTTTTTTCACTAATAAGTAGTTATGTCAGATATAATTATTGAGGTTAACTAGTTGAATGTGAATTTCAGATAAACTAAAAATGACATGTATGTATATTCTGTCATGGGTTATAAGGAAGGTCTTAATATAAGTTATTTATAAATATGTTATAAGCATGTTAATATTTTGAGATGTACCAAAAGTAGTCAATTTTGTGAATTAATGTTTTATTTATATTGATTGTTTATATCTATTATATTTATGTAGAAATAAATAATTTGCATTTCTGGATACTATTTAGATATAATATGAGGGGCCAAAGCTTCTATAAGGTAAGAATCACAGAGGTGTTTCCTATTTACCTATTTGTTTTTATTTAACGACTATGACAAGAGTACAAATCAAGTCACTATCAAAACAAAAGAGAGAGAATTTGACAGCCTTGGAATTCTACGATGACTGTTGAAAAGAGACCTGTGACAGAGTGAGATCCTAAGTATGGACACCAATAACAGTAATCCAGCCAATACAACACAGTTCTCAATGGGAAGATATCAGTTGGCCAGGGAAGAGCAGCCCATAGGATTCAGCTTAACTGGCATGCAGAGAGCAAAGGACCCTTGTGTCACTGCACACTGCTATGGAGGCCAGCAGAAAAGGTACAAGTTATCTGTGGGACTTCAACCTGGATGGTTGTTGAACAGGAAGTAACAAGGCAGCCATGGCAGAAAGGAACTAGTACTGGGGTTCTATATCAGACAAGGAAAACAGAAGAATCCTAGAAAAAGTAACATCCAGTTACCCAAATTAGGCGAGCGTAGAAAGGTTTGTTTGTTTTTTAATTATTCTTTATTTTTATTGTTTTTCTTCCTGGAAAATAAAACTGATTTTTTTTTTGTATTCTTTTCCAGTTTCTGTCTGTGGCAAATTGCTCTTAGATTTTGGTCATGCCATTGACAGAGACCCCCACGGGCTGGCTATGCACTTCCTTCAGATCTCCAAACTACTTTTAACAGGACCTATAGAGCTCTCACATGGTGAGCATCTTCTTATGATGAGTTATGGCAACACACATCTCTTCTTTTTTTTTCTACAAGAGAAAGATAATTTGAGAACAGGAACCAGAGCACTCATGAGTGTCTCTGAGACCCTTCTAAAGAAATGAACGAGAACGCTCATGCCCCGGGGAGGTACAGGATAGGAATGATCAGACATAAATCACAGAATCTGGTATTCAAGATATTTTGCCCAGATGCCACTATGATATGCTTTGCTGCTTTCTATAATGAATTTATTTTGCACATTTTATGTAATATATATATATATATATATATATTCAGTATGTGCTAAGAAGTAATGGTGAAATCTTCAATAAAGTATTTCTGTTTACAAAAGACTGATACAAACAGGAGTCTTCTTAACTTGTGAATAAATATAAATCCATGATGTTTCTGGGGTATCCTATTTTTTCCTTCCAGAAACTATTGCTAGCTACTGTGAGAGAGCCTGGAATTCTAGAAGCCAGACGCTACACTCACATTCTGATGAAGTTGAGTACTGTTAGGCTTTGGAGGACGATGGAGGATTTGCCCTGGGATTCCAAAGATGATGAACATATGAAATTGAGCAGAGCTCAGCCTGCATTTCTGGAGGCCTGGTTCCATCTGAGACAGACAGACAGGAGGCTAGCATAATAGTATTCTGAGAGGCTTCACACAGCAGCTTATAAAAACAGGTGCGCAGACTCATAGCCAAACCTTGAGGTAGAGTTTGGGGAATCTTATGGAAGAGGGTGATGAAGGATCAAAAGAGACAGAGAGAGGTCGAGGACACCACATGCAAACTTACAAAATACATGTGGGAATCCCAGAACTGTTCCATGGATGCTCTCTGGTTGGTGGTTCAGTCTCTATGAGCCCAACCTGGACTCCTGGGGGCTGACAAAGACTGAATCACCAACCAGGAGTTCTGAACCTCCCACACATATGTAACAGATATACAGTTTGGTCTTCCTATGGGACCTGTCTTGTCTAGCCTCAATAGAAGATGTGCATAATCCTACTTGATATACCAGAGCAGGCTGATACACATGGGAGGTCTCTCCTTCTCTGAAAAGAAAGGGAAGAGGAATGAGGAGAGGAAAGCTAAGGTGAGAGGGAAGGACTGGAAGGAGAGGAGGGAGGGGAACTTCCTACTGGGGTATAAAGTAAATGAATGAATGAATGAATGAATGAATGAATGAATGAATGAATGAAAAGAGCTGCAGAACACTAGGAGCTACTTAACGAATCTCATCGTGCACACATGGACCAAAACAGGAGGACCATGACATAGTCATGAAGATCAGAGTCCACTCTGAAGGACAGTGAGCCAAGCCTGTGCTATGTCTTCAATGCCCTCATGGTCAATCTGTTATGTTTCTTTATGTCAGGATCATCTGTTGCTTCTGAGGCTGTATACCAATTCTTTACACAAGGCTCTCTCTCCCTTACCAAGCACACTGCCTTCCTGCATTTTCTATTGTTGATAACATAGTGTCACATATTTAGTTACAAAGAAACAAGGTTCTGGAGGTCCGAAGTCAAAGGCCCACCTCTTGTATGGCTCTCTTGTCAATGGCAGCCCTGGAGGGCTACACAGAGGCAGACAAGGACATGTGTCTATTTATAGGTCTCCATTTGTTCCTCCTCTTGAAGTCCCCCAGGATTAAGTCACATGTCACAGAACTAAAGAACTTACGCAGTCCTAATCATCTCTAAACACTGCAGTCATACTGTTTTCCTCTTCTACTTCCTATCTCCCTTCCTTTACCCCTCCCTCTCCAGCACAGAACTCATTACCATGCCTTTTTCTTCAATATGCATGCATCCCTAATTCCCAATATGTGACCCTTCAGAGGAAAACTTTATTGAACACAGTCCTCACCATTTTCTTTTAGAGCCAAAACTTTGAGTTCATCAGTAAACAGTCCTTGTCCTTCCTGCCTCTGTTGTTACCATAGCTTCAAAGGAAAGGGCTTTTTTTTTTGTCTTCATGAATAACACAGAGCACATATATGTCCACATAATAAAGGTCCAATAATCAGCATTTGAATAATAAATAAATAGCTAAGAAGAAATAATCAGATGTCCAGGTTTAGGGATTTTGCCACAAGTTGATGCTAATGACATTGAGAGTTGTGTTTTCTCATCAGCCTGGCAGTTGAACCACCATGTTAGGCCTCTGTTTACTTTAGGCTTCTGTGTTTACCCCTTTGCAGCTCTCCCCTGCCCAATTACACCCCCCTCCTCAGATTTTACTTTATAGCAATTCAAAAGAATCTGAATTCTATAATTACTTTTCCATATTGAGGAACATTTTCTATATTTTCAATCCCAGTTACAAAAATAATACATCCTATTTTGGAACCAGTGGTAAATTACACTCAAATATAAACCACTATTCTGGGCTGTAAATGAAAATTCTTTGTTGGGTGACTACGTTGAAATAAAGAAACAGGGTACAGGCCTGACGGAAGTATTGTTCAATCATTTATATGCTGCTAAATATATAGAGGAAGTGTTGGAACTAAAATTCCCACACTTCCGCCAGAGAGAAAATTTGAGGTGATAGCTCTCCTTTTAGCAATTCTTTTAATGTAGCTTCCAGCTGTCATCTTGTGGTTTGTTCTCACTGCTATTTATGACCAACTGTGTAATCTTTGGTCACATGGGCATGACCACAGGTAACCTGAAGGCTGGTCAAGGAAAGTGCCACCACCCTCAGATACACTGTTGTCAAAAAACATTTGGTCACACATTGTATTTATTTCACTCTTTGCTACAATTAGAGAGGAACAGTTGATAACAGAATCAGGGTAAGAATCCATTTTTCAATGGAATTTGTGTTCTCTGTATGCCCTCTTTCTCATCATGGCGCAGTTGGACAAAACCAGTCTGAGCTAGATTCCCTTTCTTTGATCCATGATCTATTTTGGTGGAAATATGAACAGAAGCAGATGTTGGACCCCGAAATAATGCCTCCTAAGGATTATTTGTCTAGCTGTGTGACATAGTTGTACTTAATAACGTCATATGAATTCTGATTTTAATAGGGTCATTATTTCATTTAAGGTATTAACAAAACTGAAAACATACCATTTTTAAGATTCAATTTAAGCTGAACCATAAACTTACTCAAGTGTAAGTAAGTAAGTCCTGTGTGTTTTGAAATTTATACTATAAAGCAGTGATGGAATTGGTGGTCAATATCCTGATAAACTATAACAAAGAAATGGGGCTTGGAAACATGGCCCAATGATTACACGTACTCACTTTTTTTTTTCCTTTTTAAAGAACTTTGAATCTCAGCACTCACATAATCGCTAGCAACTATGTCCAATTCCAAGAAATCTGTTGCCTTTTTCTAGCCTCTCAGTCCCTTGAATGAACATATTGATGCACAGCCAGAAACAGAGGCAAAACATTCATAAATATAAAAAAATAAGACAATGAAAAAGGTGTGAAAATTACAAACATTAAGATAAGACAAGTATCTTTCATCAGCCTTGCTACTTTAGTTTTAAACCTCCATTGTACTAGTGCTAACATCCTAAGAATCTTAATAAAAATCAAAAACTCAAAGTATGCTGTTAGGAAAGAACATGAACTATATAAATAGTGCCTAATATGGGAAAATCTTCCTTGATCAAAATAAGGTGATTTTAGTAAGTCCTAACCACACCAACTTGTGATCCAAGGACCAAACGATAGCACTGCATGAGTCTTACTAGAAACACAGCTACTACTGAATCAAATTCTACACTTGAACAAGAGTCTCAACTGACTTGTATAAAGATTAAAACACACTGGTTGGTTATACCTAATCACTCATGAACACATATCTAGGACATGCCTGTTTGTAATTAAACTTTCAACTATGAGAGACCTCATTTGAGACCACCTTTGATACCTCCTTTGATGTTTATTAAAACTCCATTTTAACTCAGGTCTTCTTCCAGAACCAAAACGGCCCTAAGAATCTGTATGTTTAGTAAAATCAACATGACTTTCCAGTAAATACCATCATCTCTAACATACAGGAAAATCCTAGTTGGGTATGAGCAAGTTCTATTAAAATGTCTTAATGTTGTTCAGATTTCAATGACCTTTTTATGAGATTTGGCAGAAATGTGTTGACTCATCATCAAGATGATAACAGCATAGCTAAGAAAAAAAGTGTTTCATTTTCTGATATATTGAAAATATCACTTGTGACGATGAGGCCTCCGTGAGTTAACCCAGCTTCCACTGGTGGCCTATCTAACAGGTTATAAATTCCCAAATTACATGTGAAATCTCCATGCTCTAGATACACTTTCAGGTCCCTAAGTAGATATGTGTGTTAAAACAAAACATTTAAAAGAAACATTTACATAGTTAAGTTATATCAACCAAAAAAATAAGATATACATCTCTGATCCTATTACATTGCACAGAAACATATTGAATGCTGGTTTCATATGTAATGGTCTTTTAGACCATCACAGTAGAAATATATTGTGGTTTGTACTGTCCAGGAGTTTCTTTTTATTATATTGATACTACATGACTAGATAAGACCAAATTATTGGTGTCTACTTAACTTAGTCAATACTTTCTATACCCAACATATTCAATCTGAATCCACAAGGTACATAACAGTAATATATGAATATATTCTTTATCAATTCTTTATATATATACATGTGCAGTTAAAATTAGTTAATACATTCATTTATTCATTTATCTTAAGAGTTCATACCACAGGAGACAGGCGAAGGTAAAATTTTCATGTTACAAATTTTCTCCCTTTGAACATATTTTACTTGATTGGGAAAACAGAAGTGTTGGGAGAATCAAAAATAATTTGATGCTTTGGTTGTGAGCCTTATCCTTTAAGGGCTAAGCTATCTCTCCTGACGGCAAGGCCTGATTACTGAAGACACCACTTACTTTTTACTTACACCACATTTTTGGGCGTGGAGATATGGAGCTTGTGCCCAGTTGGAAGTTTCACCTTTCCTGACTACCATGACTGTGCTAGAAGATAATCTGCACACTACTGAAGGAGAAAAGTAATCACCAATATCACTTAGTTACAGACCCTGTGACCTACAATAATTAGCTGTCCGCAGGATACACTGGCACAATAACGGCACAAATGATGTAGAAGTAGATGACTACTTTTTTTTTCATATGTTTCCACAATGACTTTTATTAAAAATGCAGTATATTTTCCCTTCGCTATTTCTAATATTGACCACATCTCTCATATGTAATCAAAATACAAAGTTCTCCTTATATTTTAGGAGGGAAAGTCACAACACCGAATACAGCTTCTGGTATGCCAATTTGATGTAAAAGTAAGAGACAGTTTATGCTAGAACCACCTCCTTCCAGAACCCTGGGGAATAGCCACAAACCTGTCACAGTCCAAACAGAAGCTAATTGTGGTTTTTTGTGTTGGCATCTTCTTCACTAGACTCTGCCTTGTATTTGATTTTGTCAATTCAGCTTCCTGTCAGAAAACTAACAAGTTAAAAATATATAAAAGTACACTGCTGTTGATACTATTACAGAAATGGAGAGAACATTTTCTCAGAATAACCTTTCTTAAATAATATTGGATGGCAATTTGAACAGTCTTGGGTTTTTTTTTTCAGTATAACCTTTTGTGATATCCTTAATGACAAAGAGCTGTGTAAATTTTGAAAGATCTGTTTCCCTCTGATAGTAGCTATTCTAAAGTGAGTGTATGAGTGAGTAAATAATCTAAACACGTGTAGAAGCATGTTCCTGCTATTCAGCCTCCAGTACACAAACGGACCTAAGAGTATGCTGTCACAGATGGGGTGGACTACTTTTTAAAAAGTGGATTTAGAGCCCAGTCGGTGAGATAGAATACATGCCAAACACTGCTAATGTAACCAAGAACTAGATAAGTCACAGGCCCTAGGGAAAAGACTACTAGTATTATTCAGCTAAAGGAATATAGCAATAAAATGACTTCTAGTGACTTGTTGCTATGCCTATAAATCAGCACATCATTCAAACCTCACCAGAGAAGCTTTTTCTTTCCGTGGATGGAATTAACACAGAGAGCCCCCAACCGGACAAGGTGCAGACAGCGAGAGACTTTATAAGCATTGGGTCCTAAGTGATATGTCTTTGTCAAACCCTCCCATCCGTGCTCAGGAATCTAAACTGAACAGGAGGCAGAAATAATGTAAGAGCCAGAGGTGGCAAATAACTCCAAAGAAACAGCATCTTCCACACACAACGGGATGCATACAAAATGAACTCATGGCGACTGTGACAGCACCCACAGAACCTGCCCCGGTTCAAACAAGGGGAAAATCTCAGCACTGAGAAAAGAAAGTGGACACACAGACACAGAGTTTCCTAGCCAGGAAACGATTGTAATTCATGCTTTCTGGAAAAGGGAAAACTCAGTTTTCTCTGATGGAATATCACTGACTGCATCCATCACATTCCAGTGAAGTCGTTAGCCTAGTAGTCGTCAACACAAAACAGACACTACCAAGTTTCAGAGGGTGGAATTGCATGTTGTCCTTTTTTTTTTTTTAATTGAATTTTGTTTGTTTCATTTGTTTCTTTGTTTTTGTTTGAGAGACAGAAAGAACACGAAGTTGAATGGGTAAGGAGATGGGAAAAATCTCAGGAGCTATGGGAGGGAAAAGAATATGATCAAAATATATTGCATGGAAATAATTCCATTTTTATGATGAATTCATCCTGACGTTTTTCTTCAAAGTTTTAGGTATGAGGCATGAAAAAATAAGATGATGATATGAGGCAGAACAGAAAGGAGTCATCATATTGTGCAAACGAAAAGCTATAGTGAGGGAAGGGTAACATGGGTGAAGGGGTGCTGTTAATTACTGAAGGTTTTAAGCTGAAGGTTTCATTTCTGTCATTCACAGAAGAAATGATGGGAAATCTGGCTAAATTTTTCTGTAAAGCTTGGAACATCTACATATTCCTGATGCATGGTTTAATGGACTTCCTGGGCTTTGATGACTTCCTTACTTCCCAGGAAAGTCCACCCTTCCAGAGAGAAATAACAGTGGGAAATAAAAGGAGAAGCATGTGAAACAAAAGCGTGGAGAGCTTTCAATGACAAGATACGGTATTTGTGCTCTGAAGGCTTGGCAACTGAGAACATGAGGTTTTGAGCCTGGAAGGTGGTTCAGTGGATAAAAGTGCTTGTATCGTAAGCCTGTTGACCTTAGTTGAACCCGAGGAACCCATGGTAGGAAGAGGAATGGTAATAGGAAGTTGCTCTGTAGTCTCCATGTATGCACAATGGCAGATACAGCATGTATATGCCCACACTCAGTGTGCATGGGCACACAAAGACATGCACACACACACACACACACACACACACACACACACACAGGTATACACACCATATATAGACAATAATAAGTAACTTTCTGAGATGGGGGCCTCATGTAGCTCAGACTAGCCTTGAACTTGCTATGCATGCCAGGATGGCCTCAGATTCATGGAGATAGGCCTGCTTTTGTCTTTTGGGTTCTTGAGATTAAAGGCATGCACTACCATACCTGTAATAAGTCAATGCTAAAAGACAAAATTTCAAGAAGCAAAACTGCAAAAAGCAAAAAAGTGTTCAAGTGAAATATGCAACAGCCAGTTTTGCTATTATATGATAAATCTGGTATAAAAATCCCATTTGTCAGATTTCAATGCACATGCCCTTTTAGATACAAAATGCCAGCTCAAAGCCCAAAGCTGAATAAGTGAAAAAAATCTGTTATTCCTTTTGATATATGTGGTAGACAGTCTCTCACATTCCCACCAATAATCCACATCGCTTCTCCAGTAAACTGGAGGATTGGCTTCTGTACCTAGCATGAATGAAAACAGTGCAAGTATATGATTTTAGTTTAGGATGTAAATACGTTTCAGCCCCTCTAGTTCCTTGGATTACTTGCTCTGCTGGGGTCTATCAGATATGGTTAGGAGACCCATGCAGTGCCAAGGAGAAATCCCCCTTTCAAGAAAGCATATTTTCTAGCGTTAAATTCAGTTCTTTGAGTCTTTGGAAATGGACAGTGAGATCTCATCAAGCATGTAGTACAATGATCATCAGTCTGTGGTTGATTACATTCACAGAAAAAATTCAGTTTTTGATGCACAGAAACCATCAGAGAAAAACATATGTTTATATTTACTTCAAGTTACCAAGCTTCAGGGATTAATCAATAAATAATAAAACAAACAAAGAAACAAACAAAAATAAAAGCCCTAGGCATCAACTCAACGTGGTAAATTTCTAGAAATAATTTTTTATAAATAAGTGCAATTATGTTTCTATGGGTATTACTGAACACATTCTAATACCAGTAGAATGATTATGTATGATAGAACATGTACATTCCAATTAAAATCTCATCAGGAGATATAAGAAAAAATTTGCAACTCCATTAGCCTCACTTGGCAGAAGCAGCTGACAGAGAGCAGGAGAGTTAATTAATGTGCTTTGAATTTCAGCTCTACCACCTACCCAAGCCATTCTTCATGCTGCCGGTGCCCTACTAACCATCACTGGGTGGGAAAGGGGCAAGAAGAAACGTGCACACTGCTCTAAAATCACATGCCAGGGACAGGGTGAGAACAGATTCAAGAAAAGCCTTGTTCAAACCTAAGCTCTGTCACTTACAGTTTATGAAACACAGGATACATTACTCTTTGAATTTTATACAAAGGAGGCACTGTGAGATAAATAGAAAACACATGGACCCTATCCAACAGGCCACACTTTATAGAGCAGCTTTTCATGTGTGTTATTTGACTCTAAGTTATCTAAGTTGAGACCTGATATAGTCTTCATTTTTTAGTGAAATTAGTGACCATAAAATATTCAGTATACTGCTTGAACATTATATTCTCAACATGTGAATTTTATTCAATTTCACTTAAGCTGTTTAAGGTGGAAATAAATTTCATATAAACATATAAATATTACTTATGTATTTATTCATTTAATAATAATGAATGTGTCTGTCTTTTTGCCTCTCTCTCTCTCTGTATGTGTGTGTAATGAGTATAGAGTGGAAACAAAAACTTTCCTGGTATAAAGTAAAACAGATTCCAAGACATTATCTACATTCCCATTATAATAACGTAGAATGGCTGAATGTTTTTCTTGATCACAAAACATTCATTATATTACAAATATTGCACTATATACTTCTAATACATAAGCATGACCATGTTCATGACCATGATCATGAATTTTACCTACTGTGAGTATTTTCAGCTACCGACCTTACATTTAACTTAACAAGATACTTATCGTTCTTTCAGGAGCTTTCCCATGTTTCTGGATAACTTGGATCAATTGGAAAGATTCCTGAGGAACATTAAGATAGCATTTTATGACTTTTCATTGAGATTTTTGTTGAAAGCCAATTCAGAATCACTACAGCTTGAACTATGCTGATTCAGCCTGCAGTTCGGAACCCTTCCTATAGATGGACAGTGTGCAAGCACTGAAAACAGCCAGGCAAAAATCACACAGAGTGTAGAACTAAAATGGGTGTTTGAATGTATCTGTGTGCTTGGTCCACAAAAAAGCAAAACAACTCCTTTCAATATTTCACCCTGTCTTTACAACCCTTGCCAGAATGTATTGCAAGCACATGCCTCTGTAGCACGTGGTATTTGCGTTCTCGTGTGTGTCTGGTTTCCTAACTGACTGGAGGAATCCTCATTTATCTATATTTCCCTGGACACTCGATTTTAAGGTATCATGAGATTGTATTTCAATATCTTAAAATATTTATTTATTTTATGTATAAGAGGGTCTGTCAGACTGAACACCATTTGCAAGCCCAGAGCCTGCAGAGCCCAGAGGAGGGCATGAGATCTCCCAGATATAGAGTTAGAGATGGTTGGGGGCTGCCCTGTGGAGCTAGAAACTGAAGGCCAGTCCTCTGCAAGAGCAGAGGACTATTATTGCTACTGTTTCTCCCAGGTTAATCTAATCCCAGCCAGTGTTATCTGCATTCTATATACCAGGCATCCTAGCCTTAAGTCTCACAAACTGCTCTCTATGTGCTACTGTGACAATCTGCTTGACCAGATTAGGATCTTAATGTGTGTGTGGGGGGGTATGTCATATTTGCGTGTATGTCTTCGAGATAGGTGGGAAATGGAAGAAAGATGATAAACATTTGAATAGGTTCCTTATGCAGCATACTGAATATATTACTGCCGTTCTTGTTCATAAAAATAAAAATCCACCAACTTAAACACCAGTAGTGTCTACAATACCCTAGATATTTCTATTGTGTTGATAGGAAATAACTTCTTTAGGTCTATACATTTGAGTGCTTTCTATTTATGAAAATTGGTTTTAAAATGTTCCCATACTTAAATCCTTCATGGATGGAGAAATAAAAGGCACTTCCAAGTGAATTCAAGCCTGGTCTTTTTTATGTAATGTGGGGCAAGAGCATTAACTTTCGTGGGTCTCTGGACTTGTTTGGACCACTGTAGTAAAATTAGGGGAATAATCGACACTATCGTACTCACTTCAGTTTTAATTAGAAAGTAGACGTGGAAGAGCCTGGTTCTGAAGGGAAACCCTTCTTCAATACTTAGCACAGTGTTTCACAGTGTATGCTCAGCAAAAGTTCACTGAAGAAGTAGTCACTATTCTAACAGCATTTACTGTTAGGAAGTGTTTATGTAACAAAAGAAGCCATTTGGAAATGCTGCTGACATTTGCATTGCTGCTGATATTAGTAACAGACGGTATCTGCTACTTATTCCATGATTACCTTACTCCAGGATAGCTGTTCTAGAAGTTTCTTCAATTTATCCCATTCAGTTTGACTATCGCCTTACGGCATATGCCTAGAGACAGTGACACCTTGCTCGTTTCTAAGTTGAAAAAAGTCAGGTCAGATAAGAAAACTAAGTAACCCAAACATAATTCCACACCAAAACTGGAGAGCTGGGATTAAATAAATATAATAGCAGTGGCCAGAGCTCCCAGTCGTTATTAGCATCGTTTTGTTGCCTGTCAAAGCAAGTGCTGGGGCAGACAATGTAAAATGATCAAAGAACTTTATACTGAGCATTCTGAAAAGTCCACCACGGCTGTGCGGGACCCTAGCTTCCAACAGGCTGCTTCCAGCCAAACCCTGAGCAGGACAGGAATGCCAAGACTGAGGTGTACTTAGCAGAAAGGGTCTAAGCTCATCTGCCCACCAACACTGGGTCTCTCTAGCAAGTTGACAAACTGCCTTTAGCCTACACAGTATTTGCAGACTTTTTTTTTTCTATCTTTCCTTCCTCTGTGGGCCTGAGGTGTATCTAAGGAATATTCTAGCCATTTTCTGGCATTTTCTCTGTTTCCTATCATGCAGCACATTAACACCAATAGAATCCTTTCATGTCATTTGGTATCAGTTTCTGGAGGAACTTCACTGACCCAGTTCTGATTAGTTAGTTATCTTGGGAGGCCCAGTGGAAAGCAACCAGACAAGGTTCCCTGGTGAGAAAGGAAAACACTCCCTGAAGGGAAAAAGATACCTGGGAGAAAATTCAGCCTTTCTAAAGGGTTCTTAGCAGAATGCTCTCAGAATTTCTGGTAGTCACCATTCTAATATACAAAAGAGTAAGAAAGACCTACAAGGGGACTCAGTCCCTATGAAACTCTGTGAGCAGTGTGTGTAGTTGATATCCTAAAAGTTACTCAGATGCTTGCCAACAAATCCTGTTTAACTAGCAGACCAATTCATTTTGGAGGCAAAGGGAAGATTTCTGTTACCAAAATTGAGGGCAAAAGAAAACATCTGTCACTCTACTTATCTACCCTTGAATATATTACTAGAGATAAACCCTGAAGCCAGTTGATTTTATTACATGGGTCTCATTCTAAAACAACACTTGCCATTGCTTTTAATATTGTCATAATAAGATGTTAAACAGACAAGCATACTGGAGACCTTAATTCCTTAAGGATAAAATAAGTCAGAATCATTTCTAAACATCTTCTTCCATTCCTCTTTTCAGTCTAAGGCATGTTCTCTGATTGGCTTTAACAAAGTTCTCTTGGGACCAAAACCTAGATCACTAAACAGAACAGTAGTCCATTGTCTTATGCTCCATAATTGTTTCCTGACAAAATCTAGAGTGAGGACTCCGGTCCTCCTGTGTATTTCAACAACATTCAAATGAGAGTGGGACATCAACTGTGCTGTTGATAAATAAAGTCATAAGTAAGTAGGTGATGAAGACCAGGGAGAGGAAGGAAAGCCTGTAAGGCAGCAACTTCCCTGTCACAGAAAGGACTTACTGCACAAAGGCAGCCCTGGAACAGAGGGACTGAAACAGAACAGAGGAAGCCTGCTTGGGCTTACAGCCAAGATACCTGAAGAACTGAAGATGTCCCCAAAACACTACTCAAGAGTTTCAAATAGCAAAATTTAATTTAGTAACTTTTACTATTGTATACACTACTTTAAAAGAATTGTCAGTGCAGTACCTTCCTGTACCCTGGAAGAACAGCTGAGAATATCATGTGTATCACAGACTGGATTCATTACAAAATAGTACTAATTATTAGTACTAATCGATCATACTTTATGAATAAAGATGTGAATATCATAAAGACAACTAACCTGGAGTGTTATATCCAAATAACACAACTAGTGTTATTTTTAAGTAAGAACATCTCTGGGAGGTTGAGTGGGTGTGGTAAACATCACAGAGCCACTGATTTTCATCCATGGATTTCACCTCCAATGCAAAAACTCTGAAAATGTCTTACATTGGTTTTCAAAGTCATCAAGTCCCTGTGATAAACATAATAAGAAAAAAAGAAACCAAAACCAAACAAACAAAAACACCAAGGTCCAGAATATTTACTCCTTCTCTGAAAAGTCTTACAGACAGAAAGACAAAAAATGGACGCTGGCCCATGTCCCTGAATCCACATACCTACCTGAGAGGAAAACAAAAACAAAAAACCTGTATATCAAAGGCCTACCAACATCAGAGACTATATTCTCCTGAATGGAAACCAAAGAAAACAGGAAAAGGAAAATACATTAAAGTTTATGAAGTCATATTATCCAGTAAAATAGTGGGTCTGTATTTAGTAAAATTATGTAACAAGATAAAAATGCAAATTAACCTTTTGGCTACTACCTGTTTCATTTACCTTTATCAGAGAGTCTTTCAAATCAGAAATATACGGTAGCATACTGTAAAATCACAACAGTATGTGCCCAGGTCTTACTATATGACAAAACAGGGCACACATTTTTCTCTCCCAATTTTCTCATTTGTTCTATTCTGCGGCATCATAATAGCAAAACTTCATGACCTCATTTGCTTTCCAAATTTTCTGCTGACTAAACTCACTAAAGAAATCTCAGATAGAGTAATAGTTTAATGCTCAACTAAACTTCAAGAGTAAAGGCCAAAAGCATCCTTCTGAGGGGACACTTGTGCCTACCCAAACACCCATAAATCCAATTTCACTTAAAATTCATAGCAATGTGTTTCAGCCATTAAATCAAAGTCCTCAGTGCTCTGGCAGTAATTAAAGAAGCAAACAGACATCTCAATATCAAATTATACATGAGCCATAGCTGTTTGCGCCTTTTATGTTAGAATTCTTCCGGGCACCGTCGAAGATCATGAATCACATGACCTTCTTTAGGCCTTACCTACTAGTGAGGTCTGAGTAGTTGTGATTCATAATTCAGCTTCTGCTATACTTTCTATTTAAATGGTTGGCAACACTGTCTAAAGTACAGCCCATAATTCACCGAAAGAGCAAGTTCTTCATTCTTGAGGTGGTTGTCTTCCCATCATCTATCCTACTAATCAAACAGACAATTTTTATTTCCAGTCTACTCTGTTTATCGAAACCTCTTCACTTGGTCTCAGGTCTCATGCTCTATGGGTTTCGCTGCTACTCTAGCCTCACATGGAGAAATGCCCACAGCTTACTGCTGGGACCTTTTGTTTTCTATCCTTGTCCTCATCCTTTGTTGTCCTATCTAGTTCATACACTTAAATGCAATCTCTTTACTGGAAACTAAAAATATAGTTCTGAAATATTTCTGTAAGTCTGGTTTTAGGTACCTACAGGAACCCTTTATATCTCCAATGCGGCAATAGCTGCTTCAGATTTATCTTGCCTAAAACAGAGTTTCTGACTTTGCCCCGCTCCATTTTACATACACACACACACACACACACACACAAATACACATTCATGCCAAAAATAATCATGCTTGACTCTTAAATCTTCCACACCAAATTTTCAGAGTCAGGTCATCCTTTAGCTCTACTTCTGAATTACCTCTGGAGTCAATTTATCTCTTATTACTTAAATCAAAACCACTACCTCTATTCTAGTGGCCCCAAGTGGTAGTTCTGTGTTTAACCTTTGTACAACTGCCTATAGGCCATGCATAGTACAGCAATTAGAGTGACCTAGGAAATATATCTCAGAATATCTTGATTTCTTGGTCAAGTTCTGTGAAGTTCCTCAATTAACCTACAGCAAATCTGAAAAGCCTTCCACTGACTGCTAAAGATCTGCCATTTTGGACTTCCTTGCCCTTTGACCTCTGAGGCAGACACAGGAGCCTGCCTACTGGTTCTTGAATATTCTGGGAAACTTCCGATCACTAGATGTTATCCTTGATGATCCTTGTGCCTAGAGCAGCCCAGACTCGTAATTGCCTTGCTCTTATTGTAATGTCATTTCTCAAGACTTGCGACACCTCACAATAGCATATCCTGCCCCTCTTCTTTTTTTAAGATCCCTTTAAAGCTTTAAAAAATACTGTAAACATCTTACTTTACCATGAGTCTCTTCCAATATAATATAAGCAACAAGGGAAATTTTTTCTAACTACAGTGTCCTTAGAATAAATACTATTTTCTCTGACATGTAGTATGACATATGAATATATAAAATAATTTGTATTTTTGCTTATTTTTGAGATTAAAATATAATCACACCATTTATCACTTCCCTTTCCTCCTTCCAAACCTTTTCATAAACCTACTTGTCATTCAAGTTCATGTATTTTTATATTAACTATTGTTATATGTATATATGCATATGTAAATAAATATTTTTCTTCCTAAGTATAACCTGCTCAGTCTATATAATGTTTCTTGTACATACATTTTTCAGGAATAACCATTTGGTATTTTATAACTAACTGATGTGCTCTTCTGGGGGATGACTATCTCTCCTTCCCCAAGCTTCTCTTAGTTGCCTGTAGTTCTTTGTCTAGGGTTCAGGAATCATTGGCTTTCCCCTATCCACTTTAGCATATCTATTATTGCTGTCCTTGTTCAACTCGTGTTTAGACAGTCATGTTGGTGAGACTCCATAGGTGTAGATTCTAACATTACCAGGAGACACAGCCTCACAGCAAACTTCCTGATCCTTACATTCTTTTCACCTCCTCTTCAGCAATACTCTCTGAGCCTTTGTACGGGAATTGTTTTGTGTATGTGTCCACAACTGTGATTTCAACTGTTGGACTGCACTTTCTATAATGTTCTCTATCAGCTGCAAAGAGAAGTTTCATTCACGGGAGGTGAGAACTACACTGATCTGTGGATATAAGGAGAAATATTTACAGTGTGATTGGGGATGGTGCTGGTTGAACGATTACCCTCCAAGACTGACGACTCCGCTATTCCCCAGAGAGTGAACTAGGTTTCCACCACCAGGCCGGGTTTTCCTCTTGTTGACAGGGCCGTCAGTCTCAACTTAAGAAGTTCATCACTGCGTTACACCGCTGTACTTCAAGGTCATCCTGCCATGCTGCTCATTGTTGTGGTCCATAGGTGTCACGGCTAGGTACCCCTCTTGGTAACCCCCCCCCCACACACACACACACACTTGGAAAGCTTCAATGGTACCTTCTGGTACTATGAAAGCCAGTCTCAGGTTAGTTCCAGCACGCGAGCCCCGGTGCCCTCTGTCTGAAATGGATAGAGGCTCTTGAACAACCCTGACCAACAACTCAAAAGAGGGCTTCTCATGCCTGGTGGGTGGGTTTTTTTTTTGAGGTGGTCTTTGGCTCTTGGAAATATTGTTCTGCCTAGATGGGAAATTTTCACTGTGTATGCTAAAGACTTGGTATACTAAAGTTTGTATTTTGTTTAAGTTAATAATTAATAGTATGATTCCTTATGACTTTTCAAACGTTCTTACCAGCATTTTGGCCTCTTCACTCTTCTTTTGCATTCATCTCCCTCCCTAATTAGGGCCCAACCCTGTTTTTCTCATTTCAACTTGCACCCTTCCATTTGTGTCCTTATTGCTCTCCACACCCAACTCAGCAACGATTCCTTTTTACTTTGCTGGTTTCTACACTTACTCCAGATTATACATTCTCATCTGAAGATTTAGAACTAGGAGTTTCAGATGACATAGAACGTGTGACATTTATCTTTCTGGGTTACATGACTCAATATGATATTTATATGAGATAATTTTAATAAATAAAAAATTAATGGAAACACATGACAATGTAATGAGTTTTACACATTCTCTGTTTCTTCTTTTCCAAAATTACTCTTTATTAGGGTCAGTTTTTAAGTTTTTTATTAGGTTTGCTTATACAAAATAAAATAATGAGGCTTTTATTCTTGCCTTTAGAAAGAGAGAGAAACAAAGTCCCTACATCTAAAGACAGCTGAAGACATACCACCTGAAATCTCAAGGAGCCAAGTGCAGTCCTAGCTGACTACTATAGTAGCAATGTGTGTAGCTCTTGGGTCACAGAAAAGAATCCCTGTCTACTATTGGATTAGCGGGCAATGTGACTAAACCTTACTGTGTTCACATTAGAGGGGAACCATTTATAACTATACAAATACAAGCATATAGAAGTACTAAATATATAATAAATGTTAACAAAATTAAGTGACTGTTGTCATATCATCCAGGGTCAATGTATGTTCTGTGTCCATCTCTTTACAGCTCTCTAGGACTCTGTGGTAGTGTGTGTTATATATAGCATGCCCTTTTCTAAAGGCAATCCTTTAATGATGGAATGCAATCAGTTAATAATGCAAAGAATTGCGGTGAGTCCATGAACACAATAAAATTTCTTCATTATAGCAAAATTAATAAGGACTCTCATTTTAGGGAAAGGTCAGGGACAGATGCCATTGGGACATATTCACCAACTCTCTGTCACTATTAGACATAAGAGTAGTTTTAATCACTATCTATACAGTATCAGCATTTAATGCATGCCCACAGGAATGTACAACAAATGTCTCTTTAAAACTTTTATGGATAATTCTACTCTCGAATATGGTTAAAATAACACTGTAGATTAAAAAGTATTTCAGGAGATGAAAAAGAGAATTCTGAATGTCTATAAAGCAGTGATTACAGTGGGTAACCTGGAAATTCCTCTTGATAGCACTCTGTTTGCAGCTTCTCAATTAATCATTAGTAAAGAAAGAGACACAATGCTTTACAGCAGTAGTTCTCAACTTTCCCCATGCTGTGACCCTTTAATACAGTTCTTTATGTTGTTGTGACCAATATATATATTCATCAGTATATCATAATTGTAATTTTGATACTATTATGCATTATAATGTAATGCATATATCTGATATATAGGATTTCTGTTCTGTAACCTTTGTTGAAGATTCCTTTAACCACCACTCAAAAGAAAGAAAGAAAGAAAGAAAGAAAGAAAGAAAGAAAGAAAGAAAGAAAGAAAGAAAGAAAGAAAAGAAAGAAAGAAAGAAAGAAAGGAAGGAAGGAAGGAAGGAAGGAAGAAAGAAAGAAAGAAAGAAAGAAAAGGTCACATATATAAAAATCAGAGTCCTGCAATCTAGTTGTTAGAAAACTAGGCCCAAAATGAACCAAGAACAAACAAATGGTTAAGAAGATAAAAGGAAAGAGCAAAAATTATCATCAAGTCACTAGCAAAATGAACAAGAAAGCAAAAAGAAAGATTGCACAATATCATGAAAAATAATCTAATGAGGTAATGCAAGGTTGTTTAATATGCAAAAGCTAAGTAACATAAACAACCAGAAAAGTGGAATCAAGTACCTATACCTACATGTAATGGTCAATAAACACACAAAGGATGTTCAAGCCCTTTACTCATTAAGAATTTGCACATTTGTTGCACATCTAAATTACAATGAGACATAACTTTCTGCCTACTAAGATAGTAAAGTAAAAACATGACTAGCAATTACAAAACAGAAGAAACTAAAACCCTCATTCATTGCCTAAGGGGATATAAAAAGCTATGGCTGCTTTGGAAATCAGTTTACCAATTCCACAAAATGCTGAATATAGAATCACTGTATAATTATATATGTAGCAGAAAAACATGTTCACATGCAAATGTCCAGGATGCTCATATAAGATTTATAAAAGTCAAAACCTGAAAACAAGTCAAGCTTCTATCAACTCAATGCTACCTAAATAGAAATGGCATAAGGGGTATATAAGGTGAATAAAGTGTAACTAATAAAGACTTTAATAAAAAATAATAATAAAGAATATAGTAATCAGAAATAATCACGGATAAAATACAGATACACTCTACAATGAGGATAGATGTCAAAAATATGCTACAAAAATCACCTTTGTATGATTTTGTCTATATAAAGCATTCAGATTCTGTAATTCCATAAAGAAAAAAGCAGACAACTGTGCACCCACAGTTTATGTTTAGGATTACACAGACAATGGCTGCTAATATATTTTATTTGAGAGTGTGGAAAATATGCTATTATATAGTTGTGATGTTTACAAAAGTCTACAAACATACTAAAATCACTAAATTGTATACTTACGTGGGGTGAATTTTAAGTATCTACCATAGATGTCAAAATAGTTATTTTAAAAAGAGCTGTTCTGAAACTGAGTTTTTGCTACATCTAATATAAAAAGGGAGAAATTTGGCCAAGCCAAGAGTAAAAATGATGGCTTAGGTTTCTAAATAACCTCTCTCACACACGTTCTCTCTCTTTTCTTTCTCATTTTCTCTCTCTCTCACTCTCTCCCTCTCTTTCATCCTCTTTCTTCCTCCTTCTCTTCCCCTTTTCTCTCCCAACCCCATGAAAATTTTAAAGATTTCGTACCCCACCCTGAAGTCAATGTAGGTTATTACCAAGTACCAAGCACCATTATAACTACAGTTTATGTACATGGTCCTCCAGCCTCACTTTGCATCTCTATTTCTCTTGACTGCTGTGTACCAAACACAAAAGCTTCCTCTCAGTTTCCACAGTTTCTCAGGCATGGAGAATCAAGCTCTCTCCATGCCTCAGAATCTATATCCAGGTTGTGTCATTTCTACAAGGCTACATTTCTGTCACTGTGTAATGGCTAGTTATTAGTGCTTTGGACTTAAACATGAGTATATTGTCTTCTCAAAGATAATCCAGCTACAATGGATAGGTATTTTTCCCCTCTCCTTAATAAGTAGGCATGTTGAAATTTTGCTGTATAACAAGATGGAATAAGGAGGTGGAACTTCAGGGACGTAAACAAATGAGGAGGCACGCAAAACAATGACGTCACTGCCCTTAAAGATGAGAACTGCCTCTTTTTGCATTTGACCATGAGAGAAGACTGCAAGGAGGCAGCCAGGAAGTAGCGCTTCTGCTGGAACAGAATCACAGGCAACAGCCTTGATATCAATTCTTTTGAGCAATAAGCTTCTGCTTGTATTTTGTTGTTTGTTTGTTACAATCCAGCCTATATCATTTTGTTACAGTCACATGAACTAACTCTATTTAATGTCTTAAATTCTTAGAGATCATAGCACCAAACTTCCTTACATATCTCATTTATCATTTTCTCCATTAATTTCCTATCCAATTAATGCACATGCTCCATGTCAGCAGATCCCAAGTCTATTTATGTCCTTACTCTAGCATTAAGCTCTGAACAGGCACACAATGTTTCTCAGATGAAAAAAAGACAAATGTATTGTGTCCAAAGAGCTTTTGTTACCAGAATAACAGGCACCAAATTCCATACAATCTTGTAGCAAAGACTAAAGAAAAGCAGTTAAAGTCTTGTCAAATGGTAAATGATATATTTCTACCTAGAAGAAATAACCTGTCTTCCAAAAGGTTTTAAATCAATAAAACTTGATCATCTCTGTACCAGAGCCTAATCGGTAGAGATAAAAAAAAAGATATCTGTGGCCCTATCTCAAGTTACTTAAAAATCTGCTTGAAGAAGGAAAAAACCATCACAGATAGTTAAATAGGCAGGAGGTGGATATGCCTAATTAACAGTGGAAATTATTTGTTGGACACATAACTGGTACATTGTTACATATAAGTAATGATTTAGAATGAAAGGGAATTCTTAACACACACACACATAAACATGCGTATGGTCACAAACAAATTTTTATACTTAATAACTTTAGTAAGGTCAAAAAAGTCAGTGTAAATACCAAGACATGGGCAGAAAGATAGGTAAATTATGTCATTCATTCATTCATTCATCCATCCATCCATCCATCCATCCATCCATCCATCCATCCATCCATCCATCTATTAATCCATCTGGCTAAGCAGACACCCATTCTATGAAGTGCTGCCCAGAAGAAAACACATAATAAGGAATGACGTTACGTGTTGCTGACATACCAGGGGAGAACTACAAAAAGCAAGGGGAGAATCTTGGCCAGGGCCAGACAGATCACATCAAGGTGTGGCTGGGATCATTCGCCCCGCACTCATTCCATAATCTCTTTCAGAATGCTTCAACCTTCCCTCATACCCGAGCGGTGAGCCTCTTATGATCTGCCAACCCCGTGAGCCAACTGCTGTGGAGGAAAAATCAAATAAAATCAAATCAGATGTTTGCTAGGGTTCCAGAAAGTACATCCACAATCCTACAGGTGCAGGGCGCAGAGACAGGGGATTTGGCTCTCTCTGTGTAGGGGCAATCATTCCACTGGGTCTTTATTCATTTGTGGGATTTCTGATAGGGATTTGGCCCCTTTCCTTCTTGGGATGAGAGAGTGAACAGCACTCCAGGTGAGCTCCATTCTACCTGGCGCAATTCCAACTTCTTGATGCGCTAAGCAACCCTACCTTACCCTATCCTATTTTTGTTAGGTTCTACCTGCATCTGACCTGAGATACCTGTTCCCTGAGCCCTGTGGCAGCCACAGTGGTTCCTAGTGATCGTGTTTCGGAACGCACTTGAGCTCTCCGCCTTTGTTCGTGGGAATCTGACGCTGTCACTGCCACCTCCTTAGACTGCCACCAACACGCCCCTGCCCGGGAAGATGTGTGCAGAGGCAACTCCTGTGCCCCCTCTACCCCTCTACAACTTTGCTCTTTTGTTCTCACTTTTCCCACTGAGGTATTTTTAAACATTTCATCGTTAGGATGCTATTTTCAGTCCCCACCACCACACTTCACAGAAGACTCCGGGGCTATTGTTGCCAAGTCTACAATAACAGAGCCAGGGGTGCTGGATCACACTGCTTACTCTACACACTTGAGAAAACTTTTTAGAATAGGATTATTTCTTTTTTTTTCCCCTGTGGAAGCCTTAGTTAACTGTAAGTTTCAAGCTACTTTCTAAAACATTTTGATACTCCATATTTCTTCCATTTTTTTTTCCATTTGTATTCTTAACCTGCCTTGTATAACTTTCTATAGGTTACAACAGGGGACACAAATAGTGGCAAGATAGGGCATGAATTAACCCCTACAGTCCTGAAGTCTCTTACTCACAAGGTGTGAACTTTAACAGATATGTTCCTGAGCTATCATTTATTTTCACAAACTCTTTAATGATTTCTAAAAGTAGTGTGTGTGTGTGTGTGTGTGTGTGTGTGTAGCTTAATGCACCCAGACTTAAGATAATACAATGAATATCTCAATCTCTTTTCAAGGCACCTGCATCCTCAAACTTACCAACTCTTCAGTTATTCACTTATTTAATGGAAATTTCTACACCACATTTTCAGAGGGGGTATGATTCTTCTTGTATCCAGAACGTGACAGTGGTGTCTCAGATTCTCGAAGCATATAAATTATTCATGCCTAAAAACCTATTTATATTGTCTATTTGCTGTAGACAACCATGTCATTTAGTGTTATAACTAAATATATAAGAGAAGTTAGTGTTAAAGACGTTGACTATACTTAGCTATGATTGCCTTCTCTCTATCCTTCTTTACTGAACTGCTTTTTAGAAATCCTCTCCCATTCATACAACATAAGAATATCAGATATTATCCCTACGCTCAAGAAGAATATGTTCTAGTCTAATGCATTTAGGACAATGATTGGAAAAATGTGGAACACAGACGTTAGAAACAAATAAATACTAATAGAAGTAGTTTCAAATGAAATATGGAACAGGTACTGGGGATCACAGAGAACAGTATGTTTCTGATGGGGAATTCAATTACTTTCAGAATAAAATCTGACATTTTAGGAATGCTTTTTTTCATATATTACAAGTGGACAGTTTGGTTTAAGACAACAACAACAAAAAAAGAACAAATCAAACTTCATCACTGATGTGCCAGTGGGCATGCCGCTTGAGAGAAGAGGACTGTGTATTACGGCTGGGAGTACGTAACGCGTGGGAAGGTGGTGTGTGGTCACTCTAAGGACCTTGAATGGTACGCTCAAGAGAGCGGTGTTTACTTTTAAGATACCACTGACGTTTCCAGCCTCAGAGAGAAATCAATCGCGAAATAGTAACCAGAGGCACAGTGTGTGCGCTCTGTGGAGGTGGTTTCAGTTTAACATGACTGAAGAACACACACATGGTGATAGTCAGTCAATACAGTTTAAAATATAAGCTGCCTCAGTCTGTATGTGGGTCCAGCTTAATGGAAGTTTGAGAGCACTAAGTCAGAAGAGAGCTGAATTCTTCTTTGAAGAAAGAATTAAAAAGAAAAGAAAAGACCATAAAGGAAACAACAGCCAATGGGCCCAAAAGACAATGTTAAGGGAGTAGAATGTCAACGCAAACAAAACAAAATAATGACCTGGCATTTGGAAACATGTTTGTGGCCAAAGATGTCAAGTCTTAATTTAGGGTCAAGTACAACAATCAAACCACAGTAGTGTTAATAGCAGCCCATTATTTGATAGCAGGTTAGAGTGCAGAGCAAGGAGGGAAAGGTATTTGGTAGTATGAATTTGTTTTCTTTTGTAATTGTTTTTGGTTTATGATTGTGGGAATTTTTTGTTTGGTTTAGTTTGGTTTGGTGTGGTGTGGTTTTTCGAGGAAAGGACAGGGTTTCTCTGTGTAGCTTTATCTGTTCTGGACTCAGTTTGTAGACCAGGCTGGCCTTGAACTCACAGAGATCTGCCTGCCTCTGTCTCCCTGAGTATTGGGACTACAGGTATGCACCACCAAAACAGGTCACAGCACAGATTATTGAACATGGGAAAACTTCAAATGTAACCATGGGCTATAGAAATAAAGCCACAGGGAATGTATTATCAATCAGTATTTCAGATTTCAGGGGTGTTCACCTCACTAGCTCCTGTTTTCCCCACATCTATGATCATAATTTCAAGTATCTCCTATGCTGCTGCTTACATGTATGTAAACTTCAAAAATTAACTTAGGTCATGGAAAATTATCTTGGGGAAAGCAATTAAACTATTTCAAGCAACATCCCAAGGACTCTTTGCTTCTATTTCTTTACAAATATTAAAAGTTCTTTGGCAGTACTAGGGTACAAATCTAGGTCTTTACTCATGCTCTACAACTTGGTTGCTTTCTAACTCCTATATCACCTTTGAATCAGGACTTGTTTCCCAATGTAAGTATTCACTATTATTATTTTAAGATTTATGATAGCAATATATATTGATATTCAAGAAAGAGTAAAAGTTCAAACTAGCCCTGTTTACTTTCTACCTTCTCATTTCTTCTCAGGAATTAAATGAATAAAAAGAGATCCAGAGGAGGAAAGTGTATAGATGTTAAAATAAGGACCATCAAGTTAATGTCTCAATTTTGGAACCTGTTAGTCCATTTAAACTCGAAATTGAAATAATATACTCAAAGTTGACAGTTGGGTAATTTTCTAAGGGAAAAATAGCAGCAAGAATGAAAGAAACTGACAACAGCCAAGTTTATGAAGCGTGAGCTAACAAAAAAAAGATGGAACTAGACCACGAAACACAATTTGCCTGGTCTGGAAAATAGCTCATTTATGATACAAATGTGAAGAATCCATTCTGACCCAAAGGATCCATGTAAAAGCTGAGGAGCTATGGTGAGCCGACTGCAGTTCAACTAATCGGGAGGCAGAGACAGGAGATTCCAGGGCTAGCTGGTCACATAGATGAGCCAGTATTGGAATTTTAATCCACAACATGGCTGCTCTGGCAGGGCATCACATCCAAAGACCACCTAGGTCTGTCGGCTGGAATGTAGACACACCTTTTAATCCCAGGAGACAGAGGCAAGCAGATCTCTGAGTTGAAGGCCAGCCAGGTATAGAGCAAGTTTCAGGTAAAGAAGTTTACCAGGTATGGTGGTACATGCCTTTAATCCCGCCACTCAGGAGACAGAGGCTTGCAGGTTTCTGAGTTATGGTGACTTCTCTTCAGGCACTTGGGCTGAGTCAGTGGAGCTGAGTTTGTGACAGTTCAGCTTGTGGAATTCAGAAAAAGTTCCCTGAGGACAATTGTACAGAGAGGTTGAAGAGAGAACAAGCTAGACACAAGTGAAGACAGAATGAGCTAGAGAATGAGGAGACAGAAGATTAGAATAGATTCCTAAGAGTTAGTGTGAGGCCAAACAGAGCAAAAAACTCAAAATCTGAGAGAAGCCAGATTGAATCAGTCAGCTTGGAAAAGAGTTTGAGCCAGAGCAGTTGAGTTGAACCAGCCAGCCAGAGTTCAGAAAGAACTTAAAAAGGGTGTGTTTACTTAAATATCAGAGGCTTAAATCCTTCTAGGCCTAGACTAAATTGTATGAAGGCTAAAAGCTTCTAGCACTAGGCTAAGGTTAACAGATGGAGGGAGTAAGCCTCAGAGATGACAATTACATCTGGAGAGTAAAATTACGTTTATACTAGCCAAAACTGATAAGCTCTGGGCTCAGCATGAGTCCCTGACTCAGTAAATAAAGTTGAGAGAACCCCAGGAAGATAGCTAATGTAAACTTTGAGCCAATTCACATGTGTGAACATGTATGTATTGCACTGGAACACACATAATATAGAAATGCACATCACATACAACACAGAGACATATTGAACCAATATTAACACAACTAACACAAAAGTTAGTTCTGCCTATTTGATTCTACTCTAGTAAATATCAATATTTTACTGAAATTTAAGATATGTATATATATTTATGATATACATTAAATATCATTAATAGGGGTGCTGGAGAGATGACTCAATTGTTAAGAACATTTGCTAATCTTCCAAGTTCACCTTCTTACACTTATGCCAACTCAGAAGACAGTCTTTAAAAACATTATTAAATGTAAACAGCTTTTCAAAGAACTATACTTCCTCACCTAAAAATGTTATACTCTGATCATTTCTGTGTGTCACAATGTTTACACACTATTAGAAGCACTTGAGAAGTAAGGAACACCCGTGTCACTTTATTCTAAAGAATCCTGAAAGAAAAATTTAACAAAGAGCACACCACTGACATTACTTCTAGAACAAAGTCAGTCAACCATTTCCACTCTGGCCTCTGAATTCCTGCAGGTCATTTTGTCTATCTGGGCAACCAACACGCAGGACCACTTCCATTAGGAACACTGGTGCTTCCCACACTCACATCATGAGGAAATAAATCAGAATATCACTGTGAGCATTAGCTAGTACTATCCCCAGATGAAGGATTTCCCAATTCATTTGAACAACAACGCAAAAAAATTAAATGGAAAAGAAATTAGGGAAAAGCGAAGTGAGACTTTGGTATGACTGTTTATCTTGAAAAACCTACAAATGAAAAGGAAGTGGCAGTCTAAAATGGGATGGGCCCGCTGGTCAGGTACAGTGTAGATGTACAGGCTGGGGAAAGCCTGGGTAGGAAGGGTTCCACATAAGCAAAAGGACTGAGATTTGGATGGCCATTACCCATCTGAATGCTGGACTAGAGTGTCCCAGCTGTGCTCTTGGTGCAGAGAAAGCACAGACAGGATCCTTAGGGCAAGCTTGCTAGCTTGCCTAGCCATACTGATGAGTTCTAGGTTCAATGTACACATAGGCACACAGACAAGGACCACACACACACACACACCACATACATGTGAAAAAATAAAATATTGAAAGTACTACTATAATAAGGAAAACTTCTATAAAAAGTAATATTATTAAAATTTGAGGGAAAGTAGGGGTAACTTAAAAAAGAAAGGCGGTAAAGGAGAGTTGCTTTTGCGGGGGTAGGAAGGACCTGTGGCCACTAGTCGGTTGCCCATGCCCCACAGGATGGCCCTACACTGTAGCATATATGGGCAGCATTGATTTGAGTCAGTGTTTTGTTTTGTTCCTTGTTTTTTTTTTATCTTTCAGTTTTTAGAGAACATGAAATTGAGAGGGAGGTGTGTTTTAAGAAACTGGAGGAAGACTGAAGAAGTTGTAGAAAAGTAGATATGATCAAGATACATAGTATGCATGCACAAAATTTCTAAAAATAAGAAAATATAAAATAACTACACTGATTATTAACCTTCATCCTGAAAAGGAAAAATTCATCAGTACCTTTAGCATCAATCTAATGAAGCTTAGCAATAATTACAGAAGTTTCATTTTAATATGGCAAAAAAAAAATGTTCTAAAGTCCCCACTCTGGAAAGACACGTGTAGAAAACTCAAATACATCTAAAATGGTTAAGAAAACGATGGTCTATTTGATTATTAGGGTATAAAAATGTGCCTTAAAGTAATAATACTTAAAACAATATGGTACAAACCCAAAACACAGAAGAAATGAAGAGATAAAAATAAACACACACTGAGCTTGTGTGGTAAATATGGAATTTTAAATCAATTGGGAAACATAGATCTACCTTATTTAGCTTGTCCTTCAGCAAAGGCTGTTGAGAAATGGCAGCTTAGGAGGCATTATTGCAGCTGAAGAATGAGGAAACTGGGAAGAAATTAAAACTTGCTGCATTCTAGACACTCACATCTGATGTAGGAGGCAGGCCAGAAACATAGAGACAGAATGTGCTGATCCATCAGTGATGAATGCCATAAAGGAAAACAACAGCCAGGGAGGAAGAGTTAATGTTGCTCCAGAGCAGTGTTTCTCAACCTTTGGGTCAAGGCCCCTTTGAGGAGGAACGACCCTCTCACAAGAGTCCCATATCAGATATCCTGCACATCCAATATTTATATTATGACTCATAATAGTAGCAAAGATGCAGTTTTGAATTATCACCGACTAGTTGCATCTTCAAAACACAATGCAACAAGTATCTAAATTTAAGAAACAAAATAATCTTTAAGATGCATAAAACTTGGAGAATGGAATTTTAATAATAAAGTAGTGAGGAACATTCAAACACAAAATCAAATTGCAAAAGGAGGGCAGGAGACCAAAATACCTCCCTCTGAGCATGACCTTTCGGGACTTACTAAATAGTTTTTCAAATCCTATAGATGCTATTTTTGTTTCACCAATAATTCTATACTGGAATTAATGGCATGTTTCAATGCCTGGACGATCCTGTTATTTCACTGCTAGAAGTTTCCAGGCAGTGGCTAGAGAAATGGCTCAGTGATTAAGCACTTGCTTCACAAATATGAGAACCAGTAGGTACCCAGAAACCCTGTAAATGTTATGTGCCTATGGCAGCCTCCCTGTAATTCTTGTTTCAAAGGAGGTGTGGGAGATTCCCAAAGCAAACTGGCTAGTAAGACAAGCCACATCAGCAAGCCACATCTCTTTTTCAATGATCAGAGTGGAAGGGTAATTGAGGATGATCACTGACATCAGCCTCCCACCTCCAAATGTACACGCATACAGGTGCATGCACACCCTACGCAGCGTCCACCTCCAGGCAAAACCATGCATACACACATGAACACATGGCACACATGTGGAAACTAGAGAGGGCCTCAGTAGACCAAGCTTTATTCTTCTCTAGCAGAGAACAACTTCTGAGTTGGGCTGGATGAGATGGCTTGGTGGGAAGGTTGCTTGCAGGGCAGGTTTGAGGACCTGAGTTAGATATTCAGAATCAACATAATGCCCAGCACCAAAGGTAGCACATCCTGTCATTCCTGAGCTCCTATGGAGAGATGCAATGCGAGGTAGAGAAAAGAGGATGCAGAGAAGATTTTAGGCCAGCTAGCCTGCAGTAGGCAGTAAGAAAACAAACAAACAAACCACCCTGTCTATAACAAGGCCAAAGACAAAGACTGATGGTTTCCACATGTATACGGCTGCCCATGTGTGTCCATATTCACAGATACACTTGCATATCACACACCAAGAAGGAGACGCACATTTATTTGCACAGGTTCTTGCTGTCAATGACTAGAATGCAACATCCCCTCTTCTTTTTTATTATCTCAATTGAAAACACACCTTGCTTCCTGTGTGAGTTAAAATTATTTTGATGTTTGCGGTTCTTATGTAATAACACTGCCTTTAAAACACCCCATTTCCCAAAGTGCTATTTAAGTTTTTCGATGATTTTTTTTTAACATCTCAGCCTAATTGTTGAGGCTTCAGAGAAGCAAGCCATGAAAGGGACGGCTACTTAGAACACATGAGCTCTGTTCACACTTCATTAAATATTTTAAATGGCTATTTTACTTTACAGCTTTTGCATTCCTTTCAGATTTTAGCTGGCTTGCTTTTTATAACTAGGAAATGTGAATCTCCCTTTAAAGAAACCTTTCCTACCTAAGTGTCCTCCAGCTTATAAATATGTTATCCTCAACTCTATTATGCAAACTTGAGGCTCAATTTAAAAACTTGCATCAAGGCTTAATCATTTCAGCTTTAATCATCTATGGAATTCTTCATTAATATGAAAAGGTTTATTTTATTACTTTTCTAAAATTGCATGTAACTGAGGTTTTGCCTCTAACTGAAAGAAATTAATTGACTCCAATATCACACATTCTGTGCAGGACAGTCAGTGAGAAATATCTCAAACTAAATGTTGTCATTACTGTAAAAAACAAACTGATTTGTCAAACCAAATTTGAAGTTCAAATAAGACTACACCAATGACATTAGTCTAGAAAGCTATATATAAACATTAATTTTATTTATGATTATAGAGCACTTATTGCCTTTGATTAGTTATTGCTTATCAATTGTAAGAGCTACAATTTTACTTCACTATTAATTTAACTATATCACTAATAACTGCCACTCTAATTTTAAGACAGATTACAAAATAACTTAACCCTCACACTCAAGAAACAGCACAGGAAGTGTTTAAAATTAAGTGCCATATTTTATTTGGTGTCTATCCCTGTAGAGGCTCCATTCAATATGAATCCTAGTCCCATACTTTGCCCATCTCATTGTACAAAGACACCTGCTATCCACTGTGTGACCATAGCAGGTAGGAAATGTTGATTTCTGGATGTATTTATTGTTTTCTGCAGTATGAGCAAATACACACATAGAAGGGGAATGGAAACAGACCACAAAAGAGTTTCAGACCCTGATAGTACTGCATAGTACTATCTGCCCCTGGTCCCTCCATTAAGTCCTTTAGTAAGACATTCTAAATTAGATTCTGCTGGTTCTAAGTCTGTAAAACTATAATCATAGAAGTGCGGAGCTTAATGGTAGAGAGCAGAAGTACTTAGCAGTAGTCGGAAAGCAAGGTTTCAACATTTTAATGTGATTATGAACTTTGACAAACATGCTACTTGTAGTCAATTTCAGCACATAGAATGATGTCAACATACATGTTGAAAACCAAATTTTAGTTCTGAAGGTGTTACAGGCTGAATACTTTGATATTAACAAACTTCATACATTGAAGTTTTCAGCCCCTGTTTAAGTTAAACAGGGTCGTAGAGATGTAGTTTATATCCAACAAGATTAGTGCCTTTACTAAAAGAGATGACAGAGAACTGAACTGTTTCTCTCTGTGTGCACATTCTAATGCACCAAGGAAAGGCCATGTGAAGAATAAACAAGATAAAAGCTACCTATGATCCAGGGCCAGAGTCTCCCTGCAACAAGTTAGCCCCCTTTTACTGTTTTCCAAACTGCAGAACTGCAAGGGTACAATTGTCTGTGGTTTAAGCCACTCATCTTATTTTCTTAGGACAACACAGGGAGACTGGAATGAACAAGACAGTCTAGAACACAACTAGGAAACACTATGATCCATTACATATCAATACCTCACAAACCAGAAACAAAGGAACGTACATCAGTTCAGAATCCTCACTGTAAGAGGAGATAGCTGTTGATAATTTAAAACTCAACCAGCAAACTACAAAAATATGCAGTTGGAGACAGAAACAGTTGAGGAATTCACTTTGAATGTAAAATTCCATCTGTTGTGCAAATTAATTTCTAAGCTGAACAATTAATTCTCTTTGCATCACGGCAATGTTTTTAGGTATAAACTCAAGCTCTCAAAGTGTGGTCTCGTCAGCTCTCTCTTTGTGATGGACACCTGAGGGATGACTATTCTCTCAGAGTCGACTTTTTGATATGTTAATGTTTTGGCTCCAATATAACTTAGAATACCTATTCCATGTGAACAAGGTCCATATTTTGGAATCAGTTCTTTGCTGAAGACTATAAAGCAGTAGCTTGAGATGCAGAATCAGAATGTTGACCTTAATCTCACGATGATAGTATTCCTGCCTTTTCCTTCCCTAGTCATGAAGCACCATACTTCATTTTTAGAGAAAGAAGTACACAGGGCAATAAACACAGCATCAGAATTATCATGAAACATTCAACACACCGAAATGCTGTCTCCACATTAGTGAAGATACCTGGGCTGCTGTTTCCAAATCTGACTTTAAGGAGTTATGATGGAGCATTATGAGGAAGTTCAGCCCCAACACTATTTGGTAAGGCTCAGGAATGGGATAAGATCAAGGAAGGACATGAGGATACTGGTTGATCCTGTTTCTAGAACAATTCAAAACCCATGTTCAGGACATGACAAAACACCCCCCTGATCCTGTCAAAACATCTTATATAAAGAATGTTGCTGGAACACTTTAATACCATATGTCAGCCTATCTCTTACACTGCTTGAAGGCGGGTGCTATGGGCAAAACTGTCCTTCCCAACCCTGCTACTGAGCAGGTCCATAGCCTTTATCAGAAATGCTGATTTACAGAAGTTGGCTGATCAGCTAGGTAGGAGAAAAGAGGGCTTCTGCAGCACGGTTTGCTGGAGACACTTTCGCTGTTCTGTAATAAAATGTTAGCAGCCCCCAAATGATTTGGGTTTATCTTTCTGAAGATCAATTTCAAAGTAATAACACTGAATTCTCCACATAAATCCTCCATATTAAAAGTGACAAGGGAGATAAAAGCAAACAAAAGTAGATGGGGGAATTCACATCACTGTCTTCCACAAACCACCGGAATAAAACACACTGTAAGCACCACTGATCATTCACCACTGTCACTGACTTAAGTTTTAAGGCCATTGGCTTGAGGTCCCTTGGGAATCCATGTTAGAGAGTGGAGCACTTGAAAGAAGTGTGCAATGCCAACGCTGACTGTCCAGATTTCTTGGGCAGTGCCCCTTCAGTTGATGTCAGTATAAAAGATTTTCAGTGAAAACATGTCATGTGTCTATTTGAACTGTAGTTTCTGAAATGGATATAGTTAAAAAACTGTAAGTAGCTTGCACCCATACCATTATATGAAATTTTAGATGTTCTCCCCAAACCGTGAAAACATGTAATTTGCAAATAATTATAAATTTGAGAAAACTTCTTACGTAAGCTCAGCACACAACTTACATAAAGTTCTAACTAAGCAGCGAAAGGGATTGTGTGCACAGTTCATGTTGTTTTGTTTTAGTATCTGTGGCTGTTCTGTCCTCATGGACCAGGGATTGGAAGGAGGAACAGAGACCTTTTACTCTGTGATTGATTTCTTCCCAGGAAGTCTCCCGTGTGAGAAATATTCAAGAAGTCAGGATGCCAATCACACCAAAGTAGCCATGCTTCTCCTTGTGTTTCTGTTCTTTCTGCCCCATTCCACCCCACCCCAAACCTTGAACTTTGGGCCTGGGAACAAACAGACTTCAGCACAGCACAGACTCCACCTGGAGCTTTCTCTCTCCTCACAGCTCAAAACAAAACAATTCAGACTTTAAACAGAGTCACAAAGAGGGCTAGAGAGATCTTGTGGCAACTATCTGAGACTTATAGGAAAATAGTCTGTCTTTCCTTCCTCCCCCCTCCCTTCCTTCACTCCCTCCCACTCTCCATCTCTTCCTCTCCCACCCTCTCTCTGATTTTGAAAGTTATGCGTGTTTATAATCTCACCTTCTCAGGAGGCTAAATCTGGAGGACCAGGAATTTGAGGCCAAGCTGGACTAAGAAAGGGAAGCATTGTCTTATAAACTAAAACAAACAAACAAACAAATGTTGAAGACTGAATTTCCAACCTTTCTCTTTTATTTTATTTTATAATTATATAGATTATTTTTCTCAACAGGGTGTTCTGTGTCATGAATATGTGCACATCAAGAAGTACCTTTAGGATGTGAAATGGCAGATCTACTAAGAGCTCCTGGGCCTGAGTCTGGTGAGCTGAGTTCTATCCTTGGACATACACAGTGGAAAAAAACAAAACAAAACAAAAGCTCCTCTCTGACCTCAGTATATGCACCCAAGCATGGACATACTGCCTAGGCACCCCACCCAAATAAAATAAATGTAATTTAAATCTTTTTTTAAGAAGATTTACCCATAAGTAATTAACGCAGCAACACAGTTTAGTATATCTCATTTTTCTTTAACTGTCTCTTTCTGCTTCCACAAGAAGGATCTGATTTTAATGCAATTGCTCATTTAAATTCTAATTAGCAATACACTGAATATATAATTATTTGAAATAATAAAAAAA
>CM053756.1:16998473-17016834 GCA_028658305.1 Pachyuromys duprasi | reverse complement strand
CCACTCTGACTACTACTGTGCTGTTCTCATCAAGGGATTGCTCCTTCTGACCTTCGCCTCCTTCCCGCTCCACCCCACACCCCTCGCTGGAGTCACCAGCACCCACACCCTAGCTTTTCATAAGGTGCTAACTTTCCTTCAGCTCCACCTTTCACGTAAAGGGGCCATTTCTGGCTGAGTTAAGAGTCTTTGACGTCCTTTATTACTGTGCCTCCTCATTTCATTCCCAGCTGCCGCCAGAGTTTGTCCCAGTTTGCTTTCCGTTGCTATAATAAAAATACTGACCAAACCAACTTGCGGGAGGAGACAGCTGGTTATGTTTCCCCTTTTCATGGTACGGTCCCCCGCTGGGGGAAATCGGGGCAGGTGTTCTAGGAAGAAGCTGGTGCAGGGACGGAAGCGGACCCTGCGGAGGGTCACTGCCCACCGCTTTGCTCTCCACGCTTGCTTAGCTCTCTTCCTTTTACAGTCCACGAGCACTTGACCAAGGATGGCACTGCCAACAGTGGACTCAGCCCTTCCCTATCAACCGGAAATCAAGAGACTGCATATGTTTGCATGATTTACTTCAGCGTCGCCACCATAAGAAAGTAAGAGTTCCATATGTTTCATATTCACTCTTGAATTTCTGGCAACCTGACAACCTGCTATGCTCAAGTTCTCTACCAAATAATCAGTTGATCAACAATTACTATTAAAGGTAAACACGAATATGTAGCTCAAAAGATCTTGGCCATCTGTAATAAGCCAATAGCAATATCTGCCAATATTTTATAGTAGACAGTAAGCTAAACAAATGAAGTATAAAGCATGACTTCATCTTAAAAGGTAACTACACTCTTGAGGCAAAACAGCTTTAATGATGGTATGGCTCCATAGTATTTGACATCTCACCTCTGCAATTACATATGTTTGAAATAAGGTGTACACACTAGTGCCTTGGTAATGCAGAGAGTAGGGTGGTTGCTCTTAGGAAAAATACCTAGTATTCACCCTGAGGCAGTCACAAAGATGGCAACAATATCCACCAAATACTACGCACCTCTTATGCTACACCTTTATCATTGAAATGTGAGTTTTGCACTTCAGTCCCTTTAGTTACAAAAATGATACAAGTTTATTTATATATATTATTTTTATTATTAATTACATTTTATTAATTCTGGATCCCAGGTGAATCCTGCTCCCTCATTCCCTCCCAATCCTACCCTCCCTCCCTCGTCTATTCCCTGCCCCTTTCCAAGTCCACTGATAGGGGAGGACCTTCTCCCCTTTCATCTGACCCTGGTTTATCAGGTCTCTTCAGGACTGGCTGCAAAGTACTCTGTGGCCTAGGAGGGCTGCTCCTCCCTTGCTGGATGGGGGTAGGGGGGTCAAAGAGTCCGCCATTGACTTCATGTCAGAAATAGTCCCTATTTCCCTTATTAGGGTACCCACTTGAATACTGAGCTACCAAGGGCTACAGGCAAGCAGAGGTTCTAGGTTATATCCACCCATGGTCCTTGGTTGGAGACCCCTGTGCCCAGATATTTGGTCCTTGTGGAGCTCCTATCCTCTCCAGATCATATTAACGCCCCCTTCTTTCATATGATTCCCTGCTTTCTGCCAAAGGTTTGGTTAGATGGTTCAGCCGTTAAAGGCTAGGCTCACAACCATAAATATAAGTTTATTTTCCTGACTCTGTCAAGGACAGTGTCACAGGAGTGGCCATCATCACTACTGTCAGGGGACTGTGTAACTCCGTGTTGGGCTGGTCACTTCCACTGTTGTAAAATGGCTTCCACGGACCCCGTTGTGCCTGTGCCTGAACTTCTCCCAATGCTTAGTAATTACAACCAATCCCCCTTAGGCACAAATATATGATGAATTATATATTAGCATGTAGGTAACACAGAAATTATTTAAAATAAACTGTGGCTTGATTTCCTTGTAATAATACCAATTGCAATAAAAGCAGCTATATTATCTCTCTCTTTCCCTTTCCCTTCTCATGGTGCTGGAGATGAAACTCCAACCCTTTCTCATGTTGTTCATCTGTTTTAAAACGCCCAGTAATGGCTAATCTTTATGGCTAGTTTTTGGGAAGTCATTCAGAATGCTATTGCAACAACTCTCCAAGGCATGCCTATTGGAGAAATGAAAGCATTTTATTATTTTCAACAGCCATAAAAAATAGCAAAGTATTATCATCACTGACTCAGCCACTTTTTAAAAATTTTTTGCTTGTGGACATTCAAAGATTTATAATTCATCACAGTAAATAGCCTTACACATGTATCACTATGTAATGGTGCCTTTTTACCATCTGAAAGACTCCTACAAATAGAATGACTAAGTCAAGGAAAATAAGTATTTTAGTTCTTTAAGATACTCTTAAAACATGCTTTTGGATATATATATATATATATATACATATATATGTATATGTATATATATGTATATATATATATAATACAACCTCGTGGTTTTCAACAAAGCTGAAGCAGAAACAAAACAGAACTTAAGAATTTACAGAGACATTCGTGGTAGCCATGTGCTTTGGTGCATCCCTGTAATTCCAGCACACAGAGGCAGGGTGAGTGCTTACTCAGTAAAAGCCAGTATGAGCTACATAATTAATGAAACTTTCACACAGAAAAAGAAAGAAAGAAAGAAAGAAAGAAAGAAAGAAAGAAAGAAAGAAAGAAAGAAAGAAAGAAAGAAAGAAAGAAAGAGAAAGAAAGAAAGAGGGAAATGATAGGGACAGGCCAGAATATAGTCCTGAAAATAATGTGTCAATGCTCAAACTTAGAACTGATGCTGTATTTGGGGGCATTAGATATGAGTAAAGGGATACTTTATGATACCTAGTATAGATCTTGAAAAATTTAGATTTTCTGCCATGGGAAGCAAGCAACACATAATTATTATCATAGTAACATTTGCAATAATGGGAGAAATGAGTTAGTGCCTTTTCAGAAAAAAAGCAAACTGCATTCTTCTGACTGGCACACATTTGAGCATGGTGTTCTTTTCTAGACCGTGTGGACTTTGGCAGTCTTAGCTTCCTCAGGAACTTCTTGAGTAACAAAACTAGAACATCTCTAGCTGTTCAAATGCAAATGCTTTCTCATCATCTCAGAATTGCTCCTATTATCAACTTTGAGAATTATAGCAACAGCAAAAGCCCTCTAAGGACACAATCAATGACACACTACAGGCTGCTTCCTATTCACTGCCCTCTCTTTTCACAGACTGAAACTTGAATGGCTGCTGGGCCAGTCAAGTTAGAGATTCAGTCTATAAGTCCCCTCTCCTCCTACTCTGGATATTTTTGTTTGGGTCCCGCCAGTCCTCCTGAGGTGGTAACAATGATTTATCACTATCTGGTCCTGCCTGGCTAGTGGATGGTCTTGAAGTAGTACAGAGCCAAGGCCCCAGATGTCTGTGGGACTCACAACAGTTGTCCACCTCAAACCAATATGTTAAAATATAATCCCACTATGATGGTTTAGAAATATGGGGCTATTGGGATTACATATATGGCCATTATATCCTTATAATAGATTATAAGGATAAATCTCTGGTATCTGGGATTACTGCTATCCTAAGAATACCAAAAGAACATGGCTTCTATTTGTGTTCTCTCATGAGAAGACAGCCAAGGGATAGCTGTCTCTAAACTAGGAAACGAGCCCCCACCAGAATCCAACTATAATAGTGCCCTGAGCTCATATTTTAGGATCTGGGACAGGAGAAATGTTAGGTTTTTTTGTGTTAGTTAATTTGTTTGTTTAGTAAGTCATCTACTATTATTTATACTGTAGCAAAGTAAGACAACTTTTCTTAAGATGTTTTTGAAATTTTCATACATGTATGAAGGGTATTTGACCAGATGCATCCCCTATTCCTTTGTCTCTTATACCACCTATATCATCCCATCACCCTTTTCACTTCCCGTTCATGGTATCCTCTCTTAAATAAAAAGAAAGAAAAGGGAAAAGAAAAGAAAAATAAGCACTGTGCTGTCTATATGTGCAAGAGTTTAGGACCAAGCATGACTAGCTTCTCAGGGCCCCATCTCTGAAAAAAAAATTACTAACCTGAACAAGAACAAATCAAGTTCCAATAGCTTCTCAGCTCTGTATGGGACTTCAAGCACAGTTTCCTGGTCCGAATGCTATTATTTTGATAAATGGATACAGTAATAAACTGTCCCTAAGTTATTATCTAAGACAATATTTTTACAGAAATTCCATAGTTTATATGATTCCAATTCTTTTCTTTTTCTTTTTTTTATATTTTTGCTTTGTTTTATTCATTTTGTTTTCTGAGACAGGGTTTCCCTGTGTGGCCTTGGCTGTCCTGGGCTCGCTTTGTAACCAGGCTGGCATCGAACTCACAGAGATCCACTTGCCTCTGACCCCTTCAGTGCTGTCTACCACCACACATGGCTTATGACAACAACTAACATAATTGATCTTCATCAAAAATTAGGCTTTTAAGTGAAAACAAGAAAATCCATCATGTACTCAGGTGTAAAATCAAATTCTTCTGTCGTTACATGGCTGATTTTACTACTGTTGATTCCAGAAACATTATTATAGAGCCCATTATCTATTATCTTCTTAATTACTCTACATATTCTATCACTTGTTTCCAGGGCAAAGATACCTTCTTAAAAAAATGTCTGTGAGTCAAGAACTTTAGATTCTTCCAAAGTTAGACTTTTCTCTATTAGATGCCTTTGCTCAGTTGAGAGTCCCGCATGTACTGTTCTGCAGGGTTTTGTCAATGGTTGCTATCAATTCTAGTTGATTGGCATCTCATCATAATTGTCTATTTTCTTGTTATAGGAATTTGCACTATGCTTGGACATACCATTTCACAAACTGAACACCATGCCATCGTTAACTGCTTCTAATTTGAGATATAAATTTTTCAACTAATAGCAACATAGTTGATCTTAGTACCAAAAAAAAAAAAAAAGAAACCCAAAAAAGTTCAAAATCATTTCCGTTTTCTCTACATTCAAACCAGAGTTTGCATTTCAGTATCCCCTCTCCATGTTCATATTTATCCATTTGTGTGTCTTCCACCCCCCATATGGATATTTTAGCTCCTTGCAATGAGAGCTGTTTTGGCTTTAAACCTAGTATTCCTAATTCCACCATCACCAGTTTCTTAGCCTCTAAATTTAGCTTTGTTAAACATGTTACATGTTATCTTTGACTTTACAAAATTCTCCTCATTTAGAGCAAAAGAAATATTTAGGAATGATACAGTTAAGTAAAGAAAAAGGCAGGAAACCATTCAGATAAAATGAATAAGCACAGACAGAATTCCAATTATGAGCTACTTTCTGTGCCAGACACTATAGGCCACTATTTAGAATGATCTAGTACTTCTGTTCCAAGCAAGAGATAAAGCGTTACAAATAATACTACTCTCAGAAGTTAGATTTGCAGCACATCCAGTTTAACTTGAATTCCTGGTAAACAATAAATGACTTCTTAGTATAAGAATCCCTAAATATTGAATTAAAAATATTTTAAATTTGCTCCTTGAGAATTTCATACCTGTGCATAATGCAATCTGCTTCTTCTCACATCCTGCCTTCTCTTATTTTCTTCTTGCCCTGTCAACCTCTGTATTTCCCCCCCACCCCATATTCATATCTTTTTGTTTGACTTTGTAACCTACTAAGTTTAACCAGAGATGTGTGTACAACCATGGGTGTGGGACTATCTAGTGGAGCCTGGTGGTTTTACTCATGGGTGTACAACTCATGAAAATGACTCCCCCGCCCCTTTTAGAATCCTAAATGGAACACAAACAGTATAAGAATATTTTCTACCTAAAATTTAAATTTAATAAAAGGTCTCTATTTTATTTTATTATTTTAAATAATAAATGTATTAAGGATGCTGAAATAAATGTAAAGGACATAGATTACCTGCATTGGAAGGACTTCCTAAGCCTTTAATGAGTGACATCCATTAAAGTGGCTAAACAGACTATATAGGTAGATACTGTATGTACATCTACTTAAATCTATAAATCCATTGATGTGTGGGTCAGAAAATGTGGAAAATATTTCCAGTAGAGGAAAGTGTGGCCAAAGACAGACAAGGGTGGGTTTGAACTTGTACACTGACGCTTATTTAAGAAACCAGCTTTTCATGAAAGAAAAAGGAAGCACAAAACAAAGCAGAAAACAAGAACCATGGTGACTGTTGATCTGCACTTTTTCATAGTCTAAACAGAGTTCGCATGACAAGTACAATGTCATTTTACCAGTTCACTTATGTAAATACAATGCAGATGAATAACTAAAGAGCACAAATAGTAATAAATAAAAAAAGGAACTAGGGAGTGGTGAAATTTAAGTATGTACTACCTTCATTTAATGTAGTTTATCCATGTATAAGCTTTAATAAAATCACTTTTATTCTGGCTTGAGATGTCTTGTGAATACCATTGTATGTTGATCACAAATCTGTGTGAATGGAGCATAAGAAGTCACATATGAAACAGAGTGAGGGTGTGAATGGGTGAGGCATTAGAAGGTGCTGGACACTCCTAGGTTCCCAATGGCTTTTCTATGGATAAAAAGTGACAGATAATAGAGAAACAAAACATGAAGGTTTCCTCACCTTTGAGGACTCTATGCTGTACACTAAAATCAACATTCAGTGTATGACAGAGGTCTGAGTAATACCTCCACTTCTTACCAATAACCAGTACAAAAATCAGTCTTCTTAAAGGAAAACATACAGAATAATAATGTCATTTTCTTTCCCTTTTGGGAAGAAGCTTAACTAGGGTTTAACACAACAAGGACTTCATAACTGTAACTCTCCAGGTTAGTGTCACATTTGCCAACTATCAGGGTTTGCACAATCTGATTCTATGCAAAGCGGAGGTTCACCTCTATGAATCTATTGAGAAGACAATTCTTTTGGTTGTTTGCATATAGGAATATTTATACCATTTCTTCCTCTCTTCCCTCTAACTGCTATGCCTCCTTACTCCTTTCTCAAATTCATTGCCTTTTGTTCATAATCATTATCATTATGTTTGTATAAAGAACTTTATAAACACAATCTGTTTAATTCATTTAGTATTTCTCATAGCTGTGTATGCCTGAACCATTTGGGACTGGATCACTTATCTTTGGAACCTTCAACTCTTAATTTGTACGTTCAGCAATAGTTCTTTTTCCTGTTGCTGTTTTTCTTTGGATTGACCTCTTAAAATTGGCTTTGAGTCCCTCTAGGCATTTCCATGACTTTTGCTTCCCATTTCCCTTTCTCCCTCCAGCTATAGCACCCATGAATTATTTAGCATTTCAAAATAAAAAAAAAAGATTTTTATATCCTTTTGGTCTTTTCAATCTGAAGTATAAACATATCACAGAAAGTCAGAGTAAAACTAAAAAATGTGGTCTCCTCCACTCTGTAACACTCTAGTCACAACTGTTGAAATAATGATACAGTAATTTGTAGCCAATTAACCAACACACCAAAATTAACATATTTTAAGAATATTGACACATTACCAAAAATACATAAAAACCTGTGAGATTGACCATCCTCCATCTAATCATCTAATAGTTAATAACAATTCTGATAAGTAAATACATTCATTCAACAATTCATTTTACTTTTTTGTTTTGTTTCAGGAAAAGGTTTCTCTGTGTAGCCTTGGCTGTCCTAGACTCACTTTGTAAACCAGGATGGCCTAGAACTCATAGAGATCTGCCTATCTCTAAATCCCTGAATGATGGTATTGATAGGATGTGCTACCATGCCTGACTTGCAATTTACTTTTAACTAAGCACTTACTAAAGTAGTTTTAAATTTTGAAAGTCTCACAAAGAAATCAAATGTTAACTTCTATGCCAATACAGAAATAAAAAGAAAAAAATTCAAGTCTATATCAACAAAAAATAGATTTTCTTTTGTTATGATTGTGCTGCATTGGCTGGCTCTTCCTTTGGAGACCTTTAATCTTATATATAATATCTTTAAAAGATACTGTTGGTGCAATAATGTGTAGGGAAGGAAAAGCCTAAGTTGAAGTTGGTTTGATTTTGGTGTGCAGTTCCATGTCATAACAAGTGGTTGTCTGTCTCCACACAAATTAGGATGATAATGAAGAACAAAACGGGGTTTGTAAATTCACATGCAAGACATAGAGCAATAAAACATGGAACATCATGTGTGCTTTAGATAACACAGTGTATCAAAAATCAAGGAGGAAGAAACTCTGGTAGGGCATTAAACCAGATGAGTTTTGGGGGATAAAAAAAAGATATTTAAGCTTAGACTTGAACTGTAGATGAAATTACTACCAATAGAGATGATGTTCTAAGAATATTGGAAATAATTATGAGCCCCAATATCAAGATATAAAAGGAGTGGTGAGAAATGGTGCAGCAGTTGAGAGTATATGCTCTTCTCCCAGAAGACACAGATTTGGTCCACATAGTGGACTACTACCATCCGTGTTTCAAACCCAGGAGCTCCAACCTCCACTTCCAATCTCCAAAGTTATCAGGAATGCACATGGTATATTTCATAGATGCAGAAAAAAACCACTCATTTGCTGAAAATGAATAAATAAATACTGTAAATTGAATTTTAAAAGGAGTGGTGGGCATCTTCACAGACTACTGAATGATGTGGTAATGTGCAGCGTATGAGTAAGGAAGTTTGTTGGAAATAGGTAGTCCAGGTGGTGGTCAACCCAGGATTTGAATCAGTCCATGGGTAGGCTACCCACCCTAAAGGCCTCTGATGGAAAAATTGCTCTGCTCAAACCTGGAAGGGCTTTATATGGGCAAAAGATTAGAAAAAGAGAGGCTGACTAGATTCTAACTCCCTGTGAAAAAGAAATGTAGTGTGGAAGAGGGAATGCCAGAGAGAACCAACAGAAGGCACAGCTGTGAGTGACTACTCAGAATTAGAACTGACAGGACATAGTGACTGACTTAAGGGAGCGAGAGGTTGAAAATGACTCAGGGGTTTTCTGTCTGAGTGACTAGAGAAGGGAAATGTCACAAATGGGAGACAGAAGGTGCAGAAGGATGCAGTTGTGACTGAGCTTATGTTTGTAGGGTGTGATGCACAAGGAGATACTGCGTTTAATTCTGTTTTGTGTAGACCAAATCAAGTATTTGTGCGCCCTGATATACAAGACAATGTTTGTGCTGAGGAGGGTGGGGGTGAGAGCGTTCATCGTGCTTTCTAATCCTGAGCGCAAAAACCTCACATGTGCTATCACCATGAACAATAAGTACACACACACATACAGAGAGACAGAGAGAGACAGAGAGAGAGAGAGAGAGAGAGAGAGAGAGAGAGAGAGAGAGAGAGAGAGAAATTTACATAATTCAAAGCCAAACTTTTTCTAAGTCTGAATTTTTCTCAGAAATGGGAGGATTTCTTGAGCTCATGAATTCAAAGCCAACCTGGTAATTCAGCCTGAGCATCATAGCATAAAGTACGTGTGTGTGTGTGTGTGTGTGTGTGTGTGTGTGTGTGTGTATACATGCACACATGCAGAAGTACCCAAGGAGATCAAAAATCCACTCCACACATTTTCAACTTTAATTAGAATTTAATTCCATTACCCCTCTCCCTTTTCCCCTCTAACCCTCTCCTGACCCTTTTCTTCGACCCTTGCTATGTCTATTTTAAGGTTCCCACTGCCTCACAGGATAACAGATGGTAAGGACAGCTCTTTCACACTGAATGGGCAGGCAGTGTTTTTTGGTATGTTTTTTTTTAAATCAAAGAAAGAAAAAGAGGCTTTCATTCCCCTCTCTGATCCTTCTAGTCTCTATTCCTTTGTGTTAGTTCAGCTTGCTGTTTTTAAGGTGGGAAACAAAGAATGTACCTAGGAATCATTTGTTAATTGGTATATATCAATCATATCATGGTTCAAAATTTGAAAAACAATTTGTGCCAATATACAAGATGTAGCATATTTTATGCATATTAGAACAGTAGCCCAGAGACTTCCAGACAAACCATTCCTAGAAATGGAGGTAAGGAGAGGAAATACAAGTGAGAACGTGAATTATTTTTCCAGAAAGTCCTCTTAGAGAAAAAGATAACGTATATCCCAAGGTGGCACACTAGGTTTTAACAAATAATGAGTGCAAATATTTCGGGATTAAGGAATAATGCCCTTTCTACTAGAAAAGAAAACAAATAAAAGCCTGCTTACTTAATTTTTTAAAAAGTCCCATGTGGCATGTCACCAGTTAAAAACCTTGTATATCCTTACATCCCTCAAATGAAACATCATCCATGAATTCATTCTGCCTTGGGTTGATGCTAGAGAGACGGTGGCCTCCTCACTGACTTTAGATTGTGTCATTCACATAGGAATGGGCTTTTGTTTCATTGTGAATGTCTTGCCAGGCCACCCACTGTTGCAGTATGCATGGTTCATCTCTGAGCATGACTGTGATTCCTGTTCACTTCAGGTAGCATTAATGAGGCCTTCCAGAATTATTAATGCTAAAGAGTAAGGCTGAAGCTTCCAGAGATGTACCAGCTTGATGGTTTCATTTATAATTTTGTACATGGTGCCCATGGCAGCAAGGTCTTACCAACACCTTCTGGAGAGTATTTAAGGCAATGGCCATAGCTTGAAATGTTCAGAGGTTTGTGGTAACTCATTGGCCCACAACTCCAAAAGAAGCAACCCATTCTTGGCACCAGGGTTTTTAGTTAGTAGCCTCTGCTGTCTAGTAGAAGAACTATTGCCATGCCATAGGATTTTGTGTATGTAATCATATATATCATGATAAGCATGTGATATATAATGATGCATATATTTGAAGATTCTATAGAAACTGGTTTTCATTTATTCTTTTCAAGATACCTTTAGTGTTATTTATCTCACCCCATTCTCAGTCTTCTTCCGTATTCTCCACTCTCCAACCCCATGTTAACCCTTCCTATTCCATTAGCCCCCTTTGCCCCTTTGTAGTTCTTTACCATAGCCCCTTAGTGATTTCCTGACCTCTATAGGTGTTCCAAATGAAACATCTATATCTAAATATTTAAAGCTAACATCCACAAGTGACAGACCATATATACATATTTGGGTAGTATAAATTACTCTTAAAGTCTGTTTTTTTTGACACAAGTTAGAGGGTTAGGGAAGGGAGGTGGATCTAGGAAGAGATGGGGAAAGGGATGAATACCATGAAAATATGATTTAGGAAACTTAAAACTCTCAAAGAACTAACACAATTTTTTTAACAGAATGGCCCCTTGTATGGGGACCTCTTTTTCTAACCTGTTAGTTCCTATCCTTAGACTAAGGAAACAGAAGACTTCTGTGGATTGCCACTTGAGAAATTCAAATAAATTTCCCATAGTGATGCATCTGGATTCACAGTGATGGCTCTAGATACAGCCTGCCTGGAGTCAAATTCTACCTTCACCATTAGAGGCTGTGTGCAAACAGACATGCAATTCACACCTCCTGTTTCCTTCTATGCAAAGCAGAGATAGTGATGGTATTTGTTGACATTTTCAAGGATTACATGCACAAGTATCTGAAACAGAATAATTTATAGAATAAGTTCTTATCAACAGAGTCTATAGCTCAGGGCAAAGACCAGATGACCTCTTGCAATAGGCCATAAAGCTTAGCAGGCGTGGACCTCAGCTACGGAGTGTGATGCTTTTCTCTTTGATGCTCCCACATGCAGGGTCCCACATACAGGGTCCCACCGCTATGTCATTGTCTTCTTCCCTCGTGGATGTTTCAAAAGGATCAGGGAAGAAGGATCACTTGAGGGAACACAATTCCCTGCAAGACTTTCTATTCCTGTTCATTTTTCCATCTTTCCTATGATAACTCTGAGTCCTATCCTCAGAAAAAGCCCTGAGCCTTTCACTCTCATTGTCTGCATGGCTACATTCCCTTGTTACTGGGGGCTGCTCCTTTCACCTTTCAGATATCATCCGTCTTCTCTGTAACCACTGTCATTATCTTTCCTATTAATAACCATGTCTGGTCTATTTTAATCATCTACTAATTGGTCCCTTTCTCTCCAGGAATACCCTATCCTCATCCATTATGTATACTTCCTACAGATTCATTATCCAGAAGTAGGCCTTTCAAGTGGGTAGTTCCATGTTCACACACTTTCATGTTCTCCTTCTGAACAAAACTAGTGTCCTGACATTCAGGACATTTGTAAATCGGTCCCATGCACCTTTTGCACTTTTGTAAGCCAGACCATATACCAAGACTACATTTGCCTGGTTCACACTTCAGAACTTGTGCTCAAATCAAGTTCTGTGCTCAAATTATTTTCTCAACCTAGGGTTCCATTATCTTTCCTTCTTATGTGATTACAACTTATTATCGAGTAAAGATTACAAAGTTGTATATGTATGTATATATATATTCACATAATATTTACTTATATTTCAAAGTACAATTTCTAGCTTAGTTAACTACTTAGCCATGGACTTAACCATCCGTTTTTCCATTGAATCATCTTTTATATTGTACAATTAGATGATAAATTACTTGAAGGCAATCGAATATTTTATATTATTTTATGAGGCCTCATTTCCTCACTCTCTAATTTAGTACAAGGACAAAATTATGTTCAAAATTTATATTTCATGTAATTAGAGAAAAACTTCAGACAGTATAAATCATAGAATGCATGAAGTAAAATCTCAAATGTTCTTGGCCTTAACAAATTTCCCAAATCTACAATTTTAGAAGGGATGCTATTTTTCTATGCTTTCTCAAAATAACTATAAGCTATTTCCTAGCCTTGTGATATTTTTAAATGGTCTTTCTATTTGTAAGTAAGATACATCTATTTAATTGTTTACATTTCTAATATTGTGTGAAAAAATAATGAATGTCAAACTACATCCCATGTTTACAGGTTATTGAAAAAACAATGGGAATTAACATTACTAGATGTTATATAAGACCTAAAAGATCTTCTTTGCCATTCTATCTCTTGAATATATATAATTATTATAAAATATTTAAAAATTAATGTGAGGGGCTGGAGAGATGGCTCAGTGGTTAGGAGCACTAGCTGTTCTCCCAAAGGTCCCAGGTTCAATTCCCAGCACCCATGTGGCAGCTTACAATTGTCTATAACTTAACTCCAGTTCTATAGAGTCTGACACCTTCATACCAATGTGCAGAGAATAAAATTTTTTTAAAAATTTAAAAATTAATGTGAATACCTACTGGACCAAACTTCATTTTTAAAACTCATAAACAGAAGCTGCAAGGAAAGTTAATATTTGCATTATTATTATTATTAATATTAATATTATTACTATTATGTTACTCAGCCTCAGAGCACAGCCTGGTTGCTCTGTGAATTATTGCTAATCCCTCTGCATCTCTATAGAGTCATTTGTTCAAATGTGAATGGTCTGCGTGTGCCACGAAAATAGATGGTAATTGTATAAAAACAGGAAGCTTATAGCCAAAGGAGAGTCTATACTCCCTGGCTGGGACTGCACTTGCACTGATAGAAAAATGCTAATGAAAAGAAAAAAAAAAAGGAAAAGGTCATCCTATGGCTATAAGCAAAGTATGCAGAACGTCATTATTTGTATAGTGAAAAAGTATGACAATAAATAAACATAAACAAATGTATTCACCTATTCTGTATTCATAAATACATTGAAAATATATCTGGACTCTTCATTAACTTTAGATATCATATATATCATATCTATCCCATATATACCACACAAATACCATTTATATCTTACATATAGCATATATATGACATGAAAATATCTTAGGTAATAAATATATTTGATTTATATTAAAATATGTATATAGGAAAATATATAATCTAAATAAATATATTATGTAATAAAATGAAGTTCATTCTGGTGTTGTTCACATCAATTTTGACTCAAGGAATAGGAATTATCACTAATCTCAATTAGTCATCATACTACTGAGCGTAGTGGTACATATCAGTAACTCTGGATCAAGTTTGTATGTCTACACCATTTGAGGAAAATTCCTAATACCTATTTCCTAGACTTCCTGTGTATGCATGTTAGGGCGAATTTTATATTCAACAGCATAGGAGTCATCTCATTGAGCCAATAATGCCAACAGAGAACTTTATCCCTATGAGTTTTTCTAACCAAGATTACCTCCCTCAAAAGGCCCTACCTGAAAACTAACATGAATGAGGATTACTTTTCTAATGTATGAACTTTTGGGGCACACATTCAAACTACAGAATTTATAATACATGATTATTACCCCCAGAGTTTGAATTCATCTTGTTCTTGTGATCTAGTACCACTTATATTCTAATAAGAGTCTACTTACAACTGCCGGGAACCTGAGTGACAATAACTGATAGGCAAGTTTTTTTTTTCTTCCATATGGAAGGTAGGAGCATACATCACCAAGCTTCAACTACAGTACACCTGATAAATAGGCCTGATATAATACTGCTATGAAATTAACCCAGTCAAATGTCTATGTGGGCTTGTACACTCATTGTTTTTAGGACGTCTTCTTAAAAGCTTTTTCCCCCCATGAAAAATGATCATTTTGTCTAAAGCTGTGTGAGGAGAATTATAGAGGTGAAGAATCTCTGAGTGACTGCTTGGGACAAGCCCTGGACATCAGGTTTAAAAGTGACCTAGGTATGTGTGCTCACTGACACAGCCAAGAAGAGAATAAAGTACAGGAACAAGAGAAAACATTATGTATGGAAGAATAAGGCATCTGGTTTCAAATGCTCTCTATACAGAAGGATAGAGGGTGAGAGAGAAGCAGAGACAAACAGAAATACAAAGAAACAGACAGAGACAGACACAGAGACTCAGAAAAAGAGGGAGGGGGAAGGATGAGGGAGAGAAAGCCATAAAGCTCAAGAATGCACCAACAAGCCCTCTGTCATAATGATTACCAACACAGGAAGACATAGAATCATTAAGTAGGGCCCAGTGTCAGAGACAGTCCCTGCTCCCTTGTTAGGAATCCCACAAACAGACCAAGCTACAGATATTTGCAAAGGGTCTAGGCAGACTTCCTGGTTGTCATTTCGGTCTCCCATAGCACCTATGAGCCCAGATTAGTTGATTCTGTGGGTTCTCTTGTGACAATGGCCCCTTTGGTTCCTACAAGGATTTCCCTAGCTCCGCCTAATGTTTGACTGGGGGTCTCTATATATGTTTCCATCAGTTGGGTGGATGAAGCCTGTGATGAAGACTATGCTAGGCTCCTTCTTTTGCCTGATTTTGGGATACTTTTCCTCCCACTGGATTGCCCCATCCAGCCTTAATATGACCAGAGGTGCCTAGTCCAATTGCCACCTGACAGGCCATGCTTGGTTGATATCCTTGGAAGGCATGCCCTTTTATGAAGGAAAAGGAGGAGGAGTGATGGGGGGGAGCTGAGAGGGGAGGAGGGACTATGGAAGGAGAAAGGAGGGGAAATTGCTATGAGAATGTAATAATACATGAAAGAAGAATGGATTAAAAAATTTAAAGATAAACTTTTAAAAAAAGATAGAGAGAGGGTCCAGTGCTGCCCACAAGGCTAAAATGCTGAAATTCGTCAAGTGCTAGCCAGCTCATGGCAACACTGAACTTTAATAGAACTGAAGATTAAATGTCCAAGAAATTAAATGATGCATCTTCCACTGAGCATGGTAAAAGAAAGAAACACAATGTTATTATTAACAGAGTTATAGCAGAAAAGAGGAGGTCTGGAAGACTTGGTGAATTGGCATAGAATGATGTGCATGAAACTGCAAATCACAAAAAGAAAAGGGAGACTATGAAAGCCACACTTTTTTTTAAGTTCTGTCACTTTCTAATTATAACCATGAATTGGAAATGTCAGCGCTCCTCGTATTCTTTATTTGCAAGTTACTGGCTGTTCTGATTTCATTCAAAATGACAAAAAATAATAATAATTACTATCTACTTGGATCTCTTATTGCTTCTGATATCAATAGAAAATCTATATTGATCCCTACTGCTTGCGGTACTAGAACTATGACACTACACTGATTATCCCACATTGTGTATGAGAAAATAATGCATTGATTTTGACAAAATTGTCTGACTAAAAATAATACATGGAAAATACATTCCAGAAAATTACATTCATTTGTGATAGAATACATGGCTAAAAGATTTTTTGCTTATGACAGACATGTTCTATTTCTTTGTAACTAGATTTTACTTAGTAAGAAATATATCTGTTTAAAGTAGAAATACTTTGTTATACATTATTAAATATTTATTTGCTTGGGAGTGTCAAACAATGACAGAATTATTAAATCTTCTGTCTCAATAGAGCATCACCATAGTAGATAAAGCACAAAATGAAATTGCTTAAAATATGGAATCTTATGAAACAAGGGGGAGATAAAAAGACCTGGAGGAGACAGGAGCTCCACAAGGAGAGCAACAGAACCAAAATATCTGGGCCCAGGGGTCTTTTCTAAGATTGAGACTCCAACCAAGGACCATGCATGGAGATAACCTAGAACCCCTACACAGATGTAGCCCATGACAGCTCAGTAGTCAAGTGAGTTCCCTAGTAAGGGGAACAGGGACTATCTTTGACATGAACTCAGTGGCTGGCTCTTTTATCACCTCCCCCTGATAGGGGGGAGGGGGAGGGAACAGCCTTACCAGGCCACAGAGGAAGTCAATATAGCCAGTCCTGATAAAACCCTACAGGTAGGGTCAGATGGAAGGGGAGGAGGACCTCCTCTATCAGTGGACTTGGAGAGGGGCATGGAAGGAGATGAGGGAGAGAGGGTGGGATTGGTAGAGATGAGGGAGAGGGCTACAGCAGGAAAACAAAGTGAATAAACTATAATTAATATAAAAAAATTTAAATTAAATAGGAAAAATATAATACTTTCATATTTTATTCATTTTTCTATCCATAGGTATTATTTTTAATACGAGATTGAAGCTTTACAATAAATTTCTAAAGTAACACAAACAAGGTGCCTGAAATATTTAGTTCCACATGTATGTTATATTTGTGTGCATGTTTACGACTTTATGAGGAAATGCCTTAACTTAATCCTTACTCAGGGAACACAGGCAGGCTAAAGGTCACATTTGCTCTAAAATCGCCTCCTCTGGGTCCTAGTTAGGCTTTATTATCAATTTGACAAAAAACAGAGTCATCTGGGAAGAGTGAACATCAGTTGAAGGATCATTCCATCACAATGGCTTATGACCATGTCATCAAAGACCTGTCTTGATTGGTTATTTATGTGGGATTCTGGGTGGACTGTCCCTGGAAAGGCAGTCCTTGTCTACATGAGAGGAGTAGATGAACATGAGCCAGTGAGCAGCCTTCCTTCACAGTTTCTGCCTCCTGGTTCCTGCCCTTGAAATCTTGCTCTTGACTTCCCATAGAGATGATGGATGAGGCATGAGATGTTAAGTCAAATTAACCCTTCCTTCCCGAGAAGCTTTTGGTCATGGCGTTCAAATCAGCAGAAAAACCTACTGGAATAATCTGTTTCATCGTTTGAACAACTTCTAAATTCCACTTGCTTCACTTTATCTCCCTTGACACACCCACCGCGACTGTCACCCCATGGGTACCTTAACTTCTGCCTTCCCGTTTGTGACTTACACTGTGTCATGACCCTTTTTGCTGCGACTGGCTTCTCGGTAAAAGCTCTCCACACACTCGAAGACCTGCAGGCATTTCTGTCTAATCCCCTGTTGCCTTTTTCCTCTTTCTTTGGACTCCTTTGAGTTTCTTAAACATATACTGTGCATACACGAACACTATGGGAACTGTTGTACACACCCTTTACTCTGCCTCCGGTTCAGGTTCACTTCCCCTAACTCTTCACAAGGTTGATTGGTGTTTGGCAAGCTTCTCTTCAAATGCCCACCACTTCTTAGCGACTTCTGTGGGCAACCTCCATAAATGACTACCCAGCACTGCTTTCTGCCAGTTTACTCACTCGGTTAAGGTCCTTGATATTTTCTTAATGATTCAGATTTCTTCCAATCCTTTAGCCTCTACAATTATCTGGACAGTGTCTAGAACCTTACATTCTTGTATGTAATCAGTGCATGCAGGTATTTGTGGAGAGCAGAATGAATAGGACAACTCATAGCAGAGGAAGCAATGAATTGCGTATCCTACCGCACACATGGCTGCCAGCTGAAGATGTCTACTTGCCTTCCTCTCGATACCTCCTTTGCATCAAAGCTGATTTAACATGATTCCACAGAAGGGGGTGGACCACATCTGTGCTGAGATAAAAATTCAAAAGAGTTTGGCAAAAGACTGAGCAGAAAATTTGAATAAACTTCAGGGGCAGAAAAGATGACAC
>CM053756.1:16988109-16998373 GCA_028658305.1 Pachyuromys duprasi | reverse complement strand
TAGGAAAGAGTGAGCTTTCCATACTGAAATAGGAAAGAGTGAGCTTTCCATACTGAAATAGGAAAGAGTGAGCTTTCCATACTGAAATAGGAAAGAGTGAGCTTTCCATACTGAAATAGGAAAGAGTGAGCTTTCCATACTGAAATGGTCATTCTCAGTCTCTGGAAGGAGTCATCATGAAGATGAAAAGTCTGCATATAAAGGGGGTACCAAAGGGTTATCTGTTCTTTTGTGTGATAGCAGATACTTTGTCGTCTACTGCTCTAGCAAGGGTTAGCTCTGAGCAACTGGCCGCACAAAATAAAGGTCATGTGTAATGTGCAGAGTTTAAAAACACAGTGACATAATGACAAGAACGTCAGTCTACACTATCAGAGACACACTTTGCTTTAGTATCAGAGATATAACTGTGATGTGAGATATAAATGTATAAGCATATAACCATAACATATATGTTTATATATATATATGTATGTATGTATGTATGTGTAATACATACACTAGTGTGGGAATCTTGCCTGGTGATATATTTTTAGCATCTGAGGTTGAGTATTTTAAAAGTAGGTTAAATGTCTACTATTGCAATTTAATCTAAATGATGAAATTGGTCCTGGAACCACATATGTTGGTCCTCAGCAGCCTCTGTGTTATGATTAAGTCTGCACAAAAGTGGTTATTGCTGAAAAGAGCCATGCCCTTGGTATCTGAAAAAGCAAGCCTATTAAAAGAAAGCGGTGATGGCAGCCTCCTTGTCCGTTCAAGGCTGACTCATCCAAAGCGATGGAGGAAGAGAAAAAGTGTGCGGCACATGCTCCTGCAGCAAAAGCTTCCCATCCATCTACCAAACACTAACTCATTCAAACTCACTCTGCACTCAGGGTGGTGTTGGAAAAGTCAGCCTGAGGCAGGGTCTTCTGATCCTAGCTCCTTGTTTCCTTCTCAAACTCAAAGAAATCCAGCATTGTTACCCTCTTCTGACTTAAAACTGCTACACCAATGCTGTAGATCACCCCCGAATGACCAGAATCATGGTTTGTTTTTCAACTCTTGCAGCCGTCTCTTGCTTTTTATATTTCATGTAACAGGCTGAATGCCCTCATGAAGCTTTGTACTACCTTGCTTGGGACCATCCTGTTTAGTTACTCCATGACTTCACAACTAAGCTGGATATAGTCTTCCTTGTCCTGTTCTTGTAAACACTGGTTTATCTAAATCTTTCCTTGCTCCTTCCTCTCGTCCCCTCTCTCTCTCCCCTCCCTACCTTCTTCCTCTCTGTTGTTGTTTTAACCCAAAGACCATTTATGATGCCAATGACTGCTGTACTTACCTGAGCATTTCAGTTAGCCTCAACTGCATGTTAAACTTATAAAATTGGATAACATGCAGATACCACAAAATCACTACTCCAATGTCTAAAGTCACCTTTACACTGCCCATCTAGATTTGGTTTACAGTTTTAACTCAATTTCTTTATTTTTAAGATTTATTTATTTTCATGCACACTGGGGTTTTGATCACATGTATCTGTCTGTGTGAGGGTGCTAGATCCCCGAGAACTGGAGTTACAGACAGTTGTGAGCTGCCATGTGGGTGCTGGGAATCAAACTTGGGTCCTCTAGAAAAGCAACCAGTGTTCTTAACCACTGAGCCATCTCTCCAGCCCTTCATTCAATATCTTGATCATTTCGCCTATCATCCAAGCATGAACATGGTGATTCTACTAAATTACTTCCTTACAAATACACTCAACTGACCTAAAAGTTCTACCCACAAGCACTAGATTCTGACTCTCAAACAGTCCTTCCAAGTTTTGTCTCTTTTCTCGCCAGGAATTATTACAAAAGGCTGTTCGCTGACTTGTTTTTGGTTCTGCTTACATCACATTCATGCTCCATTTTCTTCACTTTTGGCAAAAAAAAAAAGCGATTTCATATATAAACACATTTGATTATGTTAATCTAATTAAACTCCATTAGTGAAAGCTTCATAACTCAATGTTATGAACATTAAAATTTATACCTAAGCTCAATTACGTTGAATAATAAACTCTGTCCTAAAATCCTAATCTGGGGTGGACTTCATTTTCTATTCTAGTCAAACTTTCGAAACAAGTTTTGCTCACGGATATTTGTCAACATTTTTTTTTCCAATCTACTAACAGAATGACTTAACTTTTTCAACTCAGTTATAGCTAAAGTCTGTCCTCAAAAATTTTCTAACTGATTTTTGTCCTTCCCACAAATGAGCTTAATTCACAAATATTACCTTCTATAAAAAGTAAAAATAAGTAAGAAACTTGGTCTTTAAATACTTCCTTTAACCTAAAGATAAGTCTGTTTTCCTAAAAAAGAGAATTACAATGTGAATAAACAGATGAGTACAAAGAAGGATTCGTGTCCTATAAAGGCAGGGACACCTCTGGCAAACTGTTATTAGGTTCATCTTAGTTATGATTTATTTCCACAACCAGAAGAGTATAAACAAATTTAATTAATGCAAAAAGAATGATAAAGTAAAACAACCATGCTCTAGCCTAGTGACTCAAGCCTTTAATCTTAGTGCCAGGGAGGCAGAGGCAAATCAACTGCTGTGCGTTTGACATCAGATAGTTTTATATAGTGAATTTCAGGACAGAGAGGGTTACAGAATCCTCATCTCAACCATCCAAAAAGAAAGGGGTAGGAGGAAAGGCGGCAGAGAGATGTGGTTGGGGGAGGGAGAGGGACGGGGCTAGAGAGAGAGATTGGAGATAACAATATTTGCTACTGTGTTCCTAATGTCCAAGTTAGGCTGGCCAGCCTAGCACCTCATTTTGTGAGAAACTTTGTGTCCACCGGATAGAACTGAGCAGACACACCAAAATCTCCTTTTTCTGGAAACTATGGAAACTAATTCCATCATAAGCAAATGTTTTTCTACAATGAGAGGATTTCTTCCCTTAAAAGTCCATATGTGGTGACACATGCCTGTCCCTCTACTCGGGAAGCTGAGTCAGGAGGATAGTTTAAGCCTAGGATTTTGAGACAAGTCTGAAAAAACAGTGAGATTTCCATGCCAAGATATGCAATAAAATACTATATAGTGTATGTATGCATTAATACATGAATAAAGTATGTTGTATAATCATTTATGGAGTTTTACTTTTATCAAAGTAATTATAAATCATTTTTACTATGATCAAATCAAAACCATTTCACTCCTTAGAAAAATACTAATTATGCCAAAATTGATATTCAAATCTATTATTGAGATAAAATTTTTAACACATTCACTGAGTATCCTAAATTTTATTGTAAAATGTTATATACTAAGGCTTAAGATATTTACAACTGTTGCTTATATATAACATGCCAAACATAAGCATTTTAATGATTAAACCAAAGGAGAAAGCAGATAGTAGAGATAATATCAAATTAAAAAATCCAATTTTAAATGTGGATTTTGATTAGGTAACGTGTAAAGAGGTTTAAAATTCTGTAGAGTACAATGGCTTATGCAATGCTCAGAAAATATTTATATTATAATAATAAAACATTAATGTTTGTTTAATTTCGATCATTGCTAATAAAAAAAACATACCATAGAAGTAGTCAGAAAAAAAAACAGTTTTCTCTTCAGAGCCATTTTTTTTTGCTACTTTATAACTTAATTTTGGTCTTGCATAAAAAACATTTCTAAGATAGCTGAAGAGATAAAAAAAATTCATCTAAAGACACATTTCTGCAAAGGTTTTTGCTATAAACTTTGGAATGAGATATTTCCCAGTAGTAACTGGCTCAGAGTAAAGCTTCTGCTAAAGAAGTTGCTGCTGATTATGCAGTTTAAGGAAATTTTCATCTTTTCTTACTAGTCAAATACATATATTCTGAAGATTGAATGCATCATGTTACTCTGCAGAATTCTAATATTATTTAATCTCCTCCAACTCCATATGGAAAACTAAAAGTTTATATATTCAATTTCTTCTCCCACCCTTGATTCTACCTTTTTTTGGTCACATTCAATTATCATTTTACCTATACCTAAGATAGCAAAAATAAAAATGAAACTAGATAGACAATCCAGTCCCTTAAGATTGTTCATTGCCTTAAACATTAGAGTGTAAATGTTGGGAGTAGACTACCTCTACATTCCCTCCAGACCCTAGCTGGCACCCCATATGTATGATGATTCCTCACTTCTGAGGTTCAAATGATCCCGGCCATATGCATTCCAAAACCAATGTTAATAATAATAATTTAAAACTCGGAGCTGCTGCTACGGCAACTCACTAAAAAACATTTCCCTCCCCTCTAATTAGTCTGCTCCCTGCAATATGATATTAGAAACATCGCTTAACAAAGATACTTACTCCAGAGCTCCTGTTTACAGATAATTTTATCTAATTGAATAGTAGTAGCCTTTTTATTTTATGTACACCAGAGAAGCTAGCATATCTACTCCCACATGCAGTGCAATTAATAATACTGTGAGCAATGATCTGGGTAAGAGGTGACATTTTCAGTCAATAAAACCAATGCCATACTTACAGTGGCGGTTGATGGGGCTGGCTTTCAGCATTTCTTGGTGTTTTGCAGGCAGCAGGCTTCGCCATGTCCCTGACAACACACCTGGGGCGCATGACAGACAGCACAATGCACTATTAATTATAAAAGGGTAGAGCATATCTGGGAATTAAACACCGCACTGAAAACACAGTCTAAGGCAGGTCTTGGTGAGCCCCATCAATATGAACCTTGGGGCACTGAAAAGGCCCTGTAAATTGGAATTTTTTTGACTTAGATTTCCACAGGCTCAACTATACCCACATAAATTCTATGCTGGCCTCAATATTTGATTTTCCTTTTAGCATCAATAAAATGATTGTCAGCAGCTTTTGCCAAAGCAGAAAAGCTATTGAAAGCATTGGCCTCACCATGTGAAGACATCTGAGAGCTTAAAAATAGGAACAGCTGCTGCGTTGATAGGTTAAAAATCAAGCAGAATTTTTCTGTGGCTTTGGCTGTCTTACTAAAAGATATGGACTCATTTCACATCATTAACTACCACATAGGCCTTCCTGCTTATAAAGAAAAAGATCTTAGAGACCTCTAGATATAACCCCACATTATAAATTCCCCTCAAGCTGAGGAAGAGGAAGAGATGAAAAGCGACTTCACATGGGAAGTGTGTGTGTGTACAATGTGTAAAAAATCTTAAAAATTCTCTGTACGTTAAGCCCTTCATCATAAAATAAATGCAGAAGGTAGACCAGATAACTGAGCTCCAAAGGGCAGCAGGAGTTGACAGCCTTATTGGGGCTTGGAATACCAAAGGGATCCATTGGCCAAAATCAGAAAATACCTCCAGCTGAGACTACTTGAATGACTCAGATACTTCTCAAAGCTTTAAAGCAAGCACAACTCTAAACAGAGAGGCCTGATTATAATATGGAGGCTGGGCATTTTAGATTTTGCTAGATGTAAATGCCCTGAGGTTTTAGGATGCTCAAGCAAGCATGAGCCTGGTTCTTAAGAACTTTCTTGGAGATTTGGGTACATTGCTCAAAATTAAGGCCAATTATGTTCTTCCAAAAGCTCTCTGGTGAGGCAATGGCAATAAACCGTTTTGTCAGAGGAAATGCTGCATGGCAAAATTCTCCACTTCTGAAAGAAATCACACAGGTAGACACAAACACAAGGCACAGAAATGTGCACACACAGACACACACTGCTCATTCCAACGGCAAGTACACTCAGAAATCAATATGTAAACCTGGTGAGAGAAGAAAAGAAGCCATTTCAAAGCCTCAACACCTTCCTTCTGGAATAAAGGCCAAATCTGGTGTTGCTGAATAGCCAATAGATGGTCAAGAATGAACAGTGGGAAATATCCACAAAACCCGCAGACAACCCCCACTGTTGTCACAACTTCATAAAGAAGCTCTTCATGTATCAGCATTAAGACAGTTTGCAGGATGGCAGCTGTTGGAAGCCCTGGATGAGGATTTGTCAGGCTTGAATCTTCAATCTCACTTTTACAAGGTGTAATGCCCAGTAACTTAAATTTCATAGCAGTGGAAAAAAAATCTTTGACAATTCTCACTCATCCCAAAATAGCATATGCAGCCTGCTTGATCTACATGGGCTGGCTTCTGAAAATACCACCAACTTGGAAAATTTTTCAAGAATTAGAGAATCAAAATTCTGCCTTTTCTCCCTTAAAAACCAAGAATTTATACAAAGCTTTGAAATAAAATATAATGATTTTCTTATTCTTTGAAGTGACTATTTTTCTAAGAACTGCAGGGTATTACACACAACAAGTAGTTTTCTAGGCCAATTTTTTTGTTGTTGTTGTAACTACAAAGCCATGTCTTTGGGAAAAAACTATCATCCAATCTCAAGACCTGTGGTTTGGTTTTAAAACTGTACCAGCTGGCATATTTCTCCCACCTGCACTTGCTACGCAATCTTTCTGAAAAAAAAAAAAAACCAACCTAATTTGAATTTATAAATTTTTAATCTTAATTGCTCTTCAAATACAATATATTTTGGAATTGATTTAAATGTACATATGTAAAGTTAAATTATTTCCTTATTTATGTTTGGTATTGGAGATTGAACCTACGCAGCATTCTACCACCACTCTATCCCCAGTCTTGCTTTTCACTAAATTGCCCATGCTAGTCTTGAACTCACTCTGTAACCCAGTACGCAAACCTGTTACCCTACTTTCTCAACTTCCTGAGTAGCAGTGATTAGAGACCTGTATGACTGAACAAGCTTGATTCAGACCCAATTCTAAAATGAAACAAGACAATACCATATTTCCCATACTGATCTGTAGCCACAGGATATATATTCCTTCAACAGGTATAGCTAGCTACTATATCTGAGTTTTAAGGGAAGAAAGAATTTGCTTTAGATGGCTAATTATTCAAATATCTTAAAAGATTTCTTAGTTGTGATATTCTACATTTTCTAATCTGACCTCTTTTAAATAAAAATATCTCCTAGAGACAAGAAAGTGTGGTAAGGAAAGATGGTCCAGAGGTTCCTCCATCTTGTACTCTTGCTGAGGCCATTTTAAGTTTAATTAGAGTTTGACTTCCTTGATGGTTAATCCCATGGAAAATTACGAAACTCTATTCTAGGAACCCAAGGTCAGGATGTTCTAGCTAACTTACCTTAGCTTCTGTTAAACTCTGTTCGTTTAGAAACTCCACCCTCCAGCTAACTGCTTTTCTTAGCTTCTGTTAAATTGCTTGCTTCTGTAAAGACCCCTTACAGCTGCCAGTAAGATGCCAGGATATGTTTTTTCCCTGCAAAAACTATGTGCTCTGAACATTCAGGGCTATTCTTATGTCCCTGAATAAAGACTTTCAATAGGCTGTAACCTGTGCTTGAGTGGTCATCTCTGGTGGGCTACCTATAACAAAAGAAAAAATACTCCATGATCCAAAGACAAACAGAATGCATGATTTTCTCAGTTTTTTTTCAATTTGTATAGATTAACATTGATTTAAAATAATAATTGAAATTCTCAGTTTGGAGAGTTACAATCTTAATATTTTTTATGTCAAGAAATTTACATTATTCCCTACCCATTAGACATATTATAATGATAAGATCTTTTCATCCTTTAAGAAATGCAATGGTATTTCAAATCTGTTAAAGTTCTCTCCATGATTCCCTTCAGCTACATATTTACAGACCACAAATCCTCCCATGATGTTCACTTCCTGGAACCCTTACAGTATGAGCAAGAGTTCAAGGCATTTGACCTCTAATCCTTTATGACATCTTCAATTGCAGTATGAAAAATCAGACCTTTTTTACTTGCATGTAAGCATTCTCTTATCTCTCAAGCATCACTGAAGACTTATGCAAATAAGGCATTCTGAAGCTACCTCAGGGGAGTGCTCCTCCTGACCCCACCCTTGGCATTGCTGGGTTATATAGAATGATTGCAATCAATCCCATGAATGTCTGCCAACTGCCCACTCAACTACTTCTAGCCGTCCATGCATATGCCCAGGGGAGAGAAATTCACATTGCCACAAGCCTGCCGATGAGACTACAGAAAGGCTTTCTTCTCTAAACAGGAACTGAACTTGCTTCCAGATACTAGAGTATGTGAATTAAAAATTCTGAATGCCTTCAAGAAACACAATTTACATGATCTCCCCCACCTCCCCATTGTTTCTGTCTTTCCCACTCCCCTTCTTTGTCCTTCTATTTGGATGCTTGCAATCACTATCCACTCACTACCAGGACTTAAAACAGGATTTAAAACTTCAAGTTGTTTGATGTTTCATAGCTAATATCAGGCAACTACTCACTGTGCTCTAAGCTGTTGCTAATAGAGCATAGCTGTTGACATGTTTATTTTTAGTCTCATGCTTTTCTTATCAACAGTGGAGACAATTCCAGTTAAGCAGCATGGGAGGTATGTATTACTATACTAACCTATATTTGCCTTAAAAGCATAAGAATGGTTAAAACAACAAAAGGATTAGAAAATTAAATATTCCTAACACACAGTCTTCTGATTTGCTGGCCAGAAAAAGGCCATGTCAGAGGCGTTTTCACTGGTTTGCTTTCCTTCTCACCCGCAAAGTATTTCAAGCTGTTCTCAATCATGCCATTTACTACTGAGTACATAAAATATATGCAAAGTTCCTATCTCCAGACTGGTGTTCCTTCTTAACCCAGTCATTTGTGCAACTGCCTTGTTGGTATTGAATACCTTATAGACTACTAAACTGCAACATCTCCTAAATGAAACTTCACCCCTCCAAACTTGATTCCTCAACAGGTATCTATCTTGGTTATCTAGCTGTTAGATCCAATCTACCTACTCTACACACTAACTACATTTTCAAAACAGATCTACAATTGGACTGTTTCTCATCTCCACTCTAGGACATCATTTTACACTAATTCTGAGCACATGGTGTTTATTTGGAAGTCAGAGGACAACTTGTTGGAGTTGCTTCTCTCCTTCCACCGTTTGGAAGCAAGCACCTTTCGACATGGAACCATCTCACTGACACTAACCACAGATTTTTGTTGGATTGCTCAGCCTTTACCCTTGGCCTGGTCCTTAAGTTTCTGAGCAAAGCAACCAAGTGATTCTTATGATAAGTCAGATGACACCGCTATCCACAATTCCACAGTGCCTTCCCAGTCTTTTAATGATAAAATACAGTCTTTTGGCTGTCTTTCCACCTCTCATAACTCCGGGAGCTCACCCTGTCCTGTTACATCCCAAGTATCTTCCACTCCACGGCTCATTTTAGTGTCTTTACACCAGTCTTCTGTCAACAGTGCTCTCTCCTAAAATTGTGTGACTGAACTTCTTACCCTTTCATGACTAAAATCAAACGCTGGTCTTTGAGGTCTCCTACCCCACTAGGTCTTTAACCTCTACAATATTCCAGATGGGGCATATTCACACATTCCCAAGCATTCTCTGCAGTGCCTAACTATAGAACTCATGCCTCATGTTCCCCCACTGCTTAAAACAAGAATTGCTCAAGAGTAGAGATCTTCCTCTATTTGGTTCATTTAAACATGCCAAGAGCATACTCAAATTTTCCTGATATACACTAGCCATCTACTACATATCCATTAAAAATTAAAAGCTATAGATCTCAAACATGAGTAACTAATTTAGCATGCTAAATGATATGATTCAAAGCACACCATATACAACTTTTTAAAAATTAAACAACATTTTTGTAAAACACTTTCAAAATATAATTTATGGTGAAAAGCATTATGCTTTGAATTAACATCACTGGTTTATATGGTTTTCTTTCTTAGTTAAAAACAAAACAAATAGTATATTTCTCAGTATATGACTTAGTAAGGAGAAATCTCTCTCTCTTTCTTCATCCCTCCCTTCTCTTTGTGTGTGTGTGTGTGTGTGTGTGTGTGTGGTGTACGGTAAAAAGATTAGTATCATGTGTCTTCCTTAATCACTCTCCACTATAGCTTTTGTGTAGAGTCCCTCCCTGAAATTCACCTATACTGACTAGGGAAAAATCTCCAGTGCCGCCAGCACAAACTACCACAACCAGCATTTTTTATGTGGATGCAGGAGATAGAAGTCAGGTCTTCATACTTGCATGGCACATACTGTATCGACTAAGACACCTCCTCAGCTCATGGAGAAAAACAAAAACTTCTACTGCTTTAAATATTTATACAATAATATTTTATGAAATGACACCTTAAAATTGCACAGAAGAAAATACATTTTACTGAAGAAAAACTGG
>CM053756.1:16889422-16988009 GCA_028658305.1 Pachyuromys duprasi | reverse complement strand
CCTGAGGAGACAGGATAAGCTGGGGTTGGATGGAAGGGAAGGAGGTCCTCCCCTGTTGGTGGACTTGGAGGGGGCGGGGAAGAAGGAGATGAGGGAGGGAGTGGGAGGGTAGGAGGGAATGGGGGAGGGGGCTACGCCTGGGATTCAAAGTACCTAACCTGTGATTGAGATAAAAATAAATAAATTTAAAAAAAAAAGTTAAAAAAAAAACTGGATCTCTTGGTTTCTGTTTTTTCTAAACAGGATCTGAACTTTATATTTAATATCAATCATATCTTGAAATCATTATGCAAGGGTATGTAGTGGTCCCATTTGATAAACACAAATAAAACAAACAAACAAAAACTCTTAGAAAAAGAACTGAATATCTGAGAGATAAAATTACATTTCTAGACCTGGGGAGATAATCCAGGTACTTGCTACCAAGGTACTTGCTACAAGCCTGAAGACCCCAAAAGTAGAAGTACTCAAATAGTAGAAGATAATTGATGTCTTCAAGCTTTTCTCTGGCTTCCACATGTAGGGCATATCACACTCACATTTCCCTCTGCCCCACATAAGAATGAATAGACAAATTACAATGTTTAAATTTTCTGATGATAAGTGGTGTTGGTACTTTACAAAAGCCAGGATCTGGATCAATTGACTGCCCTATCTTGTATGCCTGCAGCTTTTTCATGCCAACGGTTTGTTAAAAAGGTGTCCAATGTCTTAAAAAAATATTTCAGTACCAGTAGCTTATGAAGCAAGTGCATTGTTAATAGCTGTTGAATAATCCCACACATTCCTGTGTTCTCCCAAGATAGCTTAGAAGACCATACTCTTCAAATAACACAGGAGAACTGACAGTAAGAGGTGGTATTAGATGGAATAAAAATATAGTGACCTTAATCCAATGAGAACACTGTAAAATTTAATATGCACTGCAGCTTACCTGACATAAAGAGAGACTTATACAAAAATGCATCAAAAAGATAAAAGATCAGTCACTCTGAAAAAGAGTAAATTGATAAAAACCACTTTAAATATGTTTTACAAAAAAAGTCTTCAGAACTGATCTCATTCCTATCCACAAATTCTAAAAGATAAAACATTTGAAAACTATTATGTTAACAGCCATTTCATATTAAAACTTGCATACTGATGTCAATTTCGCCATGAACAAATGAGCATGATGACTTTTACCCGTAAGTCTGAGGTAGAGCCAAGGAAATTTTCCACTGGGAAGAGAACACGAATGCTGGGCTTTGAAAAAGCAAATGTCCTAACTACAAACCATCAGGGCCTCTTCTGCCACCAACGTGCATTCTGGGAACTCTCAAAATGCACATCTGGGGGGCTTTTTATTTTAAGAAAGACACTAAGACAAGTGAAGCTGGTTTTTAACCATAAGAAAGGAAAACAGCTGGCTATCTTTAATGAACCCCCCTTCCCTTCCATCCTCAGGATGTTGGCCTTGCTCTGCAAAGGCCAAGACATTGATATTCAAAAAACTAGATGGGAAGGCTTTAGAAGAGAGATGGTTCTCTATTGACATTTGAAGAGTAAAACCTGTTTTCCAAGACAGTTAGGAAAAGAAAATATTAAGAAACTAAGTCTTTGCCCTTCACCCTGCCTTAACAGCATCATAATTCTAATGTGCTTTATTATGCAAAATCCTAGGACCGTTCCATGGATCTCAGAATCATTCTCAATTAACCTCTTTTTAAAAAGATGTATATTTCATTCATGTAAGCACGTGTGCCTGTGTGCTTGTGTGCCTGTGTGCCTCTGTGTGTGTGTGTGTGTGTGTGTGTGTGTGTGTGTATGGAGGTAGGTGCTTGTAGAAGAGAGAAGACATTAAATCTCTGAAGCTGTGTACTAGAAACTGAACTCTGGAACAGCAAAAGAACAGCAAGGTCTCTTAAATGGTGAACCATCTTTCGAGCTCCCAAACAGCCCTCCCTTTTTTATCCAAGCTATTATTTTAATAAATTCAATTTATTTTCCCCACTCACTATTCGTGGAATATTATAGTCATGTACAAATTTTACTGATTTTATACCCCACACATATGTCTTCTTGTTTACATTTTCTTTCTAATGTGAATGCATTAGAATCAATTGAGCAGAGAGAAACAACCAATAAGATAAGGCCCCCAAGTCAGGTTTTGAGCTGAAACTCAAAAAGGTGGAGAGATGGAGTGCCGATTAAATGTCAGTAGGTTCATAAGGGGAAAAATGATGATATAATGATGAATATAGTGAATGTTGATAATGTGTTGAAAATTTGCATTGAGAAAGGAGGAAGTTTTGGAAAGGAGGTGTTCTTTCTTTTTATCTTAGACACATGTAGATGAGGTACCGCCAACAAAGGGAAGAAATTCAAGGCAGAAAATCAAGAAGGGACAGAGAAGGGTAAATGTGAGCAGGATAAAAAAGGCAAAAACAACAACAACAAAGAGGTGTAGAGTGAAACCACCTTGATGTGATGCACGGGGACATGGTGGCAAAAACAGGTAATTATTTTCTCAAAGGTCTCCTTTGATTTGAACTACAACTGCCATCTCCAATTCCTCCGAAAATGATTCCCGAAGGAAAACAATTGGTGAGATGCACTTTGTAAAGATATTCTAGAGTACAACCATCACCCACTTGTCCTCCTTGCTCTCACTTCCTAGAGACAGAACCCCCTCTTAAAATGTCTCCGATGACATGTTCAAGATGCCTGAGGAAGAGTGCTCCTCTTTCTTTCTATGGCCTCTTCTCCAAGCTAGGCCTCCGAAACAGTTTGGTTTGTAGACCTGTAGACTGTCTCCCAGTATGGAAAGCAGGAAGAAATTAGCAGTTTCCTCCTTTGTTTGACATAAGAAAAATAACTTAAAAAAGAAAAATAACTTGTATCCTTTAGGCCACATTTTCTATGGGAAGCCCCCCCGCCCCTCCTTTGGCATGATTGTGTAGCCATGTTCAGCAGAGTTATGATGATATCTTCTTCCTCAGGAACCTCCTGGAGCTAATGAGAAGAGTTTATCACGAGCCTTCTCAGGAGGCTTATTAGTCCTCTAGAGAAAAATGATGTTGGGTTTTTTTATTTGTTTGTTTGTTTGTCTGCTTGCTTGCTTATTTTGCCAAGCGGATGGGGGGCAGAAATAACCAGAAAGTCACAATGCATAGTTTTTAGGAAAAGAGCCCAGAAAAACTAAAAGGACATCTAATTTTCTCTGGCAATGGAGTAAACAGTCTGCACTGGGTGGCTAGATTTGCTCTGTTCCTCTAGAAGCCATGGGTGATCAAACTTGTGTGTGGAAGACATTGGCCTCCAGTTGCACAAATCCAAGATATACCCATTCATTTTCACTGATACACTGGTATGGAAACCAAGGCCTGTCCCATGCCCATATTCACTCACATAAAATCTGTACTCAAAGAAAAATCACATGTTTTTTTTTAAATAAAGGAACGCATACTAGTATAAATCAGACAACATTTCATCTGTCTTGGGACTAACAGCAGTTAACTTAGAGATGATTTTTTTTACAGCCTTTTGTACTTTCATTCCATTTGTAAAGAGTTCTGGTGTCATTCACAGCTGATTTATTTGCCTGGTAGCCCCAGTAAGAATCAATGGTCTACACTGATGGCCTATCCTTCTTAAGAAACCACCACTGAGTTGAAAGAGTGAGATAGAAGACACTGTTTTCTCTACAATAGCACCACATTAAAAAGAAATAGCAACACTCTCAAAAAGAGGCACATATCTTAAAATTGTCTTCAATTATTTGAAAAGGCAACTCGGCAAACTCAGATGAATTTCGACGTGAAAATTAGGTAATAGCATAAATGGAAAATAACAGTTAATAATACTAGCTGACATTCCTGAGTGTTTTCAGTGAGCCTTAGGGCATGACACTCATCTCTTCAGCCAGGTAATCTAATAAGACATTTTGGTGTTTCGTGAGTTAAAAAAAAATGACAATGATTTGTGAAATGTCACAGTTTCTTCTTAGAAGGACAACTTTTTGAAACTACATGATACCTGTGAAATGTTTTTCATTGTCAATTAAATTTTAGTAATTGCCACTAAATATTATTGGGTTTTTACATAGAGAGTAACATTTAGCCTAGGCTGGCCTCAAGATCAATAGGACTTGAACTTCCAATCATAGATAGATAGATAGATAGACAGACAGACAGACAGACAGACAGACAGACAGACAGACAGACAGACAGACAGATAGATAGATAGATAGATAGATAGATAGATAGATAGATAGATAGATAGATAGATAGATAGATGCACACCATCATGTCTATTTTAGACCATGCTGGGGACTGAACCTACTGCCTTGGACATGCTAGGCTAGTACTATCCCAACTGAACTACATTCTAGGTCCAATAGCTATAATTATAGTTGAGCATTTCAAGTTATAGGCACTAATGTTTAGTAGACATTTTGTCATGTTTAAATGTTGTGCAAGAAGAAAAGGCACAACATTTAAGGTACAACGGTTTGCTAAAGTCTCCATGTTTATGCTCATACTATGAAATCTGGTAGTCAAAACAAGAAAAATGGATGCCAGTAAGGGAAAACACTGGAGCTATTTTACGACTTTTCTGCTTTTTAGAGAACGATTTTAGGGTAGGTCTATAGATCTAAGTATGTCTTTTCTCTACACAGCATTCATTCTCTTCTCTCATCTGGGAGCCAGATAACTAATAAATAGCTACTGAGAGAGAGTCTACAATGATTCCTTGGTGGGATTTCTGTGGATTTTAAATAGATAAAATGAGCTGGGGAAGTGAAATTTACAGAGGCATTAATAAAACATATCAGTCGTTACTTTCAATTAATGCTAAGTAATTTTACAACAGATTCACCTGCCTTGAGAATTAAAGAGTTAATGGAGCCCAACAAATAAGAATATGTACTATACTGTGAAATGTGTGTGAATGCATAAGTGTCTTAGAAGTAGGCACTACTCATTTGTTGTAAATAAATGATAATTTAATGTCAAGAGACCATAATGTCTCTTTTACGTGAAATACGATAAAAGGACAAAGCAATTCAATTTGACACTTTGGTAGCAACCCAAATACTTGAATATAATTGCTTTCTCTCATGTTTGTGTGTGTGTGTGTGTGTGTGTGTGCGTCCTTAAAAGAAAAGCAAATAAATATTGCAAATAATTTTTGCATCTCTTTCATCGAAATTGGTGAAGTTGTAACTAGTCACTTAGGAAATATTCATCTGAGATGATCAAATGCCTGGAAAAGTAAGATTTCTCAAATGCACTGGAACAGAGGCACATCCTCCACTCTTTCTGCACTTCCTTGATCTCACAGGACTATCATGTCAATGGATTTGTAGAAGTTACTCCACACTTTTCGGGTGTCAAACCTGCATCTGCCTAGAACTTGACTAAGCACTGAACCTAGTCAGTTAAAATGGAAAGGGGAAGAAGGAGGTAAAAAAAACACAGGAACAGGGAGTTTGCTGTGAAGTCATGTCTCCTAGGAATGTTAGATGCTTCAACCATAACGTCTTATCCCCATAACTGCCTAAACATGAGCTGAACCAGGACAACATAGACATGGTGACATGGAAAGACCACAGGGCCTCAACTCTGCACAAAGAACTAAAAGCAACTAAGGAGTTTTGAGAGCCAGTTGGTTATCTAATACCAAATGATCCGCCCTGAAAAATTACAAGTAACATCTGCCAACCCAGGTAAATCAGCCTCACACTTTAAAACCATCATTTTGACACTTTAACCTCATTCCTATGTCCCTTTTTCCTTCCAACAAACTGTCCCCCTCTCTCTCTTAATTTTCAGTCTTTTCAAAACTCAAGTGTCCAGAACTACATAAAGACTTCCAGTCCTTAGCACGCTGATAAATCCTTTTCTAACATCTTCTAAAAATGCAGTCTGTACATGGCCATGGAAGATTTTATTTAATATCAGCATCTTAAATACTGGAAAGAAGCTCAAAAAAATGATTACATGAAAACAGGATGCAAAACAGTGTTTTCTAAAGACCCATTGGGATGCCCTAGTGATAATGACAATTGTATGATTTGCTACAAAAGGTTGGTTAACTGATGGATAAATGCTTAAAGACACCTGTTCTATTGCTATGATCACAACCTGCAAGCAAGTTAGTCTGTCCATCAGCCACAGTCATGACCATAATAATAACTCACATTCTCCTCATGCTTTTAATAAAAACTCATCAATTCATTTTGCATTCATTAATTTATTTGATTGTGACACCAACTATGTATGAGAAGCAGATAGGCAACCACTCCTTGGCATTGCAGTTGTGAGGAGGCAGTTTCCTGTATCCAGCCATCTTAACAACAAGTTCCATCTTGCTGGCAGGGTCAAAACTGACTTCATAATCCTAGCTCCCAGAACCCAATTCCTATTCTGGTTCATCAAGGGTGTTTTCATGTTTGTCTGTTAACCAGTAAAGGGTGTAAAGAGGAAAGTTGCCATTATCAGTTATCTAAACTAAGGTATGAAAGGTATAACTATGTTGCCCGTCTTGACTTACGTAACTAAGTGAAGTTGTCCAACTCCTTTGTTCCCTTATCACTCTAAATTCCAGGCCAAAGTATGAGAGAGGACGTGACTGCAAAAAGCTGAGTCTAAAAACCGGGTGATCTGAAAAGACCCTGTCACCCCTTTCTTTGCTCCTTGTGTCAAAATATGTTTGGTCAATACAACAGCCCACCCTGTTCCTGCTCGTATCTTTTAAAGATGTTGTACAATCTCCCTTCAGGGCGCAGTTCAGCTCCTGAACCATCACCTGTCTGCACTCACAGAAAATAAGGCTTTCATTTTAAGCTCCTGACTCTGAAGTGTTTTTTCAGCTTTCACGCTGAACCCAACACATTTACAAAGACCTATTTAGTAGATTTGTCACAATGCTAGTTGAACAAGCTGAACCTTAATATGTTGCTATAACATTGTATTTCCTTGAAGTTTAAATGTAACTTAACTTAAAAACTAGCTTCAAACACACTTAAAATAACACTAAGGGTGTTCTCTCTCTCTCTGCATCTCCCTGTTTCAATGACAGTGCAGCTTCTTATTGTAGTGCCTGCCTCAACTCTGAGACACATGGTAAAGGTCACAGTAAGTGGATTTGAGGCATTGTGTTGGACACCTCTGGCAAAGTGGGTTTTGTTGCCATCAATGACCCCTTCATTGACCTCAACTACCTAGTCTACAAGTTCCAGTTAATCCTATCCATGATGAGTTCAATAGCACAGCCAAGCCTTAGCATGAGAAGGCCATCTCCATCTTCTAGGAGTGAGATCCTGCCAACAACAAATGAGATGCTGGTATGCCATATGTTGTGGAGTCTACTGGTGTTTTCACCACCATAGAGAAAGCCAGGATCCACTTGAAGGGAGAGCCAAAAGGGTCATCATGTCTGCCCCTTCTACTGGTGATCCTGTGTTTGTGATCAGTATGAACCACAATGAGTATGACAACTAACTCAAGATTGTTAGCAGTGCCTCCTGTACCAACAACTGCTATGTCCCCTGGCCATGGCAACACTGCTACTCAGAAGGCTACAGATGATCCTTTTCAGAAACTGTCATGTGATGACCGTAGGGCTGCCCAGAACATCATCTGTGCATCTACTTGCACTGCCAAGGCTGTGAGCAGTCATTGCATAGCTGAATGGAAAGCTCACTGGAATGGCTTTCTCTGTTCTTATCCCCAGTGTGCCCATCATTGATCTGACACTCCGCCTCAAGAAAGCTGCCGAGTATGATGGCATCAAGAAAGTGGGAAAACAGGTATTGGAGGGCCCAGTAAGAAGCATTGAGGGCTACACTGAGGACCAAGTTCTCTCCTGAGACATTGTAAGTGTTGCCCACTCTTCCACCTTTGATGCTAAGGCTAGCATTGTTCTCAATGACAACTTCATAAAGTTCATTTCCTGATAAGACAAAGAATACAGCTACACAACACAGTGGTGAACATCATGGCCTCCAAAAAGTAGGAAGTCATGGGCCACCCACATTGGTAAGAACACAGAGGACGAGAAGGGCCTTCAGCTGCTGAAGAGTCCCTGTCCCAACTCAGGGTTCAACATTTCCACTCAGTTCCCATTCCAGAACCCCAGAAGATGGGGAGGGGCATAGGGAACCCCATTCTCTTGAGTACATCAATAAAGTTCACTGCATCCACACAAAAAAATTAAGAATAGAATTAATGATGCAATTATTATTAAAAAGACTGCCTCTTTTTTCACCAAACTGTTTCTTACACTTTAAAAATGTCTGCACATTGTCAAGTGGCTCAATGTTCTCAGAGGTAATAATCTCAATTATACTATTGCATATATACCTAATTTTTACCTTGATTTTTGGAACTACTTCTAAAAGTGTAACCAGGTCTAGGACTCATTTCCCCCTCACTTATAGACCCACATATATAGAAAAACATGGGAGATTATAAAACTGTAAGGCTGAAGCTTGCCTTCCCTTCTCTCCAAGCAAACCGAAGGCCACAGGCAGTTTGCCTTGGCAAAGTTAATTCTACAGTTAAACATTCTAATGGCTGGATTATTCTTTCTACTATGTTTATTGAAGACTGTCCTATGCAACTTCCATACATTGATTCTACGGCCGCAGGGCTTCTACATGAATAGCTACACGGAGGCAATCTGCTTCCTTTGTCACACACTAGTTCACACACACATTTGAGTTCAGTTGTCTTTGCTCCCATTTATTGGCTCTCCTCTTCTTATTGGTCAGTCCTTCAATTATCTCTCACTATGCAGGTGTTAGAGAAACCTAACGAAATCTCTGTATGGTTCTTTTCTTTTTCTTTTCTTTTTTTTTTAGAAATTAATTTAAATTTATTTATTTATTCGCTTTATATCCCAATTGTAGCCCACTTCCTCCTCTCCTCCTGGCCTCTCTTCCTTGGATCCCTCCTCCCCTTACACTCATAAAAGGGGATCCCCCCACACCTACCCCTCCCAGCACATCAGGTCATATCAGGACTGAGCACATCCTCTACCAAAGTGGCCTGGACAGGCAGCCCCACCAGGGGGAAGAGATGAAAAAGCATGAAAGAGAGTCCTTGTCAGAGACAGCCCCACTCTCCTTTGAGGTGACCCACATGAAGACCAATCTGCCCATCACATACATATGTGTAGGGGGTCTAGGTCCGGTCCACACATAGTCCTTTGTTGGTGTTTCAGTCTCTACAACCCCCCATGGGCCCAGGTTAGTTAGCTGTGTTTGTCTTCTTGTGGCACTCCTGTTCCCTCCAGGTCCTTCTATCCTTCCTCCCACTCTTCCACAAGTTTCCCTACACTCACCCCAATCTTTGGCTCACCAAACTGTTTCAATCTGCTGCTAGGTGGATCTTCTCAAAGGACAGCTATGCTAGGCTCCTGTCTACAGGCAAAGCAGAGTGTCCTTAACAGTGATAGAGCTTGGCTCTCTTCTATGGTGTGGCCAAGCACTGGCTAGAAACACCCTCAATCTCTGTTCTACCTTTATCTCTGCACCTCTTGTAGGCAGGGTAAATTCTGGATCAAAGTTTTTATAGGCGGGTTGGCGTTCTTTCCCTCTACTTGGAGTCCTGTCTGTTTAGAGGGTGGTCTCTTTAGTCTCCATGGCCCCTGCTAGCAGGGGCCTCTGCTAGAGTCATCCCCAAATCCTCCCAGAAGCCTACCCATAGGTCTCCAGCCTGTCTCCGAGTTGTCCCAGGCCAAGTTTCTCTTTTTTCTGCATGCCTTCTGTCCTCCTTTTCTCCTCTCCCCTTCTGTCCACACATCAGATCCCACCGTCATTTCCCTCAGCACTCCCTTTTCTAAACTGTTCCCTCTTTTCTAACACTTGCTCTATCTTTTTTATTTCCCATGATCAATGAGATTCCTTTCTAATATCCAAAACATATGAAGAACTCAAGAAATTAAACTCTAACAAACCAAATAATCCAATTTAAATAAGAAGTACAGAGCTAAACAGAGAATTTTCAACAAAGGAACCTTGAATGGCTGAGAAGCACTTAAAGAAATGCTCAACATCCTTAGTCACCAGGGAAATGCAAATCAAAACAACTCTGAGATTCTATCTTATACCTGTCAGAATGGCTAAGCCCAACAACTCAAGTGGCAGCACATGCTGACAAGGATGTTGAGAAAGGGGAACACTCCGCCATTGCTGGTAGGAGTGCAAACTTTTACAACCACTTTGGATATCAATCTAGAAGTTTCTCAGATTGGGAATAGCTCTACCTCAAGACCCAGCTATAACACTCCTGGGAAAACACCCAAAAGATGCCCTGTTATACAACAAGGATATTTGCTCAGCTATATTCATAGCAGTTTTATTCATAATAGCCAGAAATTGGAAACAACCCAGATGTCTCTCAACTAAAGAATGGATAAAGAAAAATGTGGTACGTTTATACAGTGGAATACTACTCAGCCATTAAAAACAAGAAAATCATGAAATTTGCAGGCAAATGGATGGAACTAGAAATGATCATCCTGAGTGAGGTAACCCAGACCCAGAAAGACACACATGACAATTTACTTACTTTTAAGCGGATATTAGCCATATAGTAAAAGATAACCATACTATAACTCCAGACCCAAAGAAGTTAAAGCACAGTTCTTTTAATTAACAATTCTCTTAAAAGTTGACTACCTTTTTGGAATAGGACTGTCACTGTGAGTCCACAGGGAGAAACACAAACACAAATTTTGTACCACTCTATAATAGCCAGGTCACATAAAAGGGCTAACAGACAAAAGCAATATTCAAGGGAAATTAGTTGCTTTCAGAGACTGTTACAAAATAGACTGCTGTGATGGGGTTTTCAAATAGAAGCCTACATTGATTCAATTTAGACTTAAAGACCTGGAATTTGGACTTAGGAATTTTAATCACAATAGACCGCCACTCGCTTATAGTGTGTCATTTTGGTGTTTGGGAAAGGTTGGTGATGAGTGTCCGTTCATTTATTACACTAGAACATATGAGTCTTTACAGGAAATGAAACTACAAGAAATCTCCGTAGCCTGGAACACACGACCATAGTCTCGTATAAAGCAGCTTTCTCTCAATTGCATTTTAATGTTACAGCTTCAGCACTTATGACAATCAGTAGAAGAAATAGCTGTTATACCATTTTCTGCCCTTACTGTAAAATAGTGGTGAGGTCACCAAGTGTTATTGACAGTTTGATTCTTTTTCATTGAACTCTATATTAATTGCTTTATGTAGCACTAAGAAAATGTCTTTATTCTGTTAAAAAAGAAGTTCTGATTGAGAAGTGAGGAACTCAAAGCAAAACTCAAGTTTATGTCAACTCTGTTGATGCAGGCAAACAGCACGTTTTAAATTTTCATGTTTTGCTTTGTCGTAGGTGTTACCTCATTTTGCTGTTTATTTTGTTTTTTACATGTATGCTGGCAAGGGTCTGCTCGCATGCCCTCATATTTATGTAGCAAGCAATACCTGTCAATGTTCATTATCTTGTCTTTTATGTGAAATACTTTGAATAAAAGTAGAGTAATACAAAAAAAGACAAAGAGCTATTAATCTTAGAAAAGCCCCTGAAGCTTATATTCCTTAAAGGAAAAAAAAATTGAAAACCCAGTTCTGCCTAAGATTGTCATAGTATCCCTGCAAGTTAGTACAGCTACATTACATGACTAGCACTCTGATGATGACCAGTACAATCAGTAAGCTGAGAACAAAGCCAGCATTTCTGAAAGATTAAGTCTTGGAAACATTCTGTATGATTAAATTAAATGTCATCACAGAAAATGGCTTCATAGTCCAATAAGTGAAAGTTTGTTAAACAACTTAACAAGCTAGTGTAATAGGCAGCAATTTCCAGAGAGCGGTTTTCAGTTAAGGGGGGAAATGATGGGACATGTTGTACCTCCAAGAATGTTTGTGTTCTTCAACTTCACTGCTTGGTAAATTGTCACAAACGAAGCTATAAAATAGCAAAGTTGAGAGTGCTGATATGTATTGGCAGTCCTTACATTAAGGCGAGCCTACTCACATAAGAGGCTCTGTCTAGAAACAAGCAAACAAACACAACAATTTTCTCACTTGTCTTTATGTGGCTTTGTCTTAAGTAGTATCATGTTTGCCTAAATATATGTAGTTGCTACATTTGGGGTCTCAAAAGCAAACATATCGCTAAACACATAGGATATATTTTCTTCAGAAAATGTCATTTTAAAATACATATTTTCATGTCATATTATTCATTAAATTCACACATACGTGGTACACAAGCTACTTGATAAACATTTTTAGAGTCTAACTAGTAAATGTCAAGTTATCAAAGATACAGAAATGCCAGACTTCACATAAAACTGTTAGTTTCTGTTTCTTTCCACACAAGTACACTTATTAAATTTTAAGAAAAATCGGAGAAAAACTGTGCTGGTTTGAATGAAGATGGCCCCCACGGGCTCTTAGGGAGCTGCACTATTAGGAAGTGTGGCATTACCGGAGTAAGTGCAGCCTTGGAGGCTGTGTAAGCTGTGTAACTGGAGGAAGTGTAAGCTGAGGTTTCAGAAGCTCCACCTATGCCAAAGGGCTCGCTGTTCCTTCCTGCTCCCTGTGGATCCAGAGGTAGGACTCTCAGCTCCTTTTCCAGCCTCCCTGTCTGCCTCCACTCTGCCATGCTTCCAGCCATGATAATAACAGGCTAAACTTCTGAACTGTATGTTAGCCCCTGATTAAATGTTTTCTGTTGTAAGAGTTGTCGTGGGCATACTGTCTCTTCACATCAATAGAAACCCTAACTGAGAAAAGTTTTAATACGTTTCTTTGCAATTTCTAACTTAGGAATCTGAAACTCAAAAAATTAAAGTAATTTCAGAACTCTGTCATGATATTAGCAAATAATGACTTTTACAACAAATGCAATAATTTTGATATTTATGTATCAGATATGTACTACAAAGATTTCTAAGGACAGAGTGGTTTTCTTTAAAATTACGTTACTGTCTTATTTTGTAAGTTTTCCATTTTTCTTACATGTAAAATAAAATAGTAAATTAACTGAAGAATAGGAACATAGTAAGAAAATTTAATGTGCTTGGCTCCACATACATTGCCCATTTGCAATTCACTTGCTAGGTAAGAAAAAGAAAACAACAACAACAACAAAAACCCTTTATATAGGCCAAGGCCAGTCAGGGCTATACAGTGAGATTTACACTTTGGGTTTGAGAATGAGAGACTAGGGCTCAAAATTTTAAATGCTGAAATTTGCTAAGTAGACATAAATACACAATTATGGGCTGATAAAAATTCTTGTATCATCTTCCCATGTTCTATATCAATGAATACATGAATGAACATACATGTACATGAAATATAGGTGTTTGTATTGGGATTGAATACAGAATAGGTAAAGAACTCCTATAATTCAGTACTAAATATGGCCAGTAATAGTGTATGCCCCAGAGAAACAAAACCATGTCTACAGAATGATTTATAGACAATGTTCATCATAGATTTATTCACAGTAAACAGAATTGGACGGGATACAGGTGCTCATAAATGAAAGACCAAATTAGTGTGTTCAGACAATAGGATATGCTATGACAGATGACTATGTGGATGACACTCAAAATTATTTTAAGCAAAGAAGTCAGACACAGTACTGTATAAGGCATAATTAAATTTGTATGGTGTCCAAGAGGAGGCAAAAAGTAAGTAGAGGTGATAAGATGCAGAAAGTAGGTCCTTTGGGGTGGCAGGTAAGCCCTGTCATGGAAGTCATGAAACTCTGGCATCTTGTATGCTTTGTGTGAATGTAGATGTATCCAACTGTCAACATTCATCAGTCTGAGCACTTCAGATCTGGATATTTAGTGAATGTAAGTCATGTGTCATTAAAATAGTTTTAAAAAAAATGACTAATCCTCATAATTTAAGAATATAACATTTTCCGCAATAGTAGAATATCATTTAAAGTTCACCAGAAAACAGTCATTCCAAAGAACAAACATGGAAGTCAAACAATTACTACAGCTTTTCAGAGTTCACAATGTATTCCTTTCTACACCCTCAGTGGCCAATTGTAAATGTAAATACAATTGAAGCTAAGGAAGTATTTTGCATAGGAGGGTATCTCATCGTGATGAATTATTAAATACACATGAAAATCTTCAAGCAGCTTTTTAAGTAGAGTTCAGGAAGAGGGCACACTGTGGCATGACATACTAAAAAGCATTGCCTCTTGCAAAATATATGCAGATTATTTAAATGGTAAATTTGCATACAGTATTCCCCAGAAAATATTTCTTAAGAGTTTTACTGCTGGGGCTGAAAAGCCACCTGCATAGGAACTAAGTTGTTTATCAGCACCCGCATCAGGCAGCTGACAATGGCCTCCCAACCCTCCATAACTCCAGTCCAGGGAGTCCGAAGCCCTCTTCTGACCTACTCTGGCACCAGGGACATATGTAACATACAGAGACAAATGTCCGTAAGTCACTTATGAACATAAAGTAAAATAAACAGACCTTCTTAAAAGGTATAATTCTACTACCACATAGTTCTGGGAACACAGTAAAATATATATTTGAAATATCTACTAGAATAGATATTTGAAAGATGAATATAAAATCTCTGTCAAACAGAAAACAAGGTTTATTTTGTTGTTGTTGTTGTTGATGATTCTTTGTATTGTTCTCTTTATTTCTAATTTATTGATTTCAGCCCTGAGTTTGATTATTTCCTGCTGTCTACTCATCTTAACTGTGTTTGTTTCTTTTTATTCTAGAGCTTTCAGGTGTGCTTTTAAATTGCTAGTATGAGATGTCTCCAATTTCTTTCTTTTTTTTCTTTTAAAATTTTTATTAATTATATATTTTTAAATTTATTTATTTTTATATCAATCACAGGTTAGGTACTTTGCATCCCAGTCATAGCCCCTCTCCTTCCTTCCTTCTTCCCACCCTCCCTCTCCCTCCCTCATCTCCCTCCTCCCAGCACTCTCCAAGTCCACCAACAGGGGAGGACCTCCTCCCCTTCCATCCAAACCCAGCTCATCCTGTCTCCTCAGGGCTGGCTGCAATGTCCTCCCCTGGGATCTAGCCAGTCTGTCACTCCCCGGCTTGTATGAGGGAGGGTCAAAGAGTCAGCCATCAAGTTCATGACTGAAACAGTCCCTGTTTCCCTCACTAGGGTCTTCAGTTCTACACCGAGCTATCATGGGCCCCATCTGAGCGGAGGTTCCAGGCCACATCCACACATGGTCCTTGATTGTAAAAACCGTCTCATACAAGACCCCTGTGCCCTGCTCAGTTTGGTCTTTGTGCAGCTCTTGTTCTCCCCAAGTCTCACCAACCTCCCCCATTCCTATCATTACTTCTCGCCCTCTGCCAAAGTCTTGATCGCGAGTCTTAATATCTGCTCCGATACATTGCTACATTGACCCCCCCAGAGGTCCTCCTTGGCATGCTCCTGTCCTGTTGCTTGGAAAACACGGTTTATGAAGTATGGTATAGCAAATGCTATTTCTTGTGGGAAATCCTTACTTTAGTTGCTTTAAGGTCATTATCTCATATCAAATTTTTATTACAGTTATTTGTACTAGAAACACACTAGAAATGACTAAAACCATGAAAAGTTTCTACTAACCTGTTACTTTGCAAATTACATAAATAGTGGCCAGCAAGCTGGCTCACTGAGTAAGGCTGCTTGCTGTGACCTGAGCTTAATGCCTAGAACATACAAGGTGGAAGGAAAAAAAAAAAACAATTCCTGTAAATTGTCCTCTGACTTCCACACCTATGTGGCACATGTGTACATTCATGAGCATGCGCGTGCACACACACAGAGAGACAGACAGACAGACACACAAAATTTAAAATTCTGTTAAGTGATAGTGACTCTTCATTATTGTATCCTAAACTGGTTTAATGTACTTTTGCATAGACATTAACAGGACTGTAAAGGCAAAACTGCAGAAAATCACCTCAGAATCTCCATTCTGTTCTGGGGAGAGGCGTGAAGATGTTCCCAGAGCTATAATTGTGGAGTCCTTTGAGCTGCTGCAACCTAATGGTCTCCACTGAAGAGCAGGTGCTTAGTTTGGCTTGCTTCCCTGATGGAATGTCAGCCCTAACCGGCTTCAGAATCCTGGAGAGTCATCTGGAAATCACTAAATTAAGCTTAATTCAATTGTATCATTTGTCTGAGAAATGTAGATTTATACTGTGGAAGGAAACTAAGTCTGAACGGGAAAAGAACAGTAGAAATGGGACAATATAAACCAATGGATAAAATAATGAGAAAAAAAGGCAGACGACCAACCTGCTTTCACAAACCATTTCTATCAGGTAGTATAACTCATAAGGTCTTGTTCTCCTACTTGTTTTGATTATATCATTGTTTAAATAGTTTTCATTACCCACCCACTTCAGTACTCTACTTTTTATCAGGCTTAACAGTGCCATTTCCGTAGCCTCATGGTAGTAAAGTGCCTGCTGACCCTTGATTTGGAGCTGGGCCAGGACACCTGCTTCGGGTGATGGCACCATAGCAGGTCTGACACAGGGAAGGCTACAAACCTGTTACCTGCACTACAGCTTGCCCTTTCGAACTGCCGTCACCATGAATCAAACCTGAGAGCTACAGACCAAACCTGAACCCAACCTGAAGCCTGGAGCTAAGCTCTTGCCAAACCCCAAATAAATCACAGCACCGTGTCAAGCCAAAGAAGCATGAACAGACTCAGCTGCAGTCATCAGGGACACTTCAGCCTCCCACAGGCACTGGAGACATAAATACTAGGGCCTGATATTTGTAGGGCTCATTTCTCCTTTCTCCTCCGGAGTCATAGATGCGCCCACGGGAATACATCTTATGCACAGCTTTAAGATAGTCCTTTCTTCTCTTCTTACTGTAGCAGATTCAAACACTACCTAGCATGTTGTCCTCATGATATCCAAGTCCCAGATTTCCTGAGGAAAATTAACTACTGACCCCATTTTGGCCTCAAGGTCCTCACAAAATGCACCGATACAGGCAGAAGCTAATTTATAACAAGTATCAATGAGATTGATCAAGACCTGTATGAAGGACCAGACTTTTGTTTCTCATTTTACTCACCTCTAGCTACTTGACTACCATCTAACCCGTTAGAGATACTCAATAGTTACGTGTTGATTAGATGGGCAAATACACTGGAAGTCTCTTTAGTAAATATTAAAAACTATATTTTATAGTAGTCTTTAACATTTTCACCAAAATGACAGTTAAAGAAATTTGGACTTGAGATGGAGTGAGGACTACAGTGATTCAGAAAAAGACCAGTATTCCTGGAGTGTCATTGTGCGTAGGGCCTCCAATGACCTCACACAACACTAACTCTGTATGTTATCATTGTTCATCACAAATCAGGATCTGGCCTGCCTATGGTGGTTTCCATGTAGCCTCCACTCTAAGCCTCTCTTTTAACACTGCCTGACCTCCACCCATGCAACTCAGAAAGTACGACCAACACAGGCCCAAACTCAAGCTTCCACTGTCATCTTCCTGGGATGGAAGAATACCTTCATCTAATGTAATGGGGTGCAGTAGTCGGGTGAAGCTAGAAGACAAGAAGTCGGAAGCCAAACTCCTGGGTAGAAACCCTTGGGTAACCACCTTTCTCATTATCTGTTCTGGAAAATTCTTAGCAATGAGCAAACTACTTTGTGCACCACATATGTTGTTCACACATGAGTGTCCTGCAGTTGTATTAGTTTCTAAAGATAATCTTTCACTAGCTTTGAAATGCTAGCGAAAGACACCCCCAAAATCAGTGAACCTAAAAATGTAACAAATGTTACCATTTACAACTTGGTGATGGTGGTATCAGCCATAGTTCTGAGAGGGGGACCAACAAAAACTTTCTTTTTAAAATTGATTTTTTAAAAAACTTAACTCTCCCCCGCCACAGTGTGTATGTGTGTGTGTACCAGTGAGAGTAAGTGCCTTAGTAGGGCAGAAGTATTGGACCCCCTTGGAACCGGAGGTATAAGCAGTTCTCAGATTCCTAATGTGGATGCTGGAAACCAAACTCACCACATTTGGAAAAAGAGCAAGTGCACTGAGCCATTCCTCAACCTTTGAGTCATTGCTCAAAAAAAAATGAATAAAAATGCAATAAACAGCTAAACAAGCTGTGATTGAAATGAGTCTTATGAAACAAAGAAGAAAAAAATCCCTTTACCATATGATCAACCCACTAAAGGACACATAATCCAAATAGGCCTCACAGCCACAACAAAGAAAAAAAATCATACAAAGTGTTCTAACGTTCACATATCAAATTTTTATTTCTTATGCCTCCCAGTGTTCCGTGGTTTGCCCACCCATGTGGTATTTGATTTTTGCATGCTCATTTTCGAAAAGAATTAAAATGTCAAGCTTTGCAGATCCTTCCTGTATGATTCCTCATTTTAAAGGCTATCTTCTCTGAGAATGCTGGCTCTCCCTGTAACTGTAGTATGTAAGCACATAAGAAGGCAACAGACAAAAGGCAGGCTGCAGGTACTCCTCTAGCTCTCTAGGATGGAGTGTATATGATTTCAGCATTTCGGACAAAGATGCATTGGAAGATAGCACTTAGAACACAGCTGTAAAGGTGGAATCTAAGGGGGGGGGGAAGAAAGTTTCTGGAGGGATACTAAAATAGCAAGCTATTTAAAAAACAGATCCAAGGAAAAAATGTTTGGACAAATGTTAGCTCACAGACATATGAACATATTGTGGAAGGGCTTTAAAAAAATGTCCTGGAAAATCTGCAAGCATGGTCTTCCTACGGGCTTGTTTGTTTTCTGTTCACATTCTGACTTTGATCACCACAACCAAATTTTCATGGTAGGCTCTGATATGCAAACTTGTACTGTTGAGAAAGCTAAATATCTAAGTGCATTATTTCTTCTGTCTAGAATTATTTTAGGGTTTCATTATGCCTTTCTGTGTGGTGTGTGTGTATTGCATTATATGGGACGGGCATATGTAGAAATGCATATGCACCACTGTGCATGCTGTAAAGATGTAGTGAATCTTTCTAGAATGTTCTCTATTTGTCCATTGAGGTAGGGTCTTTCAACTGAATGACAAGGTGTCCACCTGGCTCTGGGAATCTCATCTCCTCCTACTGAGAGGTGGATTATTTGTGGGCAACCACATCTACCCAGCAGTTAAATGGTTTCTGGCATGTAATCTGCAGTGCCCAGGCTTGTGTTGTGGGTGCTTGGCTCCCAAGCTATCTTTGCGGACCACAGAACCCTGTATTTATTTACTATTATTATATACACACAACATATTTAGACCAAGTCCTCTTCATCCCTCCAATCTAATTCATTATCTATTCCTCCAACAATTTTCCCCTCACAACTTGGAGTGTTTTCTTTCTTTTTTTGTTTTTGTTTTTGTTTTTTTAGTTTTAATACCTACTGAGTCCATTTAGCTGCCTATACGTGCATGTGTGTGGAATCATCCAGTATCTCATATTATGTCTAAGAATAATGATTCTTTAGCTTAGTTTTAAAAGTTACACATAATGAAACTCACATCTGTGCTCTAAGTGATGTGGATGATCCTACAACAGTCTCAATGTGGAACAGTTCTATTACTCAGGAAGTTCTTGTCTGTGTCCTCGTAATTAGTCCTTCCATCTCTCCCATTAGACTTCATAATAGCCAGGGAAGCCTGTTTCATTTCCACAATGTTCACTTTCTAAAACTAAATAAATGGAACTGCTACACATGTAGACATCAGCATTTGGCATCTTAAACTTCGCATTTTTGATACTGTTGGGTAGTTAATTTCTCCTTACTACTCATGAGTGCTCTGTCTTTGGAATGTAGAACAAACTGCACATTGACTGACCAAGTGATGGTCATTTTGTTTTGTCTAATTTTGCCCATTATGAAGAAAATTGTTACAGATAATGGTCTGTGTGAAGATGTATATTTTCATTTCTTCTGGTCAACCGCTAATCATATGGAAAGTATACATGATTTTATATAAAACCACGACTCGGTATAATAAAGAGGACAGAGAATGACTGAGAACTGTGGAGAACTAGGTTCCTCAGACCCATGTCACTGCAGTAAACATTGATCTGTTGAGGAAACCAGGGATATAAAGGGATGGAATCTTTTCATGCTGAATTAGACCTTGCTTGTGTTTGACCTTAGTGTCCCCTTAGTCACCAACTTCTGAAATCACTTCCTTGGAGTAGACAGCAGCAGACTTGAAGAGTGCTTCACTGATCTTCATAACCTACCATTTGTGATGGGACAGTGGTCCAGGATATTGTGATTTTTTTTTGTCACTCCATCCTCTCTAAGAAGGTTTCCTAGAATAGGTGGCATAGTGCTCTTTTCTGCATGATTTTACAGATTTCGAAGCCCCTTTAAGAGACAAAACAAAACTCTACCATGTTGTGAAAAGAACATGACATATAAGGTAAGGGGACTTCCCAACATTTGTGTTTAAAATCATAGGTTATTTCTGTTGTTGGTGTCTGGAGCTTTCTTCCATCTCCTATCTTCATCCTTTAAATCACCAACAGCTCCATTCCAGAGACAGAGATTGCTCACTGTACCACTGGAATTAGAGAAGAATGTCCCATCTGTGTCATCGCTGCCAAAACTCAGGTGAGGAACCATTTCAGACAAGGAAGGTCAGGAAGGATGTTGAGACCCAGATGAAAGAGTACAGGGTACTTTTCTTCCAACCAAACAACTACCATCTTCAGCTGTGCCTACCTGTGAATGTCCTCTGTGCTACACTGGGAAGAGGCTGACATTTCCTAGTGGGACAGAGGTGAGAAGGGGCCTAGGATCCAGTGGGAAGACTCTCACCTGAGCATCTAGCTACTCTTTCCAGACATTTACATGCAACTGGGCCAAATCTCATATGACTCAGGGAGTGGTTTCAGTATATGACTGAGGAAGGGTCACAAGGAAGTTCCATTGGCCATGTAAGAGCCATCATCTATGCTGGGTGAAGATTTCTTTTTTTTTTTTTTTTTTTTTTTTTGGTGTTGCTGCCTTAGGTCACCCATGCTTCAGCCAACAACCGCTACTCCATACCACCTCCGTAATGGAGCTCAGTCATCTGTGAGTAAGCTTAACCAACTTATTGGTTCCCTGGGGTTCACTCTGGTGAATCCTACTTGTGGTTTGTCTTCTGGACCTTATAAGGAGGGGACAAGCATTATTTATGTGTCCTGGGGAGGAAATGCTCACAGCACATATGTAACTCTCTACTGATAACTTCACAAAGCAGACATTCAACTTACTTTAACAATCTTGCCTAGTTATTTTATCCTTTAAGCCTCTCTTCAAGGAAGACATGCTTTTTTAATTAAATTTTTATTTTTTATATTAATTACAGTTTATTTACTTTGTATCTCAGCTGTGGTCCTCTCCCTTTTTCCCTCCCAATCCCATCCTCCCTCCCTCATCTCCTCCCAAGCCCCTCTCCAAATCCACTGATAGGGGAGGTCTCCTCCCCTTCCATGTGACCCTACCTTATCAGACCTCATCAGGACTGGTTGCATTGTCTTCCTCTGTGGCTTGGCAAGGCTTCTGCCCCCTCAGGGGAAGGTGGTCAGAGAGCCAGCCACTGAGTTCATGTCAGAGACATTCCCTGTTCCCTTAATAGGGAAACCACTTGGGTACTGAGATGCCATGGGCTACATCTGAGCAGGAGTTCTAGCTTATATCCATGAATGTTCCTTGGTTGGAGTATCAGTCTCAGAAAAAACCCCTGTGTGCAGATATTTTAGTACTATTGCTCTGCTTGTGGAGCTCCTCTCCTCTCCTCTCCTCTCCTCTCCTCTCCTCTCCTCTCCTCTCCTCTCCTCTCCTCTCCTCTCCTCTCCTCTCCTCTCCAGGTCTTACTATTTTCCCCTTCTTTCATAAGATTCCCTGCACTCTGCCCAAAGATTAGGTATGAGTCTCAGCATCTGCTTTGATACACTGCTGGATAGAATCTTTCAGAGGCCTTCTGTGGTAGGCTCCTGTCCTGTTCCTGTTTTTTTTCCTTCCTCCAATGTCCATCCTGTTTGTCTTTCTGAGTGAGGATTGTAATCTTATGGTTCTTGCTTAGCTTCTTTAGGCGTACAGATTTTTTAGGTGGGAATGTAAACTTGTACAAGCACCTTGGAAATCAATCTGCTGCTTTTTCAGACAATTAGGAATAGTGCTTCAAGATCCAGTTATACCACTCCTAGGCATATATCCAAAATATACTCAAGCACACAACAAGGACATTTGTTCGACCATGTTCTTAGCAGCTTTATTCATAATAGCCAGAACCTGAAAACAACCTAGATGTTCCTCAACAGAGGAATGGATACAGAAATTATGGTCCATTTACATAATGTAATATTACTCAGCAATTAAAACAAGGAAATCATGAAATTTGCAGGCAAATGGTGGGATCTAGAAAAGATCATCCTAAGTGAGGTATCCCAGAAGCAGAAAGACACACACGGTATAACTCACTTATATGCGGATACTAGACATATAGGATAAACCTACAGAAATCTGTACACCTAAGGAAGACATGTTTTTAGCTGTCTTTGGTTTCTTAGGTGAGAAACCTAAAGATGAAAAGGTCTATGCTTTCCTCATAACACAAGTGAACGCTTTCTGATATCACCTGAAGCACTGATTCCAAAGCCCATGGCAGCATGTTGGCAAAAATTGTTGATTGCCTAGAAAAATGCAGTTAGTGGTACATGGTAAGCAGCATGCACAGCTGTTCCCCCACTGTGCTCCATCCTGCTCTTTGAACAAAGAAAAGAAGATAATTAGCCACTTCAAGATCTTTTTGTTGTTGTTGTTAACTGCTATTCTCAGACCCAGAACTGTAACAGATGAGGATTCCAAAGCAGAGCATACCTTACCATATGGTGAGAGTTCAAAGCTGCAAGTCATGTTCATTCTTCCATTTCTATCTTATTTATGCCCTGCATCTGCATTAAGATATTGCACTGAAAGCCATAAAAGTACACCCATAAGCACTTAGATGGACCAATTCTACTATGAGAATGTATTCAGCAGAGATAGAAATACACTTGTCTGATAGCCAAGGACAAAGCAAGGCTCTGTATATGATGGGTATACTTGGGGCCCTGTAATTGTCCTTTCTTCTGCTCTGGGGAACTAAATTCGCTTAAGCAATCCCTTTATTTATAGTCTTAAGGGTAAAATTAGATTGTCCTTAATGTTAAAAGAAGAAGAAGTAGAAGAAGAAGTATATGGGGATTTGATTGGCTATCATTTCCTAAGTTGTGTTCTAGAATCTTTATAATCCCCAGGGCATCCCAGCTCTGACTGCTCAGAGGAGTTCCCAGGTCAAAGTGTTTATATATTCCTTCTTCTCTAGGTCGATTGTGTCTGTCCCTGCTTACGAACCTTTCCTCATCTATATAAGTGAGTTTATAACAACCTGTATAATTTTAGAGGCGATAATTGTAAGACCCATGTTTTGTGCATAATGAGATCACATCTTATATGAAAGGCATTTTGTTGCACCATAAAAAATGTTATGTCCTGCAATCTCCACAGTCACTTTAGGAGGCTGCTTTACGCTCCCACATTTTCACCGAATGAAACTGAGTAGTAGACAGCTTTGTAGTATAGTCTGCATGGCCCAGAGAATATGTTCAAAGCCAGAATTTGTACCCCAGTGCCTTCTCCACTTCTGGATCTCATCCAAATACCTGCTGTGAGTATAATTGTACATGTCAATTATCAAGACTTTTCTTTTTTTGTTTGTTTGGGGTTTTTTTTGTTGTTCTGTTTTGAGGAAATGTTTATTTCTTCACTTATTTAGGTCTATTCATGTCACATTTCAATTGCCATAGTTAAATTGGTGTATCTTAATTGGAAAGAACATATTTATATTAATTACAGTTTATTTACTTTGTGTCCCAGCGGTAGCCCCCTCCCTCATCTCCTCCTTGCCCTTCTCTAAGACTTTTCTAATTCTGCAAACTTGCTGAAGTCCATACTACTGCCAATCTTGGAATGCTTCTTTAAGACTTTTTCTGACTGAAAATCAGTTACAGTTTCTTAAGGCCAAATTCTGGTGTCAACTCCATACCAATCCTCCTCCTAATCTCATCAAGATGGCTTGTTCCTGCAGATGCTGATATCCCTGGCAGGTGGGATTGCTGGGTTTGATAACAGATAAGACTATTTACTGCACATGGTAGCAGGCACCTGTGATCCCACCCAGGTGAGTGGATCAGTTGAATCCAGATGTCCCAGATCAGCCAGAGAAAACAGATAAATTTATAAATATAAGTAAATTATTGTCTCTCATCACAGTATCAAGCCAGTGAGACGCCTGAGAGCCCAACTTAATCACTTTCTTGTTCATGCTACATAGGCTAGGTTACTCTACAGAGATAAGACACATGGCTACAAAGTCTTAGTAGTTTCAGCACTTTTCATATTTTATGGTCCATCTGAGGGAGGCAGAGACTCTGTTGCCACGTCTTCATTCCATGAGGCCTCTCCCACTACTGGTCAATGTAAAGTTCCGGGATACATGGAGGACAACATAGTTCTAAGTGCTGGTCCTCAGAAAAGTTAAGTAGCACTTGTCTTCATATCTGGTTGTTTAACCTGACCATTCATAATTGATGACTCAGAGAATTACAGTCTTAGCAACTGTCCAGAGGAAGAAAAAGCAGAGAACACTACTATAGGCTGCCTGACTTAATGCCCTCCAGCTAAAATTACACATACAAATACTATTCAAGGTTGGTGAACAAATGAACACCGTTGTCCTGATTTTCTAGTATCGGCTTCAGCTGCTATAAATAATGTAATCTCATTATTTACAGTCCTATGGTACATATGCTCACTGTTCCCACCTTGACTATACTGACATACAGTTCCTCAAAATGTATTTAATGAGGGGCTGTTTTGCATAGATTTAGGGTGCTTGCTACAAAGTATGCTACTATTAATTATAAAAGGCTCGCCTACTAGAAACCTAAGATTTGTACAGACGTATCTACTACATATGTGTGCATCAACTTCATAGTTTAATGCATTTGTACAGGTGTATAGTCCAAAAATTTTAATTGACAAAATGTTACATATTTTACAGTGTTTCAAGCATGGCATTTTGGGCAATGCCATGTTCAATATCTAAACCCAGGTATTTAACCTATGCTACCTCACCAGTTTTATCTTTCTAATTACTGATTTTATTTATGTATCCTCACTTTTTCTTATTAGTTAAAATTTCATCAAAAAAAAGCTTAGTTTTGTTGATCTTTTAAAATTGTCCTTTTTCAGTTTTTAAAAGGCTTTGTCGTTTCTTACTTCTCCCTTCTGCTAATTTGGGGCTTAATTTGTCTTTCTATATTTGTATTTGTCTAAATCAATGATTCCTTTATTTTGTTAACAAATTACTAGATAGCACATGTAGATACCAAGGTTCAAAGAACGAGCAACGGACATAAAAATGCTTGATGAGCTCCTTCCCAAAGAGAGGGAAAGGAAAAGACTACATAGCAATTTAAATAACTTTAGGGAATAATTAACGTAAGATGTAACATGGGATTTTGTGAGGAATTGGTGAGTCAGAGGCTCCTCTTGGCATCTAGTGAGTAGAGATTAGTGACTTAATCTTTAGAGACCTAATCCCTACTATTCACAGTACTGGGGCCTAGCGGGCACCTCTAATTGAACGTCATCAGTGAGATCACTTCCCTTCTGTTCTGGGTTGGCCTATACGGAAGAGCTGGAAGGCTGAAATTGGTCCTCAATGAGCTATTTGACTCTACAGTACTTTCCTGGATCCCCCAGCACTACGTCCCCGTGTTTGTCACTTTCCTCTGTGCTATGACTAGACACACCCGGCAGATGCAACTTGAACAAGGATGGATCTATGCTGGCTTGGGGTTTGGAGGATGGAGTCCAACATGGCAAGAGGCACCGCAGAGGTTCTCAGTCTGTAGAAGCAGCTGCTTGTCACACGGGGCCACCTGGAGGCAGACAGCTCTGCTGAAGTGGGGGTGACCTATAAACACTGACCCCATCCCCTGGGCTATATCTGCCAACGAGGCCCCAAATTAGAATTCATAAGCACCTCATTTTTATATGTGACATTCTCCTTTTACCTTTGATTCCAAGTTACTTTGTACCATTTTTTTCATTTTTTTAAATTATTATCATTTATTACAATTTATTCCATTTGTATCCTAGCTGTGGCCCCCTCCCTTGTCTCCTCCCAATCCAAACCTCCCTCCCTTTTCTCCCCCTATGCCCCTCTCCTAGTCCACTGAAAGCTGAGGTCCTCCTCCTCTTCTATTTGACCCTAGCCTATAAGGTCTCATCAGGATTGGTTGCATTGTCTTCCTCTGTGTCCTGGCCAGGCTGCACCCCCCAGGGAGAGGTGATCAGAGAGCCTGCCACTGAGTTCATGCTGGAGAAAGTCCTTCCTTCCTCCCCTTTCCAGGGACTCCACTTGGAGACTGAGTCTACGGGCTACACTGAGCTGGAGCTTTCTCCATGCATTGTCCTTGGTTGGGGTATCATTCTCTTCTGGGTCCCTAGGGCTCAGTTATTTTTACCTCTGTTGGTCCTCTTTTGGAGCTCCTGCCCCCTCCAGGTCTTTCTATCTCCCCCTTCTTTCATAAGATTCCCTGAATCTACCCAAAGTTTGGCTGTGAGTCTCAGCCTCTGCTTTGATACCTCGATCAATAGAGTCTTTCAGAGGCCATCTGTGGCAGGCTCCTGTCCTGTTCCCTGTCTTCTCCTGCTTCCTATGTCTATCACATTTGTCCTTCTGAATGAGGATTGAGTTTGAACGTCTCTTTACAAAATGCCAGACAATATTTCACAATAGTGCAAGACTACACTTTTAAACAAGTAAAAAAAATCTTAAAGATTCTTGAGATACCAGATATTACAATTAAATATAACAAATTATCACAATAGATACCAAACACATAAATAGGTTACAGAAAAAAATTTCCATGGAAATCTGAATGCTTTAAAGACCAAATAAAAAAATTCCAATTGTTAGAATATATGTACAAAGTATGGGAAAAACAGCACTAACTAAATCTAGTGTGGTTAATTTTAGGTGGCATTTACAGTGTCTTTATAGAGTCTAGTAAAGGAAGAACTTTGCAGTTTATTTTTAATACTAACATTAATAACAGAGCAATAAACACCGATTTGGCTGCAAATCCGACTGAGCTTTGAGCAGACTGAAGTGACCCGTGTCTTCCACACAGGCTCAGGAAATGCCTTTCCTGTGCTAGAATTACAGTCCCAGCAAGAAAGCCACAATGACCCGTTTGGAAAAATAAACGCCCAGTACACTCTGGTACCATGGTGCCTGCTCTCTCCTGGGCATCTGAATCACAGTCCATGAATCTCTAAAGGACCAGTCAGTGTCCACACAGAGAGCTGTTGAGAATTGATTATTTCAAGGGAAGGATGGTGATTGGAAGGAAAGAGTCCTGAGGACGTACAATCACACTCACAAGTGTAGTGATGGCAAGTGGCTGTCAACCTCCTGTGTGCAGAGGGGCCTGTGTCCATGATGGGAAGCCTGGGCTTCCCTAGGATTGGAATACACCCAGCACATGCAGCAAAGCATGAGGGGCAAAAGATTGTGAAAGGTCTCCGAAGAAGTAAGTATATACTGCAACCGGTAATATTAATTCGTTTACTTGTTTGCTTATTTATGTATGTGTGCATATTATGTATATTGTATGTGTGTGTGGATGTGGATGTGTGTTATATATGTGTGTGTTGTGTATATGTGTGGTGTGTAAGTGTGTTTGTGTGTGGTGTGCATGAGTATGTGTTACATGTGTATATGAGTGTATGTACGGTGTGTGTATCTGTATTTATATATTGTGTGTGTATTGTAAGTGTATGTATATATATATGTTTTGTGTGAGTGGTATATGTGTGTATCTGTTTTGGATGTGTGTATGTGTATGTCTGTTTTGTGTGTGTATGCAGTGTACACACATAAACAGCACACATCTGGAGGTCAGAAGACAACTTGAAAGAATCGGTTCTCTCCTTCAATCCCCTGAGTCATAGGAACGAAACTCAGATGGTCAGGCTTGAAAGCAAATGCCTGCATTTCGGTCAGGAGCTGAGCACAGATGCAGTGATGAGGGCTCCATACAAAAGTTCCTGGAGAGAAACTACACCTTCCACTAAAACTTCTGCAAAACTGGTTAACTTATTAGAACTCCAGTGACTGTGAGGAGGTTGGGATGCTACCTCCTCATCATTTATCTTGGGGTGTCTTTAACACACTAAACCACCATGACCTGCCCAGCTCTTGATAGCACACAACCTCACGTGCCTAACAGTAAGACCTCTTAGCACATAATAACTTATCAAAACGTGTAGTTTCTACTAACCAAACGGCTAAGAATACCTGAAACAGAGATGTCCTGGCTTACCCCTTACCAACCTACTTAATGTTTCTGCCAATGTTTTTTATAAAGTGCCTTGATTTATGATCGACCTGGTATTGTATTGGAATGAGGAGTGGGGAGTTTCCAGGCCACAGTGACTTTGGTCCCAGACAAGCCTCTTTTATCATCTTTGAGGTGAGAGTTATGTTTTTGAAAGCCCTTAAGCTCAGATTCTCAGCATCCAAGTAAAATATTGTTTGGGGACAGAGACAGTAGTCTCCTTGGAGCCTGCTGGCAACCAACCTAGCTCTAGGGTCTGTCTATGAGACACGACGATTGATTATTACAACATGAGTGTCAATAGGGCAGAGACAGAGACTGAGGCAACCATACCACGTACACTCACTAGGGCGGCAGTTCTCTACCTGTGGGTTGCTACCCAAAAGACACTGACCAACTTTTTCACAGGGGTCACATATCCTTCACATCAGACATTTACATTACAGTTCACAACAATAGCAAAATTGAAGTTATGAATTAGCAACAAACATAATCTTATGGGTGGGGGTCACCACAACACAGGGAACTGTACTAAAAGTTTGCAGCATTAGGAAGGCTGAGAACTTCTGTAATAGGGAAAGGAAAGATCAAGATGCAAGCTTCACCTGTAATTAATATAAAAAATGAACAAATATATAAAAGGAAAGGAAAAAGAAAAAAGATACAAGCTTCATTCATCAACTTTCTTAAGTTTTTTTTTCCCCCACAGGTAATCAATAGCACACAGGACACTTAGCTTCAAGCCCAATAGCTCCACTTGTAGTGTGTGTGTGTGTGTGTGTGTGTGTGTGTGTGTGTTTAAAAACTGAGATGTTTGACCTGACGTTGAGGTGCAAATGAGAGCATTCCAAGTAGTCTCTGCTGGTTGGGCTTTGAAAGTTCCTGGTGCCCTTAAATCTAAAATGGTAAGATAATGCTTGGATCCAGACACCAACAATAACAGGAAAATGCTACGTATCTATTGTTGAGGAGAGGGGTGAGGTGGACAGAAAACAGGCTTCAGCAAGCTTACTGGTCCAAGCCTTAAGAAAATGATGGAGAGCTAGCAGAGTAACAGTCACATGAAGACATTTTATTCCCCAAAGCCAGAGACTATTCCATTATGTCTCTGATCTACAGATTCTTTAAACCAAGCTGCTTACGGGTTTAATTCTAACCACAGAAATCTAGGACAAGCTCCCCAGAGGATGCCCTGCTCTTTCTCACGATAAGTCTCTCATTGGTCTAGCTTACTCTTTCTAAAGCAAAGGGTGGGGCTGGATCTCTTGCTATATGTGGGGGTTTATTTCCTTCCTTCCTTTTTGATTTTTTGGGGGGTTATGATAAGTAGGCAGTTGATTAACATATATACAATCACAATTTAAATCTTTCTCACATCTCTTTCCTCAGCATTACCATAAAACGTATGATTGTGTTTCAGTAGAACCCAAAATATACCATCCCTGGGACTTGGCCAAAGTTTCTACCTGAGATGTGAACTGGAGAAGAGACCCTGTAAGCCAGCTGCATAAATAATCATGACTAATTTTCAATAGTTCATATCTTCAGTTTTGATTCCTTGACACTCAAAATAAAGAATTACCTCAAGGAAGATCGATTTCGGTAAAAGCTAAGACTTAGGGTGTGGGGAAGGAACACTTCAAAACTGCATTTGTATTTGTGTCTACACTCTATTTAAAACTTTTGTAATCATCATAGCTTTACCAGGGCAGGGAAAAGGCCTGCCAATTCCTATAGCCACAGGTTATGGCTTGTCACTTATTAAGGTTTCTAGGGGCATTTTAGGCTGCATCTCAACCCAGATAGGATGAACACAATCCACTGGGGAGCAGCAAGCAGGCCCAAGGGAAAACATGCATTCCCTGATTAACTTTTCTCTCCTTCCAGCAAGAGCAGATCTATAGCTTTGTTTGCCCAGCCATCATAACCAATTCACGGTGCTACATTATTAAGAAATAATATTATAATATGCAAGTCAAAGAATTATTTTGTTATGAGAATTATATGCTTTTCAAAACATTTTCCAGAGATTAATTATATGATTACATATAGTCCCTGGATTTTTCCTTATCACAGGCAAGGCAGCACATACATGAAATGTATGGTATTAGACAAATAATCCATAATACTTAAATCGGGTAAGATTGTTCCCTGACACACTGTTAATTGGAACATAAGTTATTTTCTTCTGATTTGCAGAATAAAATATAGAGCTTGTGAAAAGGAAATTTATGTGACTAGTAAATTCATGTGGCTCCATAAAATATTCATCAACGCTGTCATTTGAGTTTCTGAGTTTTCACTATACTACTAAGCTGAACTTTTACCTGAGACGTGAAGGGGGTTTATTTCTTCCTGTCAACTTCTCATCTTCTTCAGAAAACCTCCAGGAAAGCAACCCACCCTGATGTCTTCAGTTTCTTTCTCTCTGTACATATCTCTCTTCTGCACACTAACTGCATGTACTTTGTCTTTTTATTCAACATTTTTTACTTTACTACTAGTCTCAATGTTAACAGTGGTTTAAGATTTAGAAAAATTAAATTCTAAATTTGTTTCATACCTTTTACTAGAGGCAAACACTCACCCCAACCCCCTTGTCTCTCATGATCATGAAGGCAATGTTCATTATAGTTTCAGGGCATTGTGAGGAAGGGCAATGGTGGCATGGCTCTTTTGATCTCTAACACTAAGGCACGGGTGGTATTAAGAAACGCTGTCACTGAAATGTTTAATGGTAAACAGCAAATATTTATACTGACAATTCTTCTAGGTCTCAGGATCAAAGTCTAATTAGTTTATCTCTTCAGTTGGCCAGCACTAACATAACCCAGTAGACATAGACAGTACTGCTGCTCATTGTGACTAGTCTCTATTTACAATCTTGGTAATGTTATCAGTTCTAGCCCACAGCACAGTGTGGTGATTGAACTATTACATTTACCTCAAAAGAAGGTTGTGTGGAAATTATAATGATTGCTAGCAAAAAGTTCTGAGAAGGGACAATGTGGCAACCAGGAACAACCACAGCTCTATCGAATGCCTAATGGTTAGCAGCGTAAGGAGGTTGGGAAAGTCCCTATACAGCTGGGTATCTTTAGGCAGAAGGGTATAATACTTGAAAGCTGACATGTTGTAATTTACCAAAGGCCGTACTTGGTGTCAAAATGTTCCATTTTCATCTCTGGCTTTTATCATAGGTGCCAATACTGCTCAAACTACTCTGGATATATATATATATATATATAATATATTATATATTATATTTATATTATTTTATATATTATATTATATTTATATTATATAATATATATTATATATTATATATTATATATATAATAAAAATATATATATATTTTTAATACAGACAGCAGTTGTATGTTTTAAGTGGTTTGCTGAAGCAAATACCAGGGGTGACATTGGGTCAAGTAGACTCAAGAGTGCTCTAGGGAACTCGTGGCATTCAATTTTAACTGTTTGAACAGAGCACACACGGATGCTCACCCTCTTACTCCCACACCACAGATCTGCTGAGAATTGAAAGAACTCGAAGCAATACTTGTCATGGAAACTTGCAGATCTGGGGGAGTTCTCCAGGCACTAACTTGGGAATATTTTTATTCATAGACATCAACTGTAGGAATTTCCCTTAAATGTCCAGGAAACCCCAAAAAGCTAGACATTTTTTGACAAACTTCTGTGGGGCAGATTTTGTTTTTTTTTTTCCTTTTATAAAACATTAAATAATAAAAAGATACAGTGAAATGTTCTTCAGACTTAAAAGTGTTCCTAAACAGCTACTAATCTGACCATATCCGTGTGATCACTGCATTGGAATAAAGATATTAAAAGATAAGTCTGTGGAAGCTCTTATCTTGATGATGCAGTGTTTGAAGCTCAGTTTATACAAGGCAGGGAGCAGAGATGAGAGACATTATTTGAGGGAAGTGGCAGGGCTAATAGCTCTTCTTCTGGCAAATCTCCTTACTGTATGATTGGGGCTCATGCTTTTAACGAACAAGCACACATCAACTCCAAATTCCCCTTTCAGTTTTCAGGATAGGAGGAATGGGCAAGATCAAGATGCGTGTTTCTCAATAACAGGTAATTCTGCCAGGAAAGTGTCCATGCCTGCTCACCAAGAGACCATTACACAGCCCAGCACCATGGTGAGCTCTGAGATACAGAGGTCAGTGACCCGAGCAGATCACAATCAACTCCTTGGAAGAAAAGGAAGAGAAAAACAAACAAACAAACCTGCCTGTGAGAAATCATGGTAAGGTGGGACTGCAGATGTAAAGCCAGAACAACCCATAACCTGCAGGTGTACTTGAGGGGACAGCCTGTGCTAAAGGTAGCCCCTGAATTAGCCAGAGTGGACATTTGTCATCTATAATCATTCAGTCCTTAACACTCCCTGCTCTACCCCTTTCCTCAACACCTCCCCTTCCCCTTCTACCCTGTTCTGATGAGGTGCCTGTAGCAGTCTACATATCACCAAGATGCAAGGTTCTGGGTGGCAGAGAATACTGTCTGTCTGGATCCTTGTTAGACCCTACAGTGGCAAGGATGATCACCCTGGCTCACAAGGGCATATTTGCTAAGTATTTGCTCAAAAAGGAGAGTTAGGGAATCACCAGAGAATCTTCATTTCCATCCACCAGTTCCTTTTCACAGCTTCCCTCAAATTATAACACATTCCCCAAACTCACACTATAAATTTTTATCTGGAGATCTTTGCATTTATAGTGGATGGCAAAATATCATGCTACGAAACACTTCAATGTCAAGACATGTGCCCTAAAATGATAATTATTAGTCATTAGTAACAATGAATTTACTATTATTAGAAGATGGCATTATCAAATTTTACCCTGAGATCTATTCATAAATTCCTTTATAGATGGCAAGGCCCACTCACTACACAATAACCTTGTGTTTATTTGGGTAACTTATTAAGAAATTCCTATCAGTTTTGCTTCTTATTCTTTCATACTTTATAAGCAAGCATATGTAAATTAGAGTTTTGATATAAATGTCCTGTATTTAAGTATATGACATTAAGAAGTATTTCCCCCGAAGTCTTCCATGACCCTTTTAAGTGCAGACATACTAACCTTTTGATAAAATTATTCAGGCCTCCCTATTTTTGAACTGTAAGAAATTAACTTCCTTGGGGTCAATGTATTTGAGTTTTTGAAAAGCAGTTAAGTATGAATACATGAAACTATAATTACACAAATCTACCCTTAGTGACAAAAAAAAGTAGTGTCAAAATTAAGTGTCTTGAGACTGGCAAGATGGGTTCCATGAAGATAAAGCCACATGTTCCCAAGATGGAGGGGTTGAGTTCAATCCTACACAGCCAAAAGAGGCAACCGACTCCTGCAAACAGGTCCCTGACCCCACACACTATCTCGTGGGTGCATACACACAAACTAATTAACAAATATAAAACAACAAAACAATAAGCAATGACGCAGGTATTTCTATCTACTTTGAATGGATTCGCAGGAAGTTAATGTGTGACGATCGCTGTGTACTTGGTGCTATCTTTGTACCCGCAGCTGTTCCACTTTCAGTCTCTTCTGACCTTTCCAGTCCTGACCTTTATCTTCAAATAATCTAAACACTTGGACCAGGTATCCTCAGCTTTGGACTGTGTCAACATCATTTCCATTTCTAAATTCCCAGGGCAGCTTCGGAGTCTAAGAAGAGGTTAATTTTGGTTTCCATGACGAAAAATAAATTTTGAGGAGTTTGGTAAATGGAAGGAAAGTCATAGTCAAAATATATATTTGGTCCTGATGTATTAAAACCTCCATGAAAGGTGACAGGAAAGAGCAGCAGACATGGAGTGAGGGGATTCTGGAATCTGTGCATGGCTCATAGCTATTGGAGCGCTGAGGACTCAGAGTTTTCATATGCAAAATGAGGAAAATGGATGGACTGATCTCCAGAGTGGTACACCAGCAACAGAATTCTGCTTTAAAGAAAGTTCCAAACCATCTAAAATCTGTGAGACCATCTTTACAAAATAGTACCATCCTTCACCGGATTTACAGTTTACTAAGATAATCTTATTTGTTAATCCTACATTCCTTTTGACTCATGAAATACTCAAAAATTAAAGAAATTTTCCTAGGTGCATAGTTTTAAACCACATCTCTAAATGATAATCACTTAGCATGAGGCTCTATTCCTCTGTAGTAAAAAAGTAAGACAGGATATTATTAGAACAAATGCTAAAAAGCAATGACATATGTGTTATTTGCTCAGGACTGTGAAAAATTACCTGAGAAAGTGTAAGTGAAAGGAAGGCTTATTCTGGTTCACAGCTTTGGAGGCTTCAGTCAGTCCATGGTCACATGGCTCTGTGCTGCTAGATTTGATGGGCAAGTGGTATCATGGGAGGATGTACGTAAATCTGCTCATTTCATGGCAGCCAGGATGTGGAGTGAGGTGACTGAAGCTTGAAGCAGAACATAGCCTCCAAACGCACATACCCTGCCTCCTCCAGTCAGGCTACCTCTTACAGCTTCCCTGCAGTCTACCCAATTATGCAACTAGCTAAGTCAGAGCTATTATGATCCAATCACTTTACAATGGTCCCACCTCTTAATATTATATATCGCTTTGGGAAATATGTCTTCCATACCTGACTCTTTTGAGAGAAGAGTTTATCTACACCGTAACAAACTAACTAAAACTAACAGAATGTGAAATTTCATCTCGTCTCTGTGTGTGTGCGCATGTGTGGGACCTGTGTGAGTGTGTGTGTTTTCACTGGGCTATTTAGCTTGTTTTCTTTCATTAAGACAATTTATTTTAACAAACCAGTATTGCCCATACGTTTTACTGTAGTGACCACTTGACACCACAAATATCACATTTCTTCATCTGGAACAAAGAGGCCACCTTAGTGACATTTTTATAGAATGGTCAGCATAGAAAATGACAAAACAAGGACAACGAAGAGGCTCAAACAACAACTAATGAAATGAAGGATAAAATTTGCCTGCACAAAGATGGCCTCATTCCTAAGTGGAGAGCTCATATAAAAATGACCTTATGAAGTCATTTCATTATTAGATTTCTTCTCGTGAAAAATTTTGAAATTAATTTACAAGTGCTCCCCTGAAAATATAAACACTATGTATATGAATAAGTTAATCATAGAAACTAATGATTATTAACATGAGAACCAATACTTTTACTCTTTTACAATATTCAGTATTATCATTTGTTCACATTCCAGATCCATCACTTTCAGAATTCTCTGTTTCTGAACATACTCAATGAAATCCATCTTGCAGAATATAATCTGGGGCTAATAAGAGGCTGAAACAAGAAGATCAAAAGCTCAAAGCACACCTTGAGTGGCTTGAGAAATTCAAGGCCTAACAGGGTAACTTTTGAGATCCTGTCTAAAAACTAAAAATGAAAGGACTAGGCATTTCTCTCAGTGGTAGAATAAGCACTTATGTAGCATGAACAAGATGCCTTTGGTTCAGTAGGCAGTACCATGAAGAACGAAACTGGAAATGGCTCAAATGTTGTAGAACACACCTTTAATCCCAGCACTCGGGAGGCAGAGGCAGGCAGATCTCTTTTGAGTTCAAGGCCAGCCTGGTCTACAAAATGAGTTGCAGGACAGGCAGGGCTATAACCCAAGAGACACTAAAAGGAAGAAAGAAAAAACCAAAAACAAAAACATGGGTTGCAAAGAGAAGAAATGAGAAAACTGGAAGAAATGGTTTACTTTTTATTTCTTGGGGAAAAAAAAGGTTTTCATACAATATATTTTGATTATGCTTCACCTTCCCCCAGTTTCCTCCAGATCCTTGACACACACACACACACACACACACACACACACACACACACACACGCGTGCGCGCGCCACAGAAACCAAAATATACAGACAGAAGACCAATAAGGCAAAAATAATGCCCCCCCCCCAAAGCACAAGAAGGAAAAATATCTACAGAAATATCTTTGAGTTCATTCTGTGTTGGTCAATGGCTCCTCAGCGTTTTAACTTAATCTGACAACAGTTGTCACCAGTTACTCCCACATAGATGCCAGTGGCCATCAAAATAGCAGTGATTGTTTCATTTCCTCAAACACAAAATAAAACCCACAGAGGCAGTCTAAAGTATTCTGTGTCTTATATGATAGTTGGAGTAATTTGAAGTAGCTATTTTACAGTGTGATTTTAAATCCCTAGAACTAGGATATGTTAGAGAGAGAGAGAGAGAGAGAGAGAGAGAATTCTTATCCTCTCTCTTGCCATGCCAGACCTGTTGGCTTTAATTTTAGATGTTAAGGATTATAATGTTAATATCTTTTGGAACGGTTTCTTGGTTTCTTACAGGATCCTGACAATGTCTCTCCACTGCTCGGTTGACCCTGTTCTTTTCCACTCTGTTTTTCAACCCGCCCTCTCATCATCCCTCTAATTAAAATGGAATTCATGAGAACCAGGCCTCTTTTGAATTGTTTCTTGTTAATATCAGGTTAGCTTTAGAAAAAAACAAAAACAAAAACGAACTGCCCGATCCTCTGCCTTACTAATAAATTTACCTATTCTTTTATTAAATGTTTTTCCTCTGTAATAATCTTTTTTTGCTATTGTTATTCTCTCTCTCTCTCTCTCTCTCTCTCTCACACACACACACACACACAATTGCACACACACAAGGCAAATTCACATTCTCTCCAAGTGTTTCCCTGTATAAAATGTAAACATAAATGAAGCACAATTTGTGATTTCTCTAAGTACAACACACTTTGTTTTTAAAATGTTGACATATGAGAGCCTTGAAAGGGGGTGGGGAGTGGGGGGAAGGAACAGTCTGATCCCATGCTGTCATCTCTAGCCCCAGATTTCCTTTTAGTTCCCAAAGTGCTGATCATTAATTCATAGGAGCAGCATTGACCCAATGTCAGCACTGCACCTAGCCTAAGCCCCAGGGATGGAGTGTGGACTGAAGTAGCCTAAAGCCTTGCTCTCAAGGAGAGTGTCCTCTATCAGGGGAGAGAAGCACAGCTTGAACAGCAATGTGCATTAAAGGAACATACAAAATTCAGCTAAGACAAATGCTTTAAAGTGGTGCCTCAAGCTGCAAGAGAGGATAAAAAAGAATAGCAATATGCTATCATGCTTCCCTCTAGTCCCACCAACCAAATTCAGCCTAGAAATACAGACCTGAAGTTTCTCATTTAAGAAAACCACTATATAGATATGTTCACTGTGTGTCTTAATTTTGAAGACAGAATAAGTTATTGAAATTTATTGCATTTCCCTCCCCTGCCCCTTATTCATGTTTCACTCTAGGAAACATCTTCGTCTCAGAATCAGTCGTCTTCCGCATCTGCTGCATCTGGACCCATCTAGTGTGGCTCACTACGGCTGGGCTTCACCCCTAGAGATTTTGATTTAATTGCTGCAGTGTGGAATCAAAATTTTATAACCCTGACACGCTGCTGAGACTGAGAAGTAGTCCTCTCTGCAGCACTTTCTGCAAATGCCAGGGCTGCATAAGAAAATAAGTAGCCTCACTGAGTTAGAGTATGTAAGGCAGACTAATAAAGAATCTGAATAGATATATGTTATTCGTGGGTGGCTTTTAATTTGTGTATGCTCTTGCTCCTAATTTTCAATAATTCAGTATATCGCATTAGTATATATATATATGCATATATATGATAATCAAATAAATCATTTTGAAAATCAATTTGAATTTAATCATTTTAGAGAGCATATGAAGAAAGATGACCAATGTGCATATTTCAAATAGCGGAAAAGAGAAACTGCCAACAGAGAATTCATTAACCAAACATTGAACATGCATAAAATGGGATACCACTAAAAACAATGGAGCTTCTTATTACACTCTGAATGGAAAAATATTGAGATATATTATTAAATGGTTAAAAGACCAGACTTCCAACAGTTTGACCAAAATTATTTTTCTCATGTGCCTACATGTGTTTACAAATGTATATACATATAAATACTTGCAAATTGGCTTATGTGTACCAAGAGGACCACGGATTCAGGAATCATCACATTTGTGCAGAATGTGATTGGAGTACAGAAAGTACATTTTTAACTCACAGATTTGTGCATTGATGAGGTGCTCCAAAGGAACAAATTTCTTATTTGAAAATTTAGAAACGTATTCCCACAATTTCTGCGTAACATGCTAAGTTTTAAGTGCATAGAAATTAAACAAGACTCTTCTATCCCTTCAACAGCAAAGCAAGAGTGGAATTTTGTAAAACCACTTTGTGGTTTTGGATACAAAATTTGTTGAAGAGGCAATTTACAGCCAGATTCTGTTTACCTGGAAATTTAATGCTATTTCCAAATGCTGACCGCAGTTTTATTTTCACACCGAGGTTTTGTGATTAAAATGGTTGATAAACTCCAAAATAAAGACTATTACTTGGTATATAGTCAGAATGCTAGGAGATACAAATTTATTTAACAATTACACACTACCCTTCATTATCATCCAATGATGTATGTATCTCTTCCTAGTGGGTAATTTTTAAAAATCCAGCAGATATTCAAATGCCTTAGAATACAGCCTTACACTGCACACCTTGAAGACATTCAACGGATGTTGTCTAAGTGGTCAATTAATGTCATCTGCTTTTATTCATAGAAAACTGCCCTTTCACTTCTAATACACTGTGACTCTTTATTCTTCACGGGATACACTAATACATATTCAACGTTGAGTTTTATTATGTTATATAGTTGACTGTAATAATTTTACAAACCATTGCACAGCATTGTGGAAGTAACAAGTAAAAAAAAAATCAACTTTGAATCAGTCAGGTCTAAATGTCTTTATCCTTCACAGTAATTCTGCTACATTTATATCTAACCAACATGGCTAGGATGATTTAATATAATAGGGGTAAGATGGCACACAATATCAAGGAATATCATTATCAACTTCTCAGCATCTTAGAAAAAAAATCGTAGGGAAAGTAAATTATCATTGCCATTTACTCACTTAAAGTTTTATTCTGTCTCTTTTCCCCACCTCTAATCATTTCAAATACAACTAATTTTTTTTAATGACATCACCTTGGGAAAGCAATATGGCATAGCAAAAAGAGCTCTGCTTTGGATCTAGACAGACTTAGATTACATTTTGATTCATAAATTAGAGGATATTTAAAGATACAGAAATCGTGGTACTTTTACACAATGGAATACTACTCAGCATTTAAAAACAAGGAAATCATGAAATTTGCAAGCAAATGCTGGGATCTAGAAAAGATCATTCTGAGTGAGTTATCCCAGAAAGATAAAGACACACACTGTATATACTCACTTATAAATCGGTACTAGACCTATAAGATAGGATAAACATACTGAAATCTGTACACCTAAAGAAGATAAACAAGAAAGAGGACCTGGGGTAAGATGATCAATCCTCACTTAGAAAGACAAATGGAATGGACATTGGTTGTAGGAAAAAACAAGTAACAAGACAGGAGCCTACCACTGAGGTCCTCTGAAAGTCTCTACCTAGCAGATACTGAGACTTATAACCAAACCTTCGGCAGAGTGCAGGGAATCATATAAAAGAAGGGAGAGTTAGTATGACCTGGAAAGGACAGGAGCTCCACAAGGACCAAAATATATCTGGGCACAGGGGTCTTTTGTGAGACTGTATCTCCAACCAAGGATCATGCATGGATATAACATAGAACCCCTGCTCCGATGTAGCCATGGCAGCTCAGTATCCAAGTCAGTACCCTAGTAAGGGGAACGGGGACTATTTCTGACATGAACTCAGTGGTGGACTCTTTGATGTCTCCCCACCCCATCCCCACCCCTGCTACTGAGGGAAGAGCAGCCCTATTAGACCACAGAGGAGGCCTTTGCAGCAAGGCCTGAAGGAACCTGATAAGCTAAGGTCAGATGAAAGGAGAGGAGGTCCTCCCCTAATCCATGGACTTGGAAAGGGGTAGGGAGAAGATGAGGGAGGGAGGGTGGAATTGGGGGGGAATGAGGGAGCAGGATACAGCTGGGATACAAAGTTAATAAACTGTAACTAATATTTTAAAAAATAATAATAAAGGGCATTTAGTTGCCCCCCCCCAAAAAAAGATTTCAATTTTTGCCAGACAATGGTGGCACACAGCTTCAATCTTAGCACTTGGGAAGCAGAGGCAGGAGGGTCTCTGTGAGTTCCAGGCCAGCCTGGCTTGTAGAGAAAGTTTTAGGATAGCTAGGGCTATACAGAGAAACGCTCTCTTGAAAACAAATAAGCAAGCAAAGAAAAAGTATTCAATTTTTTACTATTTAAAATGAATTTAATAACTTTCAATAACTCGTTCTCATAGGTAAATAAGGCCTATGAACTGTAGTTATTAAAATGGTATTTAACATGATATCTTGCTCTCATAATATGCAATACATGCGTGTAGTTAAGATTCACATCATGATTGATATAAAAGTAACTGATATTTAATTAAAAATACTTAGGTGGCTATTACATCTTTAATTCCATATAACATGTTTAAATTATTCAAAGAATATGAACCACATCCTTAGAATTATATCAGTATTTGGTCGTTGACTTTGGTGAGGAAGTTAGAGAATGCTGCTTTGGGTCTGTTAGTAAATTACAGGGCAGCAAAGGCTGTGGTCATCAAAAAGAATGAAACCTCATCTCTCTCTACCAGTACATTAATTCGGGTCTCAAAACTCATCAGGAAGGTTTCTTTGCACAGTGGATGGTGGTTGATGCAGATGCAACTAGTTAAACTACAGCAAACGTGCGCTGTTGAGTCTTTAGCCATAGACAGTATATCTGGATCACAACTCCTCAACATTAAAGGAGTACCATAGACAAAGGAATGGAAATCCTGTAAGAGCCAGAGGTCAGGAAGAGCTGAAACAAACCAGGATCTTCTGGGGGAAACATGACTGCTGCAGCCATGCACTCACAGCAACTCTTATGGGCACAAGCTCAAATGAGTTTTAGCATAGAGAGGTGGGGTTGTGAACTCCAATCCCTGACTGAGTAACTATGGACATGGATGGCTTCTGGAGAAAAGAGAGCCAGTTTTCTTTAATGGTGTTGTTCCTTGCTGGGAGAATGTGCTCCTCTGAATGGCTCCACAAGCAGAAATATAAGAACAGCACAAAATGGGTTCAATAGGTTATTTTTTAAAAGAAGACGAGATTTGGGGGGGGGATAGAGGAAAGAAGGTGGATCTGGAAGGGGTTAATGGGAGGATTTGGGGTTGAATATGGTAAAAACAGAATGAAATCATCAAAGAATTAATAAAAACATTTTTTAAAGATCACATTATACATATGACTTTTAAACCTATGTTTTAAATATGTTGTAGCTTTTATACTTGATAATATCGGGTCTTTCTTTAAATATGCACCTATGTTATTTGTGTAAGGCCATGATGGATATTTGCATAGCTAAATATGAAAAGGTTTCCTCAAGGGAAAGCTGTTTAGATTTTAATCATATAAAGTTCATATCTAAAGTAACTGAATTAATTGGATACTGCAAATCCTCTACCTAACTGAACAAATAAATAGGTTCTGTGGTTACTGTAACAAAGCACTGCATATGTGACCTTTAAAGCTAGACAAATATGTATAAAATAAGATGTCATGAAAGGCAACAAAATGGCTAATACCCACACTCAGAATCACACCGGCCAATGCTATTCTCTGTTTTCAAAGTTTTGACTAAGTCCTGACTTTGTTGTCCTCTTAACTAGATTTTTCACTATTTCTTCAAGTTTCATCGTTCAGTACTCTAGGCATTCACTTAGAACAGCTAGACCACTTTAGACGTTTTTATCTCTCACAAATTCCTTCCCAAGACTTTGTGTTTGTATATTAACAAGCAAGACTGTTGTAAGACATTTTTCTCTGCTCTGTGTAGCCACGTTTTATATGCCAAACAAATAGCCCAGCTTAAGAGAACACTGATTATCTATTATGGTGCTTTTCCTTCATTGCACTTATATTTAATTACCTGCTTTGCAGACCTTTAATGACTATTTGTCCCCCTGGACTAATTCTACCAATAATTTCTAATTCAAATAAAAAAAGGAAAACAACATTTATTTTTTCCTAGCCCTCTCCTGTTTCTTTTTTTTATACCATAACATTAATTTATATATACTTTTTACAAGTAATAGGTCGGGCTCTGACCCAGACATAAGCACATTGATTTTACCATATTTACAGACAGAGAGTAGTACAACAGATGAATAAGCTCGGACAAATGAATTTTTAATTATTCAAATGATCCCATCTCTAAGGGTCTAGGTGGGAAGCAGGATCTTTATGCTGTCAGTATTGAATCCTAATGCCTCAGTTTCCCAAATTCTAGAATTATAGTGTACACCACCACACTAGCCTCCCAACTGCTAAAAAGTATGATCACACCCAAATTACAGCTCATAAGAAAAACACCAAAGAAAATGTGGCAATCTTTGTAAGATCATAAGAAAATACCATATCCTGGTATTCAGTAATGATTATTCATGCTTTGTCATAGACACCCCCCCCACACACACACACAAGAGCTTCCCTTCAGTGTCTACTAGGGAGCACGCATTCCACACACCAAGATGGGGCTACACAGTACCTCTCAGGAACCTCAGACTTGGCCACAGAACACTACAATAAGAGGAAATGTGTTACCAGTAAAAAGCACAATATCCAAGATTTCCAGCAATACATTTATTTATATAAAACAAATGAGAGAGTCCAACAAGTAATGGTAAAAGTCCTTACAGTTTGCTGGTGTGCTCAATGATCACCATGGTGCCATGAGTTGTTTTCTATAGCTCTAAATTCCTTTATGGAAACCTGACCAAGAATCACGCTGTGCAGATGACATGACTAAACTGGTTCCTGGGTGAATGAGATCTACTTCCTTTGGAGGCAATGATAGAAACAGCTGTCTTTGTGATGAATGGCTCTTCAACCACAGCATACCAAATAGTTTATAGAAAGATAAAACTACTAGAGGTGTTTGCTGCACTTCATCATATTATTAGCCTTAACCTAGTTCTCAACTGCCAAGTACACAGATGATCAAATTTATTCAAGAGTAAACTAAACCACATAAATTATGAATGTGTTTAATATGATAAAATTACATTCTAGTAAACACGTAAGCATAAAGTAGGAGATAGTAAAAGAATACAAAGCAGGGGGAAGCAGTTTAGGGAAGGTCTTTTATGGAGAATACATGCAGATGATTAATTAACAAAATTGAACAGAATAGAAGAATTAGCTTTCCTTGTATATCAAAATAGAGCAGCACTCTGTACCAGGGGGTTCTGTATTGTCCAACCTTGGAGGGACCAAAGGCAAGGCCAGAAAGATGAAGCTAGAGAAGAAAGCTCCTGTCTCAGCTATATAGGCATCCTCATATCCTTGACTGCCAGAAAGATGGCTTGGCTTTTTACAATGGGAATTGTCTGTGCAAAACATCATAGATTAGAATCTGAGATCATTCTCAGGATGAAATAATAATTACTTATTTGTTTTCATTGGAATACCTCAGTTTTTGTTTAATAAACAATGGGCACTGGTCCTCCTTTGATCTCATTAGCAAAGAAGATGTTAATTATGACTTAAGTATTGTATGGCCAAATACAAATATAAAATATAAAAGAAGCGTTGTTTCATTCTGCACATGGGATCGTTTGATATTGGCTACGTTTGATATTGGCTACATCCAGAAATCAACAGGAGAAAACAGATACATCAAAAGAGACTATCCTCCCAGAAAAAGAGGTTTGATGATTAATCCTGGTTCTCAACTTGACTGGATCTGGAATCAATTAATGGGAAAGTCGTATGGCATACCTGTAAGAGACTTTCCTGATCAGTTCATTTGAAGAGGGAAGACCCTCTCTGAATTGGACAGTACTTCTCTAGTGGCAGTCATATAAAAGGTCCCAGGAGAAAAAGCGCTGCTCTTTGCCTCCTTGCCTTTGCTTCTTGCTAGCGAGTATACCTAGTCACTAGCATAGTTCATCTAACCCTAGGGCTGATGCCATCGCTTATGCTGCATTCCTTCATTGAAGTAAGAGCTCTGCTTCTTGAGGTTTCCTATGTGAGCTGAAGGCCAGTTTCTTTCCAGGAATCCTTCAGGTCTTGGCACCTGGTTGGGTCTGCTGAGGTATACAGACCTAAGTTCTAAATGGCTACCAGTTTTGCAGCCTCTCCAGGATAAAGAAAAACATTACTGGAAAAATCCAGACCTTATGATGTGAGCTAATCTAATAAATCCCTTTTAAATAGGTATAAATTAATTCTGTAAGTCCTTCCTCTAGGGAACTCTGACTAATACAGCCTCATTTGTGTACAACCACTTTTATAAAGTGCTAGCTCTCACAATTAAAATTTTCTATGATCTGAGCTCCATCTACATAAAACCAAAAATTTTCTATGTAATTCTTTGGTGAATAATTTTGTTTTGTTCACAGTACATGTAACATGGGATTTTAGGGAGTCTTGTTTTCTGAAAAATAAACGTATCTTAAAATTTGGGGTATTATTTATAGATATATTACAAAAATCATTTGGCATTTGAATTACAATTCATGTTGTCTCTCTTAATAAATCTTGTATGCTACATTTAGCTGAGAAATTAACTTTACTATGTAACTCTCAACTGACTTGTATTTCACCAGTTTTTCTACTAACATCCTGTTACTATTATGGGCCAGTTCAGAATCTCATCTTGCATGCAGTAACACAGACATTTAAACCAAGTATATTTAATGTAAATTTGTTGTGTTAGGACACCATTATGTTAGGAGGGGTAGTTTCTAGGCCACATAGCTAGGCTCTTCTCTTTCTAGCTCATAACTTAAAATAACATATTGATCTAATCTACATTCTACCATGTGGCTGGTCACCTGAGCTCAGGCACCATGTATCCTAAGCCTGTCTCTCTCCCAGAATCCCTTCTGCCTGCCAGAAGTCGCATCTACTTCCCTCCTCAGCCATAGGTCATAGGTTTTCTTAATTGACAGGTGTTGCATCTATATAATACACAATAGATTCCTTGTCTTAAAGACTCATGTTTCAGTATTACAAACTCTATTAGATTAAACCAAAATTTACTGTTTCCATCAAGGCCTGTTGAATGATCTGTACTCTTAAATGTCGTGGTAACTGGCCGCAAGCAGTTATAAATAAGAACGCACTAATTTTCATTGTGGCATGTTGTCTGTATCCTTTTTGGTGGTGAACTGTGGTCACGCTGATGCTGAGTGTTGGTCAGTGATCAGGGCAAGGCACCTGTGACTCTGATGTTACTCTATTACCACCCATCAACTGTGATATTCTACTTACAAGACCCAGCAGCACACCTGTAGTTTTTGTTCTTATATTCAATGGATCTTTTGACAGTACGAGACATCACTTTCATCCTTAATTTTTTTCTTAGATTGACTGTCATTGCAGTCTTCTGGCTTGCTTTCTAGCTAGCTCTTGCTTGACTTATCCAAAAATTGTGCCTTATGTCCCTTCCAGGATAAGTGTGCCACAGGACTCTGTCATTAATGCTACTTTCTCATCTAGTTCCCTTGCCCTTTCTCTGATAACTTTATCAGGAGGCTACTGGGCATCCCAAACTCCATATATGAAAACCAGACTGACATTTTCCACACATATTTGATCCTGGGCTTTCTGTGTCCTGTATTGATCCTTATGATATATTCTTCAGAGTCAGCCAAGGTCAAAACATTTTCACACCCTTGACTTTGCTCTGGCCTTGCCTTGGTGTCATTTCCTATCAATAGAGCAATTACGTACTAATCTGCTAGTTTCATTAATTTTTCCCTACCCACCTCTTCTCAATATGTTAGCGCTAATGCCATCAACCATACTGGTTTTTACAACTTGTAAAACAATATAAGCAAAAAGCGTGTATAACAAATATAAAACACGTTTAGCCTGAGCTATACCTGTCTGTCCTCCATATTCCTCTTATTTCTTTTACCTGCTGTAAACAAAAACAAAACAAAACAAAAAAAAAAGACTTTCTTTGTTTTCCTTTATCTTTACTCCTGTCTTTGCTGGGTCTCCTTCTAGTGTATAAAGTTGCATTCCTATACTCAATTCCTATCCCTTCTTCACTATCAGCTAGAAGGCAGTTCTTTCATACAATGCAACTTCTAGCTCCCTCATCCTAATTAACTCTTTGGTTTACCCCTCATGTTTCAGCTGTACTTCCATTATTTAATGCATCACATTTTATCCTGATTTCAAGTTGATTCTGTAGGCTTCTCATCTCCCATAGAAAATGACTTCAAACTGATTCTAACAGATGTCTGAGGTAGCACATGATACCCTAAGAGAGTTACCGGGTATTGCAAATACAAAACTCCTCTTCTCTCTAGAAAATCCTGAAGATGTCAAAATGGTTATGTGGACTCACATAACCACCACCTTGCCTTGTAATTTTCTGGAATTAAGCCCCAACCAGGAGACATTTGCTTACTTTCTCTTCACAGCTACTTCTGTTGCCATTTTTAGTTATTTGAATGGTGGTCGAATCATCTGACTTTTGGGGTTTTAGGGGCAAATATCTATTTCCAGAAATTTAGTCCACTGCAGCAACACAGAGAGGCATGTGGCAGTCACTGGCCAGATTTTGCAGCTCTCAGTTCTCAACTGCAAACATTCTACTTTCCCAAAAATCACTTTCATTTATTCTGATCATTCACGCTACAATCCATTTCACACGGTCCTTCAGCCCAAAAGCATCTATAATTCCCTGACTCAACTTTCTTGCTCAGATTCCTTGGATCAAACACAGTGTGGGCCCTTGAAACATCTTCCCTTTGAGTGTCTCCTAATCCACCTGACAAATCTCCAGTTCTTGTTAAACCTAATTGTATATTTCTCTTATGCCTAGACTCAAACATCTGAACCTCGCTGACAAAAATAAATAAATAAAAACTAAAAACAAACAAGCAAAGCATGGAGCTAGGGAGACCACTCAATGAGCAGGGGCACTAGTTCATCAACCATAAGGGCTTAAGTTCAAATACACGTATGTGCCTATAACACCAGAACTGTGTAAGGTAATGGTAGATGGACCGCGGGAGTTTGCTAGCCAGCTTATTCAGCTGAAATGGCCAGCTCCAGGTTTAAGAAGAGAACCTCATCTCAAAAGAATAAGAAAAAGTGAAGAAGCAGCCCACCTCACACATTCTCTGCCCTTCACATATGAGCATGAGCATACCTATACCCTGTATTTGTGCATATAAGACACAAACACATACACCATATGCAACACACACACATCACACACACACACACATACACACACACACACTAAAATTAAAAGTATGATCTCAAAGCTCGAATAAATTGAGCTCCTGACAACTCAATTCATCAACTCATCTGGAGTCACTGTTCCATATTTTCCCATCTTTACTGTGACATAAGTTCTCCTTGGCCTCAGCTTCTTATTTAAGTTTTGAGGAAAGAAAAAAATCAAATGAATTCCCACAGACTTCACAACTTCTGAATCTATCACTCTCTCTACATACTCATACTCCTACTCTACATAGCCTACTCCTCGGGCTGCACAGGCATCCCAATAGCCCACTCTTTCCTTTCTGTTGAAGCTTATTCCCTCTCACTTATGCAAGTATTTCAGTCCTGAAATTATGCCTACTCCTGAACACCAACAAAATATATCTCTAAAACCCTTAATAAAACTATTCCCAAGAGTGCATTAACTTATGATTTAAATTCTCTTCTGAAAATGTGATAATCCATGTTTTGTTCCACTTACATCAAAAGTCTTCAAAAAGCAAACCATCCTTGCATTTTTCCATTCTTTGTCATGTTTTGTTTTGTTTCACTATTTAAGAAGCATCCTTTGGATGAGGGCTCCCACACTGCCTAATCAATGTGCACCCTCAGCTCCTATTATTTTCCCATTGTTTGAAGTAGGACTCCTTTCATTCTCTTTCTTAAAGCGTTTCTTCTATTGGCACTCAATATTCCACATTTCGATGGGTTTATTCTAACTCATTTGTTACTTCTTCGTAGTATCGTTTACAGGCTCTTCTTTAGGCTCTTCCTCCATTCTGGTTAAAACTTCTGTTGGGCCAGCAAGATAGTTCGGCAGGTTAAAGGCACACTCTGTGCAAGCTTGACAACTTGCATTTGATCTCCACATAAGGGAAGAAGAGAATTAATTCTAAATGTGCCTTCCACATGAAATCCATGGGACATATGCTTCTCATTTCTCTCTTTCTCTCTCTCTCACACACACATTAATTGATAATAATGATGATGAAAATAATAAAATCTAGTACTCCCACAGTGCAATCCTCTGCATGCATCTTTCTCTCCCATATCGATCTAACCCCAACTGCATAATTTCTTAAAATATTTGTGATTTGATTACTTCACATTGTTTCTCTAGCCTCTGTACTTCACGAATTCTAAATACAAATATTGAGCTATACCTGATCAGCATCCCCAGCTGTACATCTAAGGATCACCTCAGTTCTTATGCCCCAAAATGAGTTCCTGATGTGACTGGGCCTCCTCTGTAAGTACACAGCATCACAGCAAACATCAATCATCAGGTTTCTCAGTCCTCTAGGGGGAACAGACTTGACTCCTTTTATTCACTATAACCGAACCTAAGAATATCATGTTAGCTCTACATTTCAACTACATCTTGTGTTCAAATTTTACGTGTTGCCCTATCTTTGCTTCTGTTGTCTTGGGCAACAGAGAGTTCTAGAATAGAGTGTTTAGTCTCTTTCCTTCCATACTGGACCTCTCAATGTATATTTTTTATACAGTATCTTGTCTCTCCAGGTTACATCCTCCACAGGCTTTTCACTGTTTAGTAACCCACAGCTTTGTTTCATGAAAACATACACAATCTTCACCCATTTTCTCCAGCCCTTTCTCTCTAACCCCCTGAACTTCTATCACGTAGATGTATGCAACTTGGAGCAAGTACATACCATGCCAGCCTGTGACCCTGTCCCTAACTGTTCCCTCTACCTGAAATTCTCCATCTCTTCTTGGAGGTATTTACTTCTCTCTTTCGTTAAGGGTTCTACTTTAAGTATCCCCTCCTCAAAGAGAGCTATCTTGATTCTACAATTTGAAATTGCAGCTTCATCATTCACAGTTGTTTTGTCCAATCCTAAGTGCTTACCCAGCACCTGTGTACCAGGCACTGCGTTGAATACCTTGGACAGATTAACTCCACAGCCCTATGCTCTATTTTCATTATTCTCACACCACATGTAGAGACCTTGAAAGAGCAGAGCGGTTAAAAATCTATCCCGGCCACACAGTGAGTGGCAGAATGATAATATATTCGAAATGTAAAATGCATTCGCTCTCTAACTCAACGTGTTATACACTTGCTTTATCGGAATTTCGCCTGGAGGAGGTAAGAACTCTGGTTGCCATTACTGGATTGTCACCCACGTCATGGACACTTAGTAAGTGAGTACTGAAGGGGGATGGAAAAGTTAAAATGTGGGATTAAGCCCCACCCCCACTTCATCATCATAATTGCAAATATCTAACATTAGCTAATTTAAGTAATTATATCATTGCCTACCCAAATCATAATAAATAGGGTCTATGTGGAACTGGAAGGTCCTTTAGATAAAATGTGTTTAAAACTTCTGATTGACAAGATGTGTATATATTTTTAAAGGACTGTAGTCATAATTCTTCATATTCTAGAAATGAAAGATATTTAACAAATTAATACTATAACAAACCTGGAAAACTATGTCTAAACAATCTCAAATTTTAAGTCACCTCAGTATTACACAAAGTTAAGACAAATTCGTAGAAACATAAAATACAAAACAGGCTAAATGACCCATTAGTTACCGGGAAAAAGGCAGGCAGTGAAATTTTTGATGGAACATTAAAAAGTAAATTTTCGTGATTGGTGGGAAAACGGGCTTAGCTCTGGGGACTGCTAGAAAATGCTTAGAAACTTCCTCAGACAGTCCAAAATAGAGTGTTTTAAATTGATGTGGAAACAGGAAAATCCACAGGCAGGGAGGAGACTTTGGTCTCATGAAACAGTTTGGGTGAGGAGGTTTATTTCCTGGAAACTGCTGTCATTATTATGAAGAGCGAACTCCTCCAGTGACATTAAATTGCAGTACTGTATGAGCTTACATATTTAAATTTACCCAGAAAAGAATTACTCCACGAGCTTCCACTATGTTAAGGAACTCTAAGAATTATGCAGAAAACACAATGACCATCAATCCAGGACAACTGTTGTGCAAACAGACTATGAGAGGTAACTGAGCATTTGTGAATGTATTACAATTATGGCATGTGTTTTCTAGTTTCTGGTTGTTTTTTTGTTGTTGTTGTTGTTTTTTGTTTTTGTTTTTTATTTCAGAAGCTGCCTTCAGAGGTCATTTCTCCCTAAAAAGCTTAAGTTACTCCTCAAAGAGTAAATAATAAATCAGAGCACAAAATTATTTAGCTATTTGCAATGGAGAGCATAACAATTTCCCATTTGATTTTGACAGTTTTATAGAAAGTAATCTGAAGTAATCTGCATTTTACAATCCACAAACATTCATTCCCATGGCATATACACATCTAGATTATTCTAGATACACACTATAAAATGCACAAGTTCCTCTTTAGAGATGTATCCAAGAGTATTCAAGGATAATTTGAAGTCTTTAGTATTAACCCTGATATTTAATTTCTCCTTACTTCCATTTTTAGTTCTGCTAATTCTGCACCCTCCCTTTTTTTTTTGTTTTAACTTAAAGTAAAATTCTTCAGTGTAATGGCCATGTTTGGATCTGAAACAACACTTCTGTGCATTCTTACACTGTTTGCAGATTCCCATTTGTCAGAAGAAATACCTGGCTTGGTATTCAGAAAATCATCTAATAAGTGTTTGAATGTTTGCAAACAGTGAAAGAATGAGAAAACATTGTTTATTATAGAGGCCTAATCAACCTGGAATATTATGTTTCCTGTTAAAACAAAACAAAAAGGTAATATACAAGCCACTCTCACAGATTAAAAAGGGGGAAACACATAGCATTCATCCAGAAATGCAAAAAGAAGAAATATGACATTCAGGGCACCGTGGAAAAGCTAGTGTGTCTCCTAAGATAGGCAGTAAAGATCTGAGTGCATTTTGTCTGGCGGCCACTCCCTCATCTCACAAGCCTAACTGCTCTTTCTAATGCCTGGTTAGTAAGCTTCCTGTTGTTGCCCAAGGTTATTTTTTGACCACACCCAAGTTGCAGAAGGAAGCACTGCTTTAAGTGTGCTGTGTAAGTCTGTCCCCATGCTAGTCCTAGGGAGACTGTGAGACTGTCATACCAGAGGATGTAAAGAATCTGTAGACAGAGAAAGAATCCTACATTCCCGGATACCAGAGACCACAAGACTGAAACCCACATGTTAACATCATTCCTGACACTAAAAAAAATAATAATAATATTCTTATTTACTCTTTCAAGGGAGCTCCTGAGTTACTTCTATAAACATTTCCTTAGCAACCAGGTTAAACAGGATTAGATGTAATTTTTCAAGACCTTATGAAAGTGAGAGATGGGGGGAGATATTGAATCTATTTTGCAACAACAGTTAAGCTTATAAAACATAAGATGATGGACTGATTTCCCGATGGCAATATATGGTCTCCAAAAAAATTACCTACTGATTTTCAAAACACAATCAGTGGTTCATCAACCACTTTCAAGCCTCTGTATCCATGTCCCCTTGTCTATTGATTGATAAAGCAATGACACCTTCAAGAAAGTTTGAATATGAAACTCCTTCCAAATGTTTTATAAACCACTAATCTATAAAATGACAAATACTTCACACTGTTCAAGCAAAGAAAATAAGTTTGCAAGAGAATTCTAAAACCTTGTTCTAATTTTAGATATAAGCATACAGTTGATTTATTCAGCAGTAGGATCAAAGAAAGACAGAGGTAGTCTAAACTTTAATCTGTATCTGCTGCAGTCAACTGTGTTGAGAAAAAAGGAGAATTTGTAAGATATCACATGCTTTCGTGAAGTCCACCTTTAGGATCTTGAAGTAAAGGATTTCTTTTTTTCTTTTTCTGATGTGCAACATAAAGCCAAAACAATAACTACTTTTTTATGCCACCGAGGTTAGACTAAAAATACTTTCTCAAAAAACTCTTATTTGTTTTGCTAATGGATTTTATGTTGGGCAATATAACTCAGTATCTAATACATAATACTTGCTCTGTAAATATTTATTCAATCAAATTGAATATTTAAGCTTGTGTTCTTTTCTAAGGCCCAATATTTGGCCATTGTCTCATGAGGGCTCCCTGAGCATCTTCTTTAGCATAGATGAGTCTCTAGGCTCACTGAGGCAAGCCATTGCTTTAAGGGTTAGGGAGCTGCCCTCCAGAACATTGTGACATGCTCAACAAATAGGCTAGTGTAAAAAGAGTCACTGCAGACATGCGTACTTTAAAAATAAGGCTGTTACTGTAGCAACATGAAATGTGAGACTCGAGCAATAAAATTAGAACATTTAGATTCTACCTTACCACCTTACATCTCAGTGTGTAGAGTTCTTTGACTGGAGACAACATAGCAAGTAGGGAAGAATCTTTTCCAAGAATGAATGGTGTGACAAAATTATTCTGACAATCGGATTTTTTTCTTTTAATGTGTCACATGTATGGACTGATGGACTGCAATGAAATGGACAAACGCAGTTCCTGTGAAGTGAGGAGCACAAACATTCCCCGGCTTGAAAGTACACTACTCTACTCAGTTCTGATGTTACTCACAGGTTAGAGCAAAGGCAGCAAGGATCTCCTCCGAAGCCTGATTCTTCGAAATCTTTCCACATTGAGTTCATTCCCTCTCTTTTATTTCCTCTCCCTCCCCACTTCATCATTCTGAAGATTACACCTCAAGACTCACACATTTGAAGCAAGCATCCTTCCAGCCTTCCAGTGAGCTGTAACTCCAAAATCTTTTCTTGACTCAGAAGACGACTTTCTAAATATAAACCCAGGTTTTAATGAACTGTCCTTTGCTTACATATATAGGAAGGAATGGAAATAGGACTTGTAGTCCTGCAGCCTTGTGTAAATAAGTGTTATTTAATTCTCTCTGTGTGTGTGCCTGTACCTGTAGACTGACATATCTTTTTTAAAAGGGTAAACTTCAACATTTTTTGTGTTTCAAAACAGTGGTGAAAAATTCTTTTTCAGGTCAGTATAGTCCATATCTGTGGAAATTATCCATTTGGAAAAGAGACTGTAGAGGGATTTGTTTATTTACAATTTAATGTTTTCAGGTTTATATGTAGCCAATCATATGTAAAGTCACCACAAGCATAACAATGGGCCACAGAGAGCAGCACTGAGCTTCAGGTCCTCAGTACTCCAGTTGTAGGCAATTAGGAGTTATATGATGTGGGCGAGAGAACTTCACTCTGTAAGAGCAGCAAGTGGTCAGAACTACTAAGGCATCTCTCCAACCACAAAGAAACTTTTCATCTTCATCTTTTCATTTCTAATATTCAGTGTAAAACCTACCAGCACCTCAGTGTGTAAGGATTTAGGGGGAGCTTCATTCATTTCCTATCTTAACCGATGGCAATGGGTGTGTATTTTCATCACACAAGCCCTTATTTATAAGAATTCAATCATTATCATGAAGAGGTATGGGTGCATATGGGTCACTGGATACTCTAATGCTCTCTGTATTCATGATCCTCTTACACCTCAGGGTATTTCCTGTGTGTTTCTTACCCCCAAAAGGTATCCCTCCAGTTGAATGAGGTAACAGTATTCAATGAATTCAGTCTCAAAAAGATATTACTTTTGTATCCAATGCAATGCTGAAGAATCAGCTTCCTGTGGAAGACTTCAATGTGATTCTTTCCAAAGGGATTTTCAAAGGTAAATTCAACAGTATCCAAATGTCACCGTATCTCCTCCTGCCTTTGAAACCTTAAGCCCAAATGAGATTTCACTCCTTCCGCCTAAGCAGAACTTCAGTGAATTACATTTTCATGTCCCCACCTCTCCCTCAGATCTAATTTCCCTCCTAGAGCAAGACTGATAGATTTTGACCCACCATCAGGAGCTGGTAGTTCCTTCCAAGAGCTTTGTTGTTGGTATTTATTCAACCAAAAGTTAGTAAACAACCTGTAGATGAGGGTAAACCATCACACTACGGGGGATAGCTTTCACACAGCTTTCTAGGAATATTCAACCTCACACAGATGTCCCCTCAACTATCATCTATTATTCCCCGCATGTGTACTCTGCCACAGGCTCAGAACACGTGTGTGAAAGTTTCCCTGAAACCAATATTCTTCCTGCGAGCTACCAAGAGCAAACTTGCAGTATTTCTAAACCAGCTTTATTTTTTTTTAATTACCTTCATCCCATTACTTATTTGGGTCAGTAAGTGGTTGCCGGTGTCCACAACAGCATACATGGGGGACAGAATACAGCAGACGAGAGATGGTTACATCTTCTTCAACCATGTGGATCCCAGGGACTGAACTTTTGTCACCAGGCTTTGTGGTCATACCCTGGCCCAGTATCTCTAAAAATCATCCTACTTTACAAAGGTTACGGGACACAGTGGAGGGAGTAGGCACATATCAGGCCAATGATATGACCAGTAAAGAACAATTCAAACCATAAAATGTGGACAATACTTTGAAGAATCAGGAACAAGAATAGGGTTGAATTTTCCCAACAAGGCCCTCATCAGTATACCCTGGTCATTTTTTTAACCTTAAGAAACCACTTAAAGCATAGGAAAAAAAATAACATTAAAAAAAAAACATCGGACATTGTAAGTTACCAATACAGAACATAAAAATTCATAGGCCAATTATAAAACCCGTACATAGGTAAACACAACCCGTCCCAGCATGCAACCCCAGTATGAGCACTGTATACCAACTGGACACCAGTAACAGTGCCAGGCCCAGTGGGCAGTCCAGGGATCCCACAGCCAGCATACTGACTGACATATGTCCAGTCCAATAAGAAACCCATATTTCACTATGTCCCAAGCTTCCAGAGTCCAGCAAATGAAACCTTTAACAGTGTACTTTTAAAATAAAAAGCGAATTGTCACTCTTAAAGATTGGACTGCTAGCTAATGAACGTTCCGTCAAGTGGATAGTTATTTTTAATTTTCTCTTGACCTGGGTAAAAGTGTGTGCACGGAAGTGTCTCCCTCTGATTTTCACAGCCTTGCCGATAGCCTTCCTACTTAAAAGTTCTTCAGTGTGCCTAAATTAACTCTCCCCTGCTGCCTTTGAGATCTGTAAAGACAGGCTGGAAAAATCATGCTGACATTTTCTGACCATCCCTTACAGTAGTTCATCCGTGATTAGAAAGAGGCCGGCTGACTCCTCCTCGGCTAGGCTGCTTTTGTGGTGTGGGACATAGGGACAGAAAGGATAACATCAGCAATACAGGGAGTGCCAAGATGAACATTTTAGAGTCCAAATTGCATTTAACCAAAGGTTGAGTCTATACCACTTTTTATCTGATCCAAACAGTACAAATTCTATTATCAGCATTTCCAATAATTAAAAACCTCTTCAGATAAATTAAAAACTATGACATGTACATTAAAAAAAAAAACGGAGCTTCCTGAGAGTTTAATAAACTTGGCAATAACTTACAGAATCACCTAACTGTAATTTTACTGCACCTCTGTATTTCCTGGTGCAAGCCAGAGCAAAAACACTATCTTAATTAAGCAATTAATTAATTAAAATGAATGAAATATTCTTGAAAACTCTGAGACCCTGGAGGGTTGGATTAGAGAAAATGGAATCCACAAACATAATCCAAGAATCCTCAGCCAGCTTGTGATGGATTGTCAGCTGGCCTCAGATCTCACAGACTCGGAGGTACACTGTCCACGTCACAGCAGGAACCACAAAGCACTCAGTGGCTCTCTCTGTTATTTAATGTCAATAAGAGACAGTTCAGAAGCATTTTAAACGAATATTAAGCATGAAATAAAACACACAAAAAGAAGATCAAAATATTGATGGAAAAATCAAGGAAGTTGAGATGAAACGATTTTTAACTTTTCCATTTTACCCTAATCATCTCTTCCAGATTTAAATACACTCTTTGCAAAACAAACATTTTATTCATTGACTTTGGCTCTGGGTCTTAATTTTCTAAACAAAAATATATGGTAGTAGAGAAACACTGTAAAAATGTTAATTACCAGATGAAAAGGTTCATTTAGGCTTGAACAAAGCATATTGTAACATCATGCTGAAGGGAAAATAATAGGGGTGCTCAAACTTTACCAATTACTGCACAGCCAACGCAGCATTCTCTGCCTTTCTAAATGTGCTCTTCTGCCTCATCCACAGTTTTCTGTTTGGGCTGTAACTCCTCAGAGCCTACAAGTAAATTAAATAACCTATATGCAGCCACTTCCATAAAGTGAGAAGAGTTGATTGCACCCTGAGAGGCCAGTTCTTTTCCAAGGATACTTTGCCAAATATTGTCTACCCATATCTGTGCAGAGTCTCTCCCTTGGAGCGGCTCTCAGGGGGATGACACACAGAGTTGGATGTGCCTAGTAGGAGTGAGGAGAGCCCAAGGGCCAAAGGAGAAAAAGAAATCATGCCTCTCTAGAAATGTCTGGTATTGTAGCATGGATGCTTCATTTATCTCTTCTGGGAAAATTCACCAAAGAGCCTCTCATATTTCTGTCTCCTGTAACGATGGGGAGTAGAAAACAAAGAAGGGTTGAAAGAAGTTCAGATGCCTAAAGCTCCCCAAATTACCCATTAATTCTTCCTGAAAGAAATAAAAGCAGAAACTAAAAGCCAAAGAGGGTACTCCTTGACTGAAGCAAGGATGGAAGGGACCCACTCTCACTTGAATTGAGAGTCCAAAACAGTAATAGGAACATCTCCATGTTTCATACCACAAAAAATTTACCAATTTCATGGGGAGAAATATCTGCACCTTGTATAACAAGGGCAAATGCCCATCTCCTTAATTCCACAGCTGAAGACCAAAGTCAGCGTGGGTTTCCAGAGTCAGTGAGACTTATGTCATTGCCATCCAAAGTATATATATATTTTTAAAAAGGCTTATCTTTCAGAAATTACCAAATGCTGACATAATAAATATAATCTTACTACCATGATTCCAGCAGCAAAACATACTGCTATTATATGCCTTTAGTGTTCTTATACACACACACACACACACACACATTGGACAAGAACTGGGTGGATATTTACCCAGCTAAAATGGGGTAGTAATGTTCAATGTTTGTGTTATATCCCTGATTGTTTTTGATTACTTTTATTAGACCTTTGATTTCAGCAAAGATGCATAACTATAATAAATATTTCTTTAAAATATTTAAAACATATCTTTATCATTCCTATTTTTGTGTAGAAATAACATATGTCAACACTTCTTTGGTCTAATTCTACCATAGACATATACTTAAGCAACATACTTTTAAAGGTTTTTACTTATTTACTCTTTTTTTTTGAGTCCAAGTTTCTTAGTCTGTGGCTCAGGACAGCCTCGATTTTACATCAATTCTTTTGTTTCCGCCTCCCCAAACGCTGAGATTAAAGGCATGAGCTACTCTGCACAGCTTTAAACAATGGCATTTTTAAGACATGTGTGTGTGTTCATCTGTGCGTGTTTGTGAGTACTAGTGTGGGGATATGTGTGAAGGTAAGGAGGCAACTTTAGGTGTTAGTCTCTGCCTTCCAGCTTAACTGAGAAAAGGTCTCCTGTTGGCTGCCTTGCACAGCAGGTTAGCTAGGAATTCTCCTGTCTTTGCCTGCCATCTCACCACGGAGTCTCCGAAATACAGATGTGTGATGTCACATAAAGCTTTACACGAATGCTTGGCATCCAAAGTCTAGTCATCATGCTCACACAGCAAACTCGGCCCATAAAAGCCATTTTTATATTTATATTTAATATTTCATTTTGCAGGCGCTGTGATTATCTACTCAGGAATTTAATTTGCTGTGGATTAGAAAGATCTTAGTAAAGCATCCCCATGAAAGTTATTCTCAGTTGAAGGTGCTTCTCATGCTACAAACTAAAGACTGCATATTTACCCCAATGCAGACCATATATAAAGTGTGTATGTAAATTCTCATGCACTCCTTTGAGATGATCAACTGAATAAACGAGTCAGAATATTACGAAGGATTACATCTGTATGCATAATACAAGGTAAATCTATTCTAACTGTCTGCTAAAATAAGGCTTATTACCCAGCTTCCTATACGTGTCCCCACATTGTGCTTAAATCCCTACAATGAAGTAGGGTGTTCTGGCATAGCACAATGCTTGAAAAACAGCTCTAATTGTGATCCAAAATTCCTCTATATAGTATCAACACAGCAAGTTCTGGTCTTTTAAGGTAGGCTTTTAAGTCCTCTCAGTATAGATGCACCTACTTTATACTCTAAGAAGAGTGACTACTAGGTACACAGTACTATTTAAATCCAAAACATTGTAAAATAGTGTTTCAGTCCAACCTACCCCTATTTCACAGATAAGAAAATAATGGTAACAGAGGCCTTGATTACTCCCAGAAGTATTACATAGGATGTGATAGAGGCCTGGATTAAAATATAGACCTCTTTGGTGCTTGAGGGCAGCAGGAGAGCACAGCCTACAGAATCAACTAAGCAGGATTCACAGGGGCTCACAGAGACTGAAGTGACAATTGGAGAGCTTGTTTGGGTCTGAGCATGGTTCTCTGCATATATATATATATATATATATGTATGTATGTATGTATGTATGTATGTATGGTTGTTTAGCTTGGTGTTCTTGAGAGACTCCTGCCAGTGGGGTGGCAGTGGCTCTCACTCTTTTGCCCACTCTTGAGACCCTTTTCCTTCTACTGGTTTGCCATGTCCAGTCTTGATGTGAGGTTTGTGTCTTGTCTTATCATAACTTGCTATGCCATGGTTAGTTGAGATCCCGGGGAAGCCTGCTCTTTCCTGCATGGAAATGGAGGAGCAGTATGGAGGAGAAGGGCAGCAGGGGGCAGGAGCTCAGAGAAGTGAAGGGAGAGAAAACTGAAGTTAGGATGTAGTATATGAGAGAAGAATTAAAAAAAAATCTAGGGTTCTTTAATTCTGAAATGCACATATGAGTATGCTTCAACCTGTACCTTAATAATCGCTGCTAGGAGTGGTAACAGTGTACATTAAAGAAATTCTTTTTATTATATTCATGGTATTTTTTAAATAATAATCATTTATTTGTCAGTTCCTGGCTACACTGGCTACTCTGTGTAACCCTGATCTAACTTATTTCTCTCTCTTTTCTTTTCTATGAAGAAGTAATAGTAATAGCAGATAGCTTTTTAAAATAGTTCTTTTTTGATGTGCATTGGTGTTTTGCCTTCATGGATGTCCGGGTGAGGGTGTCAGATCCTGAGGATACAGATAATTGTAAGCTGCCATATGGGTGCTGAGAATTGAACCTGGGTCCTCTAGAAGAATAATCAGTGCTCTTAACGGCTGAGCCATCTCTCCAACCCCGAAAGTGGTTGTAGCATATTATAGCATCATATTAAATAAGAATTTGATTTTCTCTGACCAACTAAAAATGGGCTATGGAGCTATGGATAATTAATGACTGCTGAGAGAGGGGAGTTAATTTTCCCCAGAGATGAACCTCTTCATTCAGTATCCAATACCAAGCAGTCAGCTCTGAAATCCTATAGACACAAGCAACACTAATGGACACAGGTTGTGTTTGTACAATGTGTGTGTGTGCATAAAACAGTAATAATTTGAAAGAAGAGGTCGTTAATTTGACTGTCAGGAACATGGGAAGGACTGAAGGAAAGAGTTGGGGAGGGAATATGTAATTATTCTTTTAAGCTTTAAGATATTTTTAAATAAACATGCAAAATAGACTACATAGCTAAGCAAAAAGTTTGCAAACAAGAAATATAAATAACCAGTAATTTTTTTTTTATTTTAAAGTGGGCAACGTCCTCAGTTACCAAGGAAAGGGAGATTAAACTACTTTAAGATTTCACCTCTGTCAAGTCAAAACAGCCAAGATCAGGAACACAAATGACAAAAATGCTCACATGAAAATACAAAACAAACTTGAGCTAAACCAGGGAACTCTCTCCTTGCTGGCAAGCTTACGTGGTACCAGTAGGTATTAAGCAGGATACTGGAGGCAAGTAGCATCATTGGTCTCTAGACCCTGCATGGTACAACACCAACTTGCCTGGCAAGATATACTTGCTGATGAAATTGTGGCAAGACCGCTTTGGTAACCAACTTCCTTCTAATTGGATATGACCTTGTTGTGTGGGAAAGAGTCCATGCCTGGAGGTGTAAACCTGGTGTGTGTCTGTCTGTGTGTGTGAGTGTGTGTGTGTGTGTGTGTGTGTATTATGTATGCATGTGTAATAAGTAATAACTCTCTTGGTTTTTCTTTCTCCTCTCCGGTCACCACAGATGCCATTCTTTGTACAAAACTTGGCATGAGAACCCATTATTTGTCAGTTCAAGACTAGACAGTCACCAAGTTCCCATCCACTTACTAACAACAGCGTTGAGTTGTCAAAGTACAAAGACATGTGTTTTTGTATCTAGAACATCAACTATTCAATAAACATTTGTTGAGATCTTCTGATGTGCTGGTCACAGGGAAGATAATGGAAATACAATGATAACATAAGACATCTATTTTCAATGAGCTTTTAAGACCAGAGGATGACTTAAGGAACATTTTTAATTAAAAATAAAATCAATATAATATATTGTGATCATCTGATTTAACCATAAATATCAAATCAGAAAATGTATTATGCTTTAGACTCTGAAGTTAGTCATGCTTTCATTAAAATATTCCTAATTAAGTGTGCCTTACTAGAGCATTACCTTTAAAAATGTATTATTTACATCCTCCAACACTGACAGGCAAATGTCTTTGGAATGCTGTCTTTCAGAAAGCTGTGAATGATAAATCAAGAACACAACAGACCATCCAAAAATTATACTTTAATTTTACCTTGTAATGTTCAATACCAAATATTTATTTTCTCATACATTCTGGTCAACCTGCTTCTCTCTATAGTCAAAAGAAAACAGCTCATTCTTTGCTTTCAGAATTTGCTGACTGAGTTTCTATGGTTAGAATAACCATCCCACTCTGTCCTCCCACTCACATCATTAGAAGCCTTAGGTGACTCTAGTCCACATCTTTTGAATCTACTCGTTCATTCACATACACCATTTCAAATAACTGGGCACCTGTTACATGTGTTTATGATGGATACAACAAAAACTGATGCCGCCCCCAGCGGTTTATTCTGTACTAAGATGAGAATGTTGAGCGAAAATGCTATGAAAATATATGCACAGAAGGCAAGTACTGAAACCAGCCTGGGAAGTTTAGGAAGATGCAGCAGATGAGGTGTCGTTTAAGCTAATTTTAAAGGCCAGGATAAATTTAGATGAAAAGGAAAGTGTCTGAGCAAAAGTAAAGCATGAGGGGAGTCACCAAGTAGTGAAGGAGCAATGAAAATCAACCAAGACCATGGAAGTCTGGGCTCTGTAGACAAAACAAAAACAAGACTAGCTGCATACAAACCTGAAGCTTCAGCTCCATTCAGAAGTACAGAAAGGCTACTACCCGTGAAACTCAAAGCATCATTTTCAGGCAAAAAGCCAAGAAATTTATGACAGGTGGCAAAAAGTTTGAAGTGCCCACAAGACATCTAGTTAAAGAGATACAGAGAAGGGTTGCAATAAAAATTCAGAATTTAGCATAAAATTCAAAATGAATGATCGCAGATTTGAGAATCTTTATTGTACCTGAATTTTGAAGACACCACATAAGACTTAACAGAAATGATTTGTGAAAAAAAAAAAGTATAACAGACAATAGTAGAATCTTTCAGAAAGACAATACCTGAGATTCAAGATTGGGTTAGAATAGATTTAGATTTAGAAAGATTGGGGGTAAGTTAGAAGGAAATGTACCTACAGGTGGCAGAGAAGCAAGTGCTTCAAAATAACCTTCCGCCCCTACTATAATCATCATTCACTTTATTCTTGGGATTTTTTTTCTAAGTTTTACCAACTATCCAATACCTGCTTCATGTGGTCTAGAATTGGATGTGTTTGTTCAGTTTGGTTTTCAGTGTGCAAGGCCCAGAGGTGCTCACTATGTCTCCTTTATGGAACACAGGAGCTAGCCACTAGGTTTATCATGAATCATAGCTGTGTTCTGTACTGACTAGCTGAAGCTCTTGGATACCAAACACCATGAATATTTTTTCCTCACGCCTGTGTCTAAACAGGTCTCAGACCTTTTAACACTAGCATCAAGTTTTTACCCTGGGTTGTTGTATTAAGAGACAATATTTGTCCTGGGATGCAAAATATTCTATAAATTAAAATTATCTGTATAAGATTTTATCTTTTAAATTATGCTTTCATGAAAAACAGATGATTTTTCAGATATCACACCAGAGTGGAAGCTATTTATAACTTGTGCTTTACTAAGTTTTAATAACTAATAGAAAAGAGATTGCTTATTTCAATATATTTCTATTTCAAATACCAGAATATAAGATAGATCCTCCTTTTTTTTTCAGAAGGAAAGGATTAGGAAAGAATACTTAAGCTCCACTATATTACAATACAGAGGCAACCGAGAAAGATAAAGCTGCTAGGCTGTGTGAAATATAAGGAGGAAAGTCAGTAGGTATCTTACTTTGTTCTCATCTGTGTCTACCCAGACACTAAGTAATTTTTCTGACCTTAGCAGATCTCTAAGTATGTACATATACTACCTTATATTCTGGAAAAAAAACTGATATCTTGACTTACGCAAACCATGGATACTAAAAATATAGCCTAATTGTTCTAAAAATAAAGGCTTCAAAAAAAAGAAGGCCAAAAAGAAGGAAGAAAGGAAGAGAGAGAAGGAGAGAGAGGGAGAGAAAGGAAGGAAGAAAAAAACCGACTGGCTACCTTCTCACTTTATTTATTTTTTATGGACAAGAGCTAGGGCTGGAGAGATGGCTCAGCAGTGAAAACATTTGCAGTTCTTACCACAGGACCCAGGTTTAGTTCCCAGAACCCACAATTGCCTAACACTCCAGATGCAGAGGATTCAACTCCCTCTCATGGCACCTGTGGGCATGTGCCCACACACACAGCACATACATTCATTCAGGCATCATACACACTTATTCATAAAATTAACAGCAAATAAATCTCAAGCTGAGTATAAATGACAAGAGTAGTCATGAGGCCCACAATGACGGTGCAATAACTTAGAACTTTAAAATAACTTAACATCTCAGTTATGTTTCTGATGCTGTGGTGAACACCAGGACCAAAAGGAACCTGAAGAGGAGAGGGTTCATTTTGCCTTTCAGATTACAGTCCATAATAGAAGGAAGGAGAGAAGTCAAGGTAGAAACTCAAGTCAAGAACCTGGAGGCGAGAACTGAGGTAGGGGCCATACAGGAAGACTGTTTACAGGTGTGCTCCCCATGGCCTGCTTTCCCTACTGTCTTATACTTCCCTGGACCACCTGTGAAGGGTTAGCAGCACCCACCATCAGCCAGGGGAGCCCTTTCACATCAATCTCTCATTAATAAATGCCCCCCGACAGACTTGCCTACAGGCCAATCTGATGGAGGCATTTTGTCAGTTGACATTCTCTCTTCTCAGATGATCCTAGTTCATGTCAAGTCGACAAAAAACCTAGCCTGAACATTTGGTTTCTTGAAATTAAGAGTATTCTACAAAGATCAGTGATAAATACTTCAAGTACAGTAATATAAATTGAGAAGTAATAAACTATGCCAGGCCTACATAGTGTGGGAATCTGTCATCAGTAACTGCTATTATACTAAGTCTTACTTGTGAATACATATCCATATTAAACATGACAGCCCATTAAAAGAACTAAATAGCATATGATGTATACATGGCAGTATAGACAATTTAATTGGTTTTCAATGAACATGCCTTGTGAATATAAACATAATAATATCTTCCAGACAAGTAACTTAGCTTAATTATGAGCAATAAAAAGTACTAAACAATGAGTAAATCATTGACTGGATATTTTCATCTATATTATCTCAGTTTCAATCATTATGCTTCTTTAAAATAGCTAATATTCTAATTAAATGCCTTAACAACTCACAAATTACTTGAGAGTCTTTTCAACAATATTACATTATCTTACTAGTTGAACTTCAAAGGGATTATCAAAATGCTGCATTTTAAAATCTATTTAAATGAATTCACACATCAAGGGTATGGTCTCTAAACTGCAGGCTGAACTTTTGCTAGGCTGAAAAGAGAATTTCCATAGATAGCCTGTATGCAGTTGTAACCAACAACTATTATTTGAAAAATGATTGAAACTTTGAATTCAGCTTTCCCATAAAAGAAACATGCACTGACATTCTATTAAATGTAAAGTCTCATTTTCAGTAAATCGTTATGTTGCCCAAACAATATTTTTCTAAGATTCTATACCAATTGCTTGCATTACTTACTGCTCTGAAAAAAAATTTAAACCTTAATTGTTTGATTTTTCAGTGGCTTGGTAAAAATAATTTGAGGCAGAAAAAAAAATCCCAAAACCTGGAAAGAGGATAAAGATAATCTAATTTGTCATCTAAGTTGATACTTAAAATTGACAGTATGACAAAATTGACAGCCAAAAAAAATGGTATAAAAAATAAAGGCAAATCTATTTTATAAGCCACTCTCCTTTTAAGCAAGTCTAGTCTTTCTTTAAATAAACATGTATATTCACAAAACAGGAAAGCCCCCAAGCCAGTTCTGTAGTATATCATTGTTATCTGCTATTTAACCTAGGTCAAAGTAAGTACACATAAACCTAATGTAAGATTGTGAGACTAAGCTGGGCGTGGTGGCACATACCTGTAAACTGAGCACTTGGGAGGGAGAGGCAGGTGGACCTCTGTGAGTTCGAGGCCAGCCTGGTCGACAAAGTAAATCCAGGACAGCCAAGGCAAGACTACACAGAGAAACCCTGTCTCGAAAAACAAAAACAAGCAAACAAAACTATACATGCAGAAAGGGTTGGGCATTTAGCACAGAAATTTTAAAAGCTTAAATACATGTTACATCATCCAACAGAAAACTAAAAAAGATAAATCACTTAACAAGTAGCCCCTCATTCATTGTTAAAAAATAAGTCATTTATTACTTATTGTTATTATCCAGTGACAAAAAAGTTAACACTGTTTTGTTTTTAGTAAAAGATAAGAAAATTACCCTGAGCTAATTTCTCTTCTCATCTTGAACTGTTTGGCTTGTTCAGACTTTACCATTTTCCCACTACTTTTTGTGCTATAAACATTTATGAGCTATTTAATGAGAAATAAAGAAAAACATAACTATAAGGCCCTGTGATCATTTTTCCTTTTAATTTCTTGCCAATTTCCCACCTTAGTATAACTATAATCCAGGTCACAGAGCCCTCATACGAGTATGGGTGAGGCCTTCTCTAACAAAACTTCCTCCCCACAAGCCTAAAGCATCTGCAGGTCAGCCTTAGTTTGCAAAGAAGAAAGGCATCAAGAGCAGTTTCCTTGGGTACAGTAATTTGACGTTTAAAGATATTTCTACTTCACCATGTGGAAGCCTCGTGAGTTAAAAGGACAGACCTTACAAGTCCCCACTTTACACAGCAAGCCAAGAAACTAAATGGGATGACTTGAGAATGTTTATACCTATAGAAAGTGATAGCATTAAGACCAACACCTAACAGAGTGTAGTGGTACGGACCTTTAATTCTAGTATCCAGGAGGCAGAGGCAGGCAGATCTTAGAGTTGGAGCCTCATATAGAGAGTGAGTTCCAGCACAACCAGGGCTACACTGTCTCAAAACAAAACAAAACAAAAAACATACAAACAAACAAAAACAAAAATAACAAAACACAACATCAACAGCAAATCCTCTTTCAGTTTTCCATACAATAAGACAGAGGTCAACCTTTCATACCATGGAAGTTTTTAAGAGGTAGGAACTACAGCAGCAATAAGCTATAAGAAGAGCAGTGTCTATTTTACCCACACAGCCCATTGTCTGGCCCTGTTTTAACACATGAAGTGTTAATGGCTGGCCTTATTGTCCAACTAACTATGGTATCATTCTATTAATAGAAGTATCCTACCTGATACTTCAGGTAAATAAAATTCAGAACAATATGGCTAAGAGAGACTTCCAGTTGAGGAGATAAGTGGCAAAAATGCTACTGTGTTAGGGAGATCTGTGTGTGAAAGAGCAAATAGGTCAGAAGAACATAAGTTAGAGAGATGGATGCACACAGAAAAGCATAGGAGATCCTACCAGCCATAATGCAGTTCTCCTGCTGCTTGTAAGATTCACTGTCTGGAGTCTCAGACCAAATGTCATGAGAAAGCACCTAGGAAGCCAAAGTTTTAAAGACTTCACTAATATTAGAAAATAAACCAGCACAAATAGAATGGACTGTTTCTCAAGAGTTGGTATTTGGAAGTATCCGGAGAAATGTCTAACATATAGAAAGGAAATGAACATGCTAGTTTCCTATCCCCAAGAGATGAACAAAATAGTCTACAATGCCCAGACCCACACCTTTACTATAGATTTTTTAGTAAACAGTGAAGGCAGGAATTGTTGTATAGGAGTCTGAGGTTCTATTACTCTAATTGCCTTGTGGCTCAGGAAAATTTTCTTCAATGCTCTAGGCCATATCTGGAATATCCAAACTCATCTCACAAGATCCAATGTTCAAAGCTGTTTAAAAACAGAACATAGACCATTAAGGTAAATGAAATTCAACACAATGGCACTTATAATCCATGCAAAACAAGCTCATCCATATGGTTCTTATAGACGTGGGAGAATAGAGTGGTTTCAGGAATTCACACTGATATCTTTCTAGGAGGTTTTAGACTGATTTGCACAAGACAGCCCTCTCATTGAACAAATAACCTTCGGGAGTGGTTGTGTTTCTACTACTCAACTTGGCAGAAGCCCAAAGATCACACCGATTTGCATAGCATAGAGTATCTCATCTTTGATAATGTAAATCCAAAAATGGTAGTGCTCTATTAAGAAAGAGTATACACAAGCTAAAAATGAACCACCACAGATCAACCAAAAACCAATGTTTTTATATCTTACCATTATTTTTGACACTACCTTGTTTCTTGCATTAAAAAAAAAACAAAAACAAAAAACCAGACACCATTTCAATATATTTGGAAGTACAATACAGTATGCATGCACACAGGAAAAGCAGGAAAACTAAAGTAATAGAAACTCATATTTTATCTCTTCTCCCCAAGAAGGTTATACTGAAAGATGCTTGGAAATAAAGGTCATGCTTCCCAGTTAGGTAGAAATGGTCCAAAGTCATCTTTGTAGAGCAAGTCACATCTTGAGATGCAAAATATGTAACAAGTACAGAACCCCCCAAAAATCTAACAATTTTCTAACCCATGTTCACACAGTAAGTAAAAGAAATCAAATATAAGGGGGAAAATGCATGGTTCCAAAGGTCTTTTCACTGTGCTATGACGCTTTTCATTATCTTTAAATTGAAGGCAATTTCTTTCCCTTCAATCCACAGGAAGACTCTGTGAACCAGTGGAAGTGAAGTCGGCCCTGCTCCATCAAGACCAGCAGCTCATTTTCTAAGTCAGCTTAATCTGTCAAACCACTCCTCTGAATTGGAAGAAAGGCCAGAAATTCGTGGAATGAAAAAATAAATATTAGAAGCTTCTTCTTGGTTGAGAGACAACACAGTGCCCGGGAAACAGCGGCATGTGTTGTGAAAGGTGTGGATTTGAAACCTGGTCTAGCCATGTATGTAGTCAATTTAGGGCAGCACTGAAAAGCCTCAGGATTCCATGAGGGCTCAAGCACGCACTGTAAGTAGGCACAGTTCACCCACGTGGTATTGCAAACAATTAGAGTAACGGACAGCATGCAGTAAATACTCAATAACTGTTAGCCGATTTCAGTAACTATTTCAATATGGTTTTTAATTTACATCATCAAATCATCCCCTTAATCTTTACTTCTGTTTCTTTTTTTTTCTCTTCTCTTCCTATTCCGAAACTCATTTCTCTTTGAAGCTTTTATTTAAAAGAAGGAATAAGATTTTTGCCTCTAATGAGATTTTCTCTGATTTAGGTCCCAGATAACACAGTTTTCGTCTATGTAATATATTGGCCCACAATGCCTAGTGACAGGTACTTGAAGAAGCATTCATTGAGAAAGGGAGGTTTCAAAAAGGCTCCAAACACACACACATGCATACAAACACACACACACAAACACACACATGAGAGAGAGAAAGAGAACCAGAAATTATGACCCCTTGTATTATGGTTACATCAATCATGAAGCACAATTCTCAAGAGCCAACTTTTTAGCATTATAAAGCAATATTACTTAAAATTAGCAGATTTTACAGAAATAATATGATCATGAGAATAAAGTACTTCAAGTTTCATGTAACTTTTTTTTTTAATTCTTGAGGTGGAAGTAAAATGAATTTTTTTCTATTCATGCCTATGTAGCATCATTTTCAAATCTAAACTTAAGCGGTAACTTGCAATCAAGGCAAACCATACATATTCCAATTTGTATTTAGCAAGATGCCTTTACAACACACATCCATTTTCTCATCCTCTCTGTGAATGTTTGCTGTCATGCCTAGCGGAGAAGAAGAGCTCAAACACAGCAGGGAGTGCATGGTGATGGCCCTGCAGTGATCACAAATGTACAACAGATCTGATTTCTCTCTTCTCAGAACTTTAGCTCTGTTTGGGTCTTTTGTAAGAGTAGTTTCTCGGATATGTGATATGTGTATTGCCACAAAAACTCCTTTCCGTCTTAGCAAAGGCGTGTGAAAAGCATCCTGTTTTCTGACCATTTCCCTTGGCCAACTTCGAGAAGGCCACCACCCATGACTAGATGTCATTAAGTGCCCCTTACATATGTGACATCTGAATGGCCACTATGAGCTGTAATTTCTAAAACACCAAGTTCCTTCTAGGAAAAAAAAATTTTAAAGTGTAGCTGTGTCTCACCAACTGCAGACACCATTGACAGGCTTACATGGAAGTACACCAGCATTCCAAAACACTTGCCAACCCACCATTGCACGAAAGGCCACGCTGGCGGAAGAGGCTGATTGATAAAGTTAATGCGGAGAGAGGTCCAGGGTTATCGAGAGCTGTTGTATAACAGCATTACATGCTGCGATATTCTGTGAAATCATGCCATAAAGGAGTAGTATTTACAGGCCCGTGGAAAGCAGTGAAAATGATATGCTAGACACGAGCAGTTGAACAGAGCTTTTAATTTCTACTTGTCCATGTAAACCCGTATAGTATCATCGCTGACCCTAGGTGCTGAGCAGGTTTGCAATTCTGTCCGAAACTCATCCACTCCCACTTAAAAATCCATCACTCTCCACAATGCTTCCAACAGCCAATGAAGAGGCATTCTGGCCAGGGCTTGCACTGTGCCTCCCTTTCCTGTCTGGACTCTGTTAGGCAGCAGCCCATATTTATCACAAGCTCCTGGAGGCCTCCATGTACCTGCTGTCTGCAGCACACACCAAAAGAAACAGCAGCAAATCTGCAAATGCTAACCAACAGGACAGTGTCCAGGACAGGTGGCAGGGGCTGCAGTGGTGAGGACAGATGGACTAACAAGCAGACAGACAGACAGCAGCAGCGTTAGACACCATCCATTACTTCCAGGCTCAGAAGAGGGGAAGCCTGCAGCATCAGGATGTCATCCTTCCACTAGGGACAGGAAGCAGATTAACGAGGGATCTGCCTCCCTCAAGCTGGCAGGCTTAAAGTATTTTTTTTTTTTTTTTGGATGAGAAGGAGCAGGGAATTCAGAAACCTGCTGCTCTTATAGAGCCAGACCAGCTCTGGCCTTCTAACTTAACAGCCTTTTATCTTCCCAGAATCTATAATGAAAGAGGAGGAAGGACTATTGGAATCTCTACTATTTCGCTGTGGTGTGACACCCACATCTCTCCCTCAATACAGCCCTCCCTACTCTACATCGCAGTTGCTTTTGCTTGGGGGACCCACGGTCTATGAATGCAGCTTTTCCTGTTCCTCTCCTGTTAGGCTCTACTGCTCAGAAGGGAAGGAGAGACCTTCCCAGACAGTACCTTCCCTTCAGTTTGCAATTCTAGGAAATTACAGAAAGGGCCTGCTGGGTGTGCCCTGGGCTCTGTGTCACCCCCTGCTCCCTCTCTACACTTCTTTGCAATCAGCCAACTCCAGATGCAACAGGTTCCCTTTGGCTCTTCATGCTAGTTGCCTGCCCCAAATACACCTTCTGCCTAAGCAGAAGATACCAAGACATCAGTACCGGTCAGGGTATCTACATCCCTCCACCCTAGAGAGGAAAACTTTCCTGAATTGGTGAAGACCTCCCAAGGGAAGGCGGAGTTGAAATCCCCTGTAGCTTCACTTCATGGGCGAGGCTAAGGAGCCCAGCTGGTATGGCAGTCCTTGCAAGCAGTAGTATCCTATCACACATGCTGCACCACTGACAGCAAGCCCCATCCCCTCCTCATCCCCAGGAAAACGGGGGCACCAGGCACAGGTACCCCAAAGGGTGGATGGGTTCTAAAAAAAGGGGGTTGTGCAGAAATCCAATCCCTGACTGTTTCCTTTATGAACTGGGAAGGCCCCAGAGATCTCTTGGAAGCCAATAATGAAGAACCCCGATTTTATTCAGGCCAGAGTCACCAATCAGCCACTGTCATTATCCAAAACTTTGTACTGCCAATGGCATTACATGTGGATAAGAGTACGTGCCTTCATACAGTTATTCTGCGTAGAAGACTAGGAATATAGAAGGTTAAAGAGAAGCTGAGGAGGCAGGTTACCAAAGATGGCAACTGCCCAAAAAAGACCCAACCTTTGCATTGTAAAATGAGTACCAAAACGAACACTAAAAATAAGCATTTTTTTTTATTATATAAACACCAGCACCCTTCACTGTTGTAACTCAGATCTGCTCAACAACTCCAGAGAGGAGCTGCCTTCAGCAGTTCTCCTGACACCCATTTCTCTCCTCACCCCCTAGTCCCTAATCTGCCCTTAACCCAGGGCCCTGCCATTGGGTGTGATCAGCTTCGTGAGCAGCTTTACTCAGCTCTGCATACCTCACCCCAAGGTGGTCCTCCTGTCCACCTACTGCTCTTGTCTCAAGACATCCTCCTAGGTTTCTGCTCCTGTGGGGTCCTTTCCCTCTTCCTCTCCCAAACCTTTTTCTCTGCTCAAGATGGGGGGGTGGGGTGGGGAGGACCCTAGTCCCCAAGGTGGGCACCTCTGCCCTCACCCCTCCACCCTCGCCAGCCCCTCCCCCACGCTCAACCAAGAGGAGCGGGTGAGTGAGTGGTGAATGGACGGATGGAGGCACCACTACCAAGGGATGGATGGCGCGCCTTGGGGGTAAGGGGGGGGGTGGAGTGCTTACTTGAGCATGGCCTCTTCTTTTTCCTCCTCTTCCTTCTGCCGGTCCATCACTGCCATGATAATGTTCCTCTCCTCCTCGGTCAGGTGGCTCAGGTCGGGCAGCTCTTGCATAGGGGGAGGCACTGTGGGTGGGCGAGGACCGCGGGGCCCCACGGCCGAGGACATCTTGGTGGCCTGCCCGCCCCCTCGGCTCGCTGGCTCTCGCTCTCACCTTTCGGATTCACGCCCCGCAGCTGCGCCGCTGCTTTCCACGCTCACAGCGAAGCCCTCCCGGCAGCGGCGGCGGCGGCGGCGGCGGCAGCGGCAGCGGCAGCAGCAGCAGCGGAGCCGGGGACAGCCAGGACCCAGTCTCTCATGATGCTTCGCCTCCCGCCGAGCCCGGATGCTGCCTTTGTTTGGGTCGCCCTGGCGAGCCTCGGGGCCGCCCGGCTGCCTCCCGCAGCCCAGCCTTGGCTGGCGGGGGCGGGCAGGCGGAGGCACGGCGAGGGGGCGAGGGCTGGCGCTGGGCTCCGGAGCGCGGCCGGGCGCGGGCTGGGCTGGCGGGCCGGGGGCGGGGCCGGGCCGGGGCCGCCCGACGCTGCTGGCTCGCGGGCTCCGCTGCCTCCAGTTTGGGGCTGCGGGAGGGAGAGGGAGAGTTTGGGTGTCAGTTAGGCGGAGTCTCGGAGCTTCGCTCCCGGGTGATGCTGCTGCTCTCGCAGACATAAGCTGCCAGCCACTCAGTCCCAGAGCCGCTCCGCCCACGGGCACCACCCACCCACTCCCCGGGTCCGAGCCACGCGTGCACTGGCCGCTCCCCCTCCCCGCCCCACGCTAGCCGACGTGCATACTCGCTGCTCTCTCTCCCCAGGTACCCCTCACCCTGAGTCATCCTCCCTCTCCAGGTCCTGGTCCATGTCATCCTCCCCAGCCCTATTTTTCCCATGGGTTGCGTTAATCATCTTCATCCTCGCTCAGTCTTCATCATTGATGCTTTCTGAGCACCCACAGGGCTTAGAACAGCGGGATGGAACACCCTCTAGATCTATTTTTCCCCTTCCTGCCACCATGTCTTTCTTCTTTACTTGTCAAGTGTGCACAGCCACAGTCGTGTGGGTTTCTAGACAATTTTTGGTGCACACACACAACATACACACATCCAGCAACCTGAACTGTCATTGTACTCTTCAATGCAATCTCTCTCTTGACGGGTTCTGACTAGAATCGTTCTACTATGTATCCTCATTTTCCCCTCAAGACGCCCCACCACACAGTAACTCTTTAATTTGCCATTTGGGGCACTGGGTAGCCCCATCAGACTGCATAACTGCACTTGGCTGCTGCTTGTAAATGGATTATCTACTCTAATTCCGCCAGTGATGTTCGTTATCATCAGGTACTCGCTTCTCAGCCTCGGTGGGTACTTCCCCAGCAACACGGATGCCAGGATAAGGAAAACACCTACCCGTGTCCAATTATACTTAGCAGCTTCTGCGCAATGTCAGGTGCAATGATGGGCGTTAAGGATGAGCTTCTTTAGGTGATAAAGACAAAAATTAATAGACAATTCTTTTTAAAATGGGTAATGTGATCGGCTTTGAAACCTGGGGAGTGAATAATGCAGTTATGAAAGAATCAATAGAGAGAAGGGCTCAAATTGAGCCATTTCCCAGTAAGGATCTCATAGTAATAATGATGAGAGCCAGATGGGCTATCTGTCCTGGGGAATTCTTCCTGTAGTTCTGTAAGCAAGATAGAACTCATTTTCCTCCTCCAAGCTTAACTTTGTTAAAGTGGGGATGGGGGGTAGAAGTAGGGGGATGTAGATGCTACATCTTCAAATTTAAAGACCTAAGAAATTAATTGATTTTGTCTGTAAATGCGGTTTTTTAAAAATGTGGACACATATAATTGAATTCTCTCAGTAATTAAATGCTCATTACCTATTAACTTGGTTCCTAAGACTAAATCTTTCCTGTAACCAGAACTCTTTGAATTATTTGAAACAGTTGCCATGTCAGCTTCAGCTGTCTTCAGACTAATACCCAGCTATGAATGTGTAGCAGTGTCATTTCTATGTCTGGTCATTCTCAATGTCTAACTTTGGACACATTTAGTCCCACCTACCCTTCTCCTTCTCTCCCTCTCTCTTTATGAAATATCTACAAAGAGCATTATAACCAAGAACAATCTTTGGTGCTTTAAGTATTTATTAATGCTTTATAATCAGCATGTTTAGTTACACAACACAGCATTGAGCTTTTCTTAAACAGTGTGCCACTGAAGAGGCTGTCACTAAAGTAAGTGTGTAGTCCAGTAAATTTTCCACTGATTGTTTTCCTAAGTTCTGACCTCTAGCCAGATTTTCTTATTTCTCTAATTAGGCAAATGATAGAACACTCTGATCAGCATCTTTTCTTCATAACAAAAATTATACTCGCTTCTCTTCACCCATCGTATATTTAAGAAGATTATTTTTTTTAAAAAGAAGAAGAAAAAATAAAAGACAATAAAAGAAAAGAAAAAGAAGCCAACCTGAGTTGGAATTCTGGCTCTAAGGAAGACAGTCTGACACTGGCTGAAGAACCATCCACATCTGTGTAAAGCTGGGGAAGACGCGCTTAGCTCATATCGGGTGAGGAGTATGAAGTAAGACACATGTGACTTTTGATCTGTTTGAAAATTACTCTTTATGTTTTTTTTTTAATTTTGAGCTCTTTTCAAGTAATATGTTTATCTCCCCATTATTAAAGGCACCAAAAGATGCTACAATATAGATGGCTCAGTTGTCCTTCCAGATGTGGAGTCAATGTGGAAATGGTAATACAAAGGCCCAGTCCTCAGGAGGCTCATAATCAAGTTGGTTCTCCTGAGATCCTTCTAAAATACAAACAAAGGCATTATAAAAGCTCAGTAAAGATGAAAACTAGCTGAGTAAAACTCTTGGCAGTGAGGACTTAACAATTAATAATGATTATTTAATTTATTTAGGTTTCTATAATAAAATAACATTGGCAGTGTGGCTTATGCAAAAGAAATTGATATTTGGAAGGTTTTAAAAGCTGAAACTTCAAGATCAAGGCATTAACAGACTTTATTTCTCCTGGGGCCTTTCTTCTTGGCTTAAAGATGACTGCCATACATGCATGTCTTTGGTATCTCTCCTTCCACCTGTCCTACTAGATTAAGACCTGACATTTATAAACACACCTTATTTATCTGTTAAACTTAGACCTTGTGGGAGCTGGTGAGATGGCTCAGCGGGTAAAGGCACTCATCAGCAGGCCTGATAACCAGAGTCTGATAACCAGGACTGAAATGGTCAGAGAGAGAGCCAGCATAGACACGTGTGTGAACACTCACTCACACACACACACACACACACACACATACACACACACAACCTCTTGCCTTCAAAATATAGTTATATTTAATAGAACTGGAGGTTAGAATTTCAACACAAATTTGGGAGGGAATATAATTCATTACATCAACACAACCTCATAATTACTTGGGAAAATGACTTCTTACATGTATTATCTGAATATCAATAAAAATCTGCTTTTCAAATCTATTTCTGTTTATATCTACCTTAGTAGGCCACATACCTGAGTGTGAAAATAGTGAGTAAATGACTGTGTACATACATAAGTGTCAGCACATGGTGTTTCTCCTTTCTCATCCTTTATGGGAAGTATCAAAACAAAATTTGAAAGCAGAAAAGAAGAGGTTTTTTACATCCGTAGAAGCAGAACTTCTCTGTCTTTTGATAAGCAAGCAAACAGTTAAGATGTGTGCCCCAAAGTACACAGCGCACCTAGTTAGTTCCTGGAGGCACTCAATAAAGCATGTTCAAAGGACTCGGGGAAATGCAAACAATAGCTCTCTCCCAGAAATTCACAAGGTGCATTAACAAATGCAGAACTATAATCATTTGCTGATTTATGTGGTTGGTTGGCATTTCCCAAATGCATGGAGCCATAGAGCTACGTTATCTCCTGGTGGGAAAACAGGCTGCAGTCAAGGCTTGGAGAAAAACTTGACTTATTGCCTGGTACCTGAAGACCTTAATTAAAAGGGTAAGAAATGTCTGCTATAAGTCTTCTTGTTTGACCAACATTCATAAAAAGAAATTAAAATCTTAATTATCTACTCATAAGACATGCATCAAATGTCCTTGAGGGCAACATGGACACTGTTTTGGACAATAGCATGAAACTATTCAAACCAATTCTTTCCATTGATACCCTAAAAATCACCATTGCTCAAAAACACTCTAAAATTGCACGCTGAACTTCATTATTAATTTGATTCACTTGCTGAGGTTTTAACTGTAAAGCATAAAATCACTGCCACAAGTCAATTTTAACCCCTCATTACCATTTGAGAGCTATGGTCAGTATTATTGCCTTCAAAAGCAAACCCATCCAAGAATTCGAATGGTGAAGTTATTTAGCAGAGGTTCATCACAGAATTACCTTAGATGCAGCCATTTTAGATTAGGCATCCTTATAAAAGACAGGAACACAGACACCCAGGGAACAGGAAGCTGTGTGTAATACACATCAGGAAGAAGGGCGGGAGGAAACAGGGGCAGGAAATGGAGGCATGCTGCCCCAAGCCAAGGAAAGCCAGGAGCCATCAGAAACTAGAAGCAGCTATTGCAGAATCCGTCTTAGAGACCTCAGGAAGAACATTGCCCTGATTAACCGCTTGGGTTTTTATTTCTAGCTTTCAATTTTGAGAAAAAATACATTTCTTTTTTTTTCCCCAAGCCCTTGGCTTGTAGTACTTGTTGTAAAGTACCCCAGACACATAATGAAGTAGCTATTCGTGTTTGGATGAATCAGTAACTAGCCCTGAATCCTATTTTGCTTAGTTAGTAATCAACATAACCCCTGCCTTCAAAAGTTGCCATCATGAAAAATATGATCACGTGTGTACAGTGCCTAGACCATAGAAGGAACTTAATGTTTATTTTTTTACCCTGTATTGGTTGACAAATTGTTTTGTGCACAGTGCTGAGGGTATGGATGGTTGGGAACCATAGATAATTAACAGGAGGTGTGATGACAAACAATGTACATGAATGTCCTAGTTTATGAATAAAGTTTTAGTGAGAAACACAGGCGCATGCTTTGTTTCATGTGCTGTCCCTGCCTGCCTGCATGCTGCAGTGGTAGAATTAGCAGATGAAACAGAGAGCACATGCACCAAGCTTACAATAATTACTTTCTGCCGCTTTACGAAAAGAGATTATTGACTCTCAGCCCAGATGCCTGCAGCGCTGTTGAGAGACAAGCACAAGTAAACACAGGAGAATTACATGCGATAGTTAATCTAGTCAGTAACTTGCCATATGCAGTTGGAATTCTTGGTCCGAAAGGGGGTTCCTGTGAACATGGATTTGAAGGATGAAGAAACCAACATAAGGAGAACTGACCACAGAATACAACCACAACTGTAGTAGACACCAGGTCCTGAGTCGGGGAAGGGCAGTCCTGGGAGAATGGAAAGTAGGCCAGTGAGGCAGGGTTGTTGTGAGGGGGGCAAGATGATTTCTTGTCCTTGGAGTAGGACAAGAAGTACTGTTTCATTCTTGTGCTCTGACAAACACTGAAGAACTAAGCTTGAAGTTCCATTTGCATTTTCAAAAGATGACCTGTGGGTGGCAGGATAATGGGTAGCAGCGAGGCAGAGTAGGCACAGGAAGTCTGGCCAGAAGAAATTAAAATGGCCTGGAATAGTGTGAAGTAATGAGCAGAAAAACTAAACATATCCAAGATGTGCTTTCTGTCCTGAAACTGGCGATCTGCAGAGGGATGAAATTCAGAGTGTGTGACCAGGAGAATGGTTAAGATTCCTGTTTCAGTCCAAGGCGTAAGGCAGTGGCAGTGGATTTAGACTGTGGGATGAGAAATCTGTGTGTCCTGGAAGGTACATGTGATGTAGGGACACCAAAACCTTACCATCCTCATCTAAAAATCTCAAAAAAAAGGAATATATTTAAATTTTGTCAATTGATCATTCTATCCAAAATGTTTTTTTCTAAAACTTAAACATGTAATGTTTTCCTCTTGCTTTTAAAAACTTATTTCTGCGTGTGTTTGTGTGTGTGAATGTAAGTGCATGACATACTTGTGCCCCTGTTAAAGGGTGCCAGAGAAGGGTATTGGATCCCTTGGAGCTGAAGTTACAATTGGATCAAAGCCTTCCAGTGTGAATGCTAAGAACTGAACACAAGTTTTCTGGAAAAGCAGCAAGCACTGTCAACTGCTAAGTCATCTCTCTAGACTCTAATGTTTTTTTTTTTTTTTATCATAGGTTGACTTAGGAGTCAAAGGGGCTTTCTTGCTCTTAGGACAGTGAGAAAAGTAAAGATTCCATTAATGTAAATCAACAGAGGTTGACACACACATACATACTCACACAGTATCTATGTACAAAGCACTAGGTAGTGTCTTCTCTAAGGAACAAATAAGTAGTACATTTATGGTTCAGAGTTCCGCACATATAATGGAATTACTTGGTTTTAATTTCTAAATAATATTGAAGTATAAAGACATTTTCAAACATCAACAACACCTACTAAGATGTACCTTGGCTAACGGGTGGATTTTTTTTTTCCTAGAGGTCATATTTACACATGTGTATTCTGACATCATTCCCAAGAACACCAACACCAACCACACAAGAATGTCATTTCTGGAAAATGACAATACCCTCTAGCTTCTCAAAGGACATCAGAATTTGTGCCCATCCTACCGTCATTTGTATGAATATCATTCACCTAAACATGTCCTGATTTGGGTGATAAAGTAAATGGTCACCTTATTTATATACAGTTATAGTAATTTGTGAAACTGTAGTCTATCTGGCTTCAAAGAATATTTGGCTTTCAAGAGATGTTACTGAAAGTATTTGGATGAAACTGGAGATCAGATTTAGGCTCAAATTCAGCCAAATACCTATTTTAATCTAAAATTTGGCAAGATTCCATTATTGTCATTTATTTCATGAGGAATTCTATGGTTAGAGATGTTTCTTTCCAAGGACCAAGAAGGAATATTATCCTTTTTTTTCTTTGGGAATGTCATACCACAATTAATATTCTTCTCTCTCCCACTTACATCCTTTCAGTATGTTGTCTGGTGGCCAGCAGAGTTCATGGCCGCTGTTGCACTCTTCTGGGGCTAATCACCTTCCATTTTGTTCAAACTAAGAATGCTTAAATGGGAATATTTTAGAATAATTTCTCCACATTATATTCTTTCCCAAACTCTGTTTTTGCATTGAATAATTTCAGCTTTGATATCATGTCATATGACTAGTCCCATTGTAGATGCCTTTAACAATTTCCTGGCATTATTCTTTGGAGAACGCCTTCTGAGGCTCTATGCTAAGTGGACTGAAGTGTCAAAGTCTTGATGTCAATCAACGTAGTAAAGCTGTGTGTTGTCTTCTTCACTTAGGACTGATCTCTTTCTTAAAGAGTGTGACAAATTGATTGACTTTAGAACAAATTGTTATACTTCACCTACCTACAAATTCTAAAATCACCATAAGTGGAAAAGATTTAGATAATAATTCCTAAAACTAGATTACCAAATTATAACAAATTAAGAACACTTTTGCTAGAATTACTATTTTATTACCTTTATATTAAAATAGCATTGTATTTAAACAGAGGCATCTCAAAATAAGATTGAAGCAAACATTCCTTTCTTAGATTGTGAGTTGAATCCCAAAAGCTGGCAGATCCTGCTCAGGAATAGACAGTCACTTCTACTGATGTTGGCATGACTCCTTTAGGCAAGTGGGAAACCTGACAGAATGCAGTCTGTTTTGTTCCCCCATGGGAACAAAGATTATTCTAATCTTGAGTCCCAAGATTAGAATAAGACTTTAACTGTTCATAAATTTGAATCTCTTCATGTACAAAATGGAAAGGCAAATTATCTCCTATAACTGAACGTTTTTCTGATAGTAACATGGTTTGGTCTTGTGACATGTTCCAGTCCTATTTTCATTGTTCCACATGGATTATTATTTTTTTTCTCTTTTGAAAATGGTCATGTAGTAGTGACATCTTTGAGGTCAATATTGAACCTAACCAGTGAAGGCCATTGTCTTCCACTCTGTCTTGGGATGGAGACAATACTTTTCTTGATCCCTCAAGAACAGCTAAAGCTCTTCCTACTCTGTGGTCTACTTCCTCCTTTTTTAGTGTTCTACCTCAATCCCAAGAGCTACTCTCATTTATCAGGGATTGCCAACATCCCCATCAATGCTGTATATATATATTCCTAAACACATTAATACAAACTGCTCACTTTGTAGAAGGTTACTTGCCTGTATGTTTTCAGCTGCTGTTGATTTGGTACTAATAACCGCTTGGTGAGCTCTTCCCTGGGGAACACCGTTCCTCTTGTTCTCAACATTGCTTAATTGCCTGCAGTTATTTATGTACGGATAAAGCCTCATGGTCTTTCCTACCATCCACTTTAGCATGTCTGCTGTTGTTGTCTTTGTTCAGCTCTGGCTTAGTTGAACTTTATGATGTAGCTTCAGACATTCCTAAGTGATATGATATCACAGCAAACCCCCTGACCACGATTTCACACCTTTTCTGAAATGGTCCCTGCATAATTCCTTCCCAAGTAACACAACAATCAGGTGCCTCCCCATTGTGGTTATCTCTCTCTTGTATGTTGGAGAAATGAAGAGAGCAGCGAATGCTGTCTCAGGTTCACTTTGTAAATTTTACTACCTACCCTCTTCTACTCATCTGGTCATCTTTATTCTTCCCTTTTTCATGACCAACTGCATACTATCCTAAAGGTCGGACAGAATAAAGAGATTTGAAACTTTCAGCATCATGCTTACAAAGCTTTGGTGCCGGTAGAGTTGAAGAGTTTGGAAAGATGAGAAAGTTCAGACTTGCCTCTGACCCTTATTTCTCTTCTTTACCTCCACAAACAGGTGAATTTCTCAGGCTTTATCAAGATTGATTTCTTAGTCCATTTGAGTTACTTCACAAGACTTGCATAGCTAAAGTAGGCTGTAAACCACGGGCATTTACTTTTCACAGTTCCACAGGTTAGGAATTCTGGTATATGGGATGGTCGATTTGGATCTATTTGCCACAACACAGAATTAGTCTTTATACAATCAACCAGCCTTTCTACAGATGTGGCAGCCAGCCAAGTCCATGGTCTTCTTTTATAGAGGGTGCTGAACCAACTCATGAGGGTTCTACCCTAATCAAACTATATTTTAAGTCCTCATTTATGTATCTATTTTGAGACACTGAATATTAAGTTTAAACATGAAAACAAGGTGAAACAAGAAAATTCAGAGAGAGCATAGACTGGACTTAGAAGTACAGAATGGTCTAGGGATGTAGCTAATAGTAGACAGCAAACTGGAAGTAGAGTGAAGATATATATCTCCAAGTCCACTTCCAATGATGTACCTTCTCTAGCAAGATTGCACCGCCTAAACCACCCCACGCAGCATCACTAAACGGTAAGCAGATGTTCAAGAACCCCAAGCCCATCAGGCACATTCCGCACTCAAACCGCCACAGACTGTTACACTTCCAAACTGTTTTAGAAAATCATTCACAAGTTTCTTATGAAAGTAAACATGTTACTTACCCTACCGTACAGTAGTATTCTTGAACATTATTTCAGCAGAATAAAATTGAATGGTTTTTATAAAAATCTACACATAAATGTTTACAAGATATTTCTCATTGATATAAAAATGAAAAAAGAAAAGAATCCAGTGTCTTCTTGTGAATGAACGGTTAGAGAAATACTGATGTATTCTTTTTTTAATTCTATTTTTATTATTAGTTACATTTTATTAACTCTGTATCCCAAGTGAATCCCACTCCCTCATTCCCTCCCAGTCCTACCCTCCCTCCCTCGTCTACTCCCTGCCCCTTTCCAAGTCCACTGATAGGGGAGGTCCTCCTTCCCTTTCATCTGGCCCTGGCTTATCAGGTCTCTTCAGGACTGGCTACAAAGTCTTTCTCAGTGGCCTAGGATGGCTGCTCCTCCCTTGCAGGGTTGGTGGGTAAAAGAACCCACCATTGAGTTCATGTCAGAAATAGTTCCCATTTCCTTTACTAGGGTACCCACTTGGATACTGAACTACCATGGGCTACAGGCAAGCAGAGGTATGGGTATTATTAAATAATAACTTGAATAGATTTAAAGAAATGGTACTAAGTGAAGAAGATCAGTCCAAAAAAAATCATATACCACAAGTTTCCATGCATATAATATTTGCAAAGTGACAGAATTCTACTTGATTGCCAGAGAGCTGAGATGAGGTGATAGGACAGTCAAGAATAATCAGGGGAGCATGAGGTACCTTCTTTGTGTTAATATGAATCCTATATTGGTATTTGGTAGTGGTTTCTTGAATCTATGTATGATACTTAACTTTAAAAAAATCTCCATCTCCTAAATTAACCTTTAAAATGCTGGAAATGAAATAAGTTTATCGATAATGCTCAGTGTCAGTCCCCTGGTTTTGATATTTTTCTAGTTGTATAACATGCCAACATTTAATGAAACTAAGTGTTTGGTAAACGAAATTCTATTATTTTCACAGTCTTCAGTCTGAAAGAATTCCGCATGTGTTATTCTTTTGAAGTAGTGATCGGGAAAGTCAATATTATTTTTAATTCCTATTACACTAATTAATTAAATGTCAATGACTGGGACTAATGACTAATCATTGAGTATATTTGTCATATTGACTGCGGTGGTTTGCTGGCTCCCATAGTCTCATATATTGGGATGCGTGGTCCTAATTGGTGAAACTGTTTGAGAAGGATCAGAAAGTGTGGCCTTGTTGGAGAAGGGTGTACTACTAGGGACAGGCTTTGAAGTTTCAGCCTCTCCCTCCCCACCCCTTCACCCTGCTTCCTAATTGCTGATTAAGATGTAAACACCCAGATGTTTCTGATGCCACAACTACTCCACTATCATGGACTCTAACCCTCTGAAGCTATAATTCTAAATTAAGTACCTCCTGTTTCCCCGTGGTTGTGGTGTTGTATCACAACAATAGAAAAGTTACTAAGACATTGACCCACTTAGGAAAAACAGTAATTAAAAAAATGTTGTAAGGGAAAGGTTTTGAAGCATGAAATTCTCTTCTGTTTAAATACTGTAACAAATCATTCTACAATAATGTTATTGAATTGTGTTGTTATATCTAAAATAAAGAATGGTTTTAAAATAAAATAAACAACCAAAAAGTTAATGAGTTTTTTAAATGTTGGCAAAAGTCATTGCTTGCTTACTCTAAATGCTGCTTTCATCTATATTTAATTTTATCTTATGATACATATAGCCTGAGGGTTTCCTCAACTTGATTCTGGGACTTGGTTGCCTTAGAAAAGCTGTAATTTTTTTTTCTCATCCTGGTACACAACAAAGCATTGCCCTAACCATAAGGACTGATTCAAGTGTTGGTGTGTAGTCCTTGACAAGTATAGCAATTTCGTAGAGACAGTATTGAAAATAGTGCCTCTCTACGTTATAAAATATTTAGCTTTATAATACTTGTGTATTTAAATTTTAAGTATACTGTTATTAATTCTTTGAGAATTCTTACACAGTGTGTTTGATCCTATTCAGCATCCTTACCTAAACACGTCTAAGGCCAATGACCAATGCCATTGGTTTATGGCTATCTAACGGTGGTGTGTATCGGTTTTATCTTGTGGAACAGGACTTAAATTAGAAAGCAGTTGGCTACCACAATGACATCCATGCAACAGTGGGCATGTCTTGCCAGGCCAATTATTGTTATTATAGCTCAGAGAACTCAAATCTGGGTAAGATTGATTGATGGCTCTTTTTCTCCTTCTGAAATCTTCATTGCTTCTTCCAGCACTAGGGATGAAAGTTTTAGGTAAATGCCATCTTGATTACTCCATGTTCTATGATGAAAATAACTAAGAACATTTGTAATAGTTGTATGTTTTACCTCTTTTCTGTGACATTGTTACAACATAGGCAGTATAGTCTCAATATTGTGTTTGTTATTTAAGGTAAAGGCAAGCATAACAGAATAAAAAAGTCACAAAATAACTATTTTAATTTAGTCCAAAGAAATTGTAATTCACATGACGAAGTCTCATTACCATTTCCTTTGAGTTATACATTTTGCATATTCTTATCAATTCACAAACCTAACACTGTATTTTCAGTAAATCCCAGAAATACAGAATATAATATTTTATATGTTTTCAACATAATTCATATTGCAGTATTTTAAAGTATATGAACTTAGATACTTACTACCTAAGACTAAGAAATTAATTCTCCTCATAGTCTTTCCCAAGAAAAAGTCTTCATTCAATGACTATTCAATGTTCTGAGTGAGAAAAAAAATGAACAGTTTTATTTTGTTTAAAAAAGGGATAGTCTAACTTTAGAGATTTATACAATTAATTGACTAAATTTAACTCATTTTAATTAATTTAACTATAGAGAAGTTAGACCTTCTCACTACTCCCATCCATCCTTTCTTACTTCTCAATTCCTCACAGGTATTCTCAGAAGTACATCGCAATATACTCTTACATGCTAATCATAATTTAGACTTCTTCTTCCTGGGAACCTGAACTGCAGCTGTTGCTACCAAAATGAAACAAGAATGTGCATTTAAGAATGGGATGGTGGAACTAACCCACCTGCTCTACTGCTGGAAATTCAGAGACCATCACTATTGTGAGTCTCGGCAGCACAATTGTTGCTCAGCGGCAATCAAAGTATTGAAATATTTTTCCATATGGTGTATTGGGATTGAACACCAAATTGAATATTGCAATAATCCAGGTACTTGTACAACATGGGAGGAATTTAATTATAGACAATGGAGTTTTATGGTTGCTATTAGTTTTTGTTAAAGCACTGGAAACAGACAAACAAGAAGCATGGACTGGCCAGGGTGACTAGTCACTAGCTAAAATACAGGTATAGAATCTTATGGAAGAAAGGGGAGGTTGAAAGACCTGGAGGGGACAGGAGCTCCACAAGGAGACCCCCCCCCAAAAACCCCACAAAATTCTGGGCAGAGGGGTCTTTGCAAAGACCAATACTACAACCAAGGACCATGCATGGAGACAACCTAGAACCCCTTGCTCAGATGTAGGCCATGGCAGCTCAGTCTCCAAGTGGGTTCTCTAGTAAGCAGAACAGTGTCTGTCTCTGATTATGAACTCAGTGTCTGGTTCTTAGATCACCTCCCCCTGAGGGGGGAGCAGCCTTGCCAGGCCATAGAGGAAGACAATTGTTCCAAGTCCTGATGAGACCTGATAGGCTAGGGTCAGAGGGAAGGGGAGGAGGACCTCTCCTATTAGTGGACCAAGGGAGGGTCATAGGAGGAGAAGAAGGAGGGGGGTAGGATTGGGAGGAGATGAAGGAGGGGGCTAGAGCTGGGATAAAAAGTGAATTAATTGTAATAATCAATCAATCAACCAACCAATCAATCAATCAATTTAAAAAATTTAGGCATAGGCATTGATCAGCATCTCTGCCAGTGGCTACAGTTGTAGATGAAAAGCATCCATCTTCAAAGTAACTTGTTACCAAAGTGATGGTATTACATGATACTTTTAAGGGGGAATTGGAACATGAAGTTAAGGACCTTATAAAAGAAGCTTCACACAGCATTTGATTAATTTGTCCTTCCACCTGCTGACAGAACCTGCTGATATCATGGTTTTGAACTTCTCATCCTTCAGAAATGTGAGTAAATACATTTTTGATCTCTATAAATTACCCTGTCTCATGTATTTTGTTATAGCAGCACAAAATAGACTAAGGCCGCATAATATAGGAAAACCATAGAAGAAAAAAATGATATGATTCTGACCCAGGAAAACTACCTAAGTGGTTGAATTCCCAGTATCAGCATATCTGCTGTACCGAGATCAGGTACTGAACTGAAGAACATTGGAACCCTCCAGCATGCAACAACCAGCAAATACATCACACAAGAGAATGCAGGGCTTTTGAACTGAAGATGTGGCCAAAAGACTGGAAAAAGTATAGCTTGAATGAAAATGGTCCCTGTAAGCTCATACATATGAACACTTGGTCCCTAAGAACTATTTGGGGAGGACTTATGAGGTGTGATCTTGCTGAAGTGTGTGGCCTTGTTGGAGATAGGCTTTGAGGCTTCAGAAGCCCAAGCCAGACCCAGTATCTCCCTTTCTGCCTCCTGCCTCCTGGATCAGATGTAAGCCATAAGCAACCCCTACAGTACCAAGCCTGCCCATCTGCAGCCATGTTCCCCTTTACAAGGCTCATGGACTCACCCTCTGTAATTGTAAGGAAGATCCCAATTAAACGCCTTGTGTGTGGTGTCTCTTCAGAGCAATGGAATAGCAGCTTTAAAAAAAGAATCAGTAAGCATGTGATCTTGAATTATATTCCTATTGCCCAAAACTATGACACCAACAAAATAACAGAAGAGATTTTTCAAATGTTTTCAACTTGGAAGAGCCACACCATATAGAAAAAAAGACACCACTTTTTAGAATACAATATGAATCCTAAGTGGATGATGTATAGTCAAGTCTATCCATCAAGATGAGGTTACAGAATAGAATCCAGGGACTGTTGTGGCCAAGTTCTAGGGTCTCTCTTACATAAATTCCTCATTCATCACCTATTTCACCTATTTATTTGTTTTATTAGTTCACTCACCGTGTTATAGCAAAATACAATATACCAGATAAATTATAAACCACAGAAATTGATTTTTCACAGTTCTGAATGCTGTGAAGGCCAAGATCAGAGTGTAGGCATTTTACTATTGTATTAAAGAAGAAGACACTGATATTTCCTGACCCAATTCCTTTCCCTGCTATTTGCTTCCCTGTGCATTGATCAAGACATAGCATCGCAAAGGAAATGTCAAACATCACACAAATACTAAGCTTCCTACTGAAACACCTTTTTCTGACTCTTAGGGTCCTCTCTCTCTACTCTGTGAGGCTGATCACCGTGGTCACTAAATACTTTGTGCAAAGAAAAGAACAGAGAGAAGAAAGAATGAAGAAAGGGAGGAGAGAGGAAGACAGCAGAAGTTGAGGAAGATAAAAAATAATTTTCTCGATGGAAAGTTAGTTTGCCTTTCTGTGACAAGATGCCTGGCAGGACTCAACTAAGGAAAAGAAGAGCTTTATTTGAGTATAGTTTTCACGTATAGTCTCCCCTGGTGGTGGCAGCAGCTGTAAGAGTGCCAGGCAGCAGGCCTCATTGCATGGACAGCCATGATATTGCATCCAATTGTCACACGCAATTAACTTTGATTAAAACTAATTAAAGTGAAGCAAAAGTTAAAATTAAATTTAAAATTCATATCCTTAGTTTCACTACCCACATGTCAGTCACCGGACCACCATGCTAGCGGCTGCTGTACTGAACAATACAGTGAGTTTCCCATCAAGGCAAAAAGTTCTATTGGGCGGGCCCCAGTAGACTAATATTCTCATGCGATAGCTTAGGTGTTGGTGCTCAACTCAGTTTCTCCTTTTTCCTTTTCTTATCAGACCAGTGTCTAGCCCTTGAGATGGTACTGTTCATATTCAGAGTCGGTCTTCCCTTTCCAGTTAAGTTGCTCTAGAGAAATCTTCACAAGTACATGCAGAGATGTGTTTCCTAAGTGACTCTGAACTCTGTCAGATTGTCAGTGAAGACGAACAATTAGAGTGAAAATATCCTCACCCTCATGGAGTTATCTTTCCTTTGCTCGCTGTTTTCTTTTTTTTTTATGATTTTCATTAAGTAAAATTTTCATAGACATTCACTGTCGTACTTTGTGCAAGGATTGGGAATATGGGCGTGGTCGCTGTCAGACAATGTTTAAAATCTAGTTAGGAATAATCAATAAATTAGCAATTATAATTATTAAAAGTGTTATGATGACAAGACAATATGTAGGAATCTTATCCCTAATTTGTGCTGAAAAGCTTCCCCTAAAATGAGTAGGAGATAGCTACACCAAATAGAGGGGGTCAGAGAAGACACCTGGAAAACCTTTTGAGTGAGAACTTAGTATCTTCAAAAGGCCTGAAATATTGGGAGCCTATCTTAGCTAGCCCAGTGGATGGGACATTGAGCATATGAACTGAGCACCATGTTTGGGTAGCTGTTATGTGACTAGTGAAACTCAGTGTCTAAATTTTAAAGTTTCTTTTACTGTAATTAGTTCTCATCACATTGAATTGCTTGTGACCATTGGATTCTCTGTAGTACTTCAAAGACATAAAATGTCACCATAATTGCAATGATGTTCTACTGGACTTCTCTGTAGAAAACTGAGTATAATGAGCCTAGGGGAGTAGTTAGTGCCAGAGAGCAAAGGTTTGTAGATAACATGAAGAATTATAACTTTTATAACAAGTAGGAGGCAGTCACAGAAAAGTGTCAAGCAATGGTGACATGGTTACCTTATACTGGACAATGATTTCACTAAGGATCAAATCCACTAATTTAAACAGGAAAAACCATTGAACTAGATAGTTATTTTTCAGTGAGAAATCAGCACCAGAACTTAACTCAGATACTAAAACCTGAATGTATTCTAGTTCCTCATAACAAATAGCATGGCATTAGAAATACTGTATAATATATAAGAAGCTGATCTACTCTATCATTCAGAGGATAGTAAGAAAAATGTCTATTCATGTTTAATTACATGCAATATTTTTTCTGAATACTTTTGGTCTGTAGTTAGTTAGATTCACAGATATACATCCTGCAGAGAGTGCTGACTTGTAAATTGTGTCATATTTTCATATAGTATTTGCTTCATTGTCTCATTTGCCTCACTTAGCATAGGGTTTCTCCTAAGCCTTTGATTTCTACTGTTTAGAGTCAACAGCCTGGTACTGGGCCTGCGGCTTCCTTTGGTAACCTTTATACCTTATTATGTTATTTCTATATCCTCAACTGAAGCTTCTATTTTAAAATGTCTCCATCTTTACTCTATGATCTACTATCCTTCAAAAAAAAAAAAACAACCAAACTATGAGAACTTGTCTTCTTACTTTTTTTGTTGTTTTTTTCTGTCTGTCTTCCTTGCCTTTCTTTTCTCCTGCCTTTCTTACTTGCTTTCAGGCTTTCTCTATGTCAAAATGGAATACCTTTCTAATTAGTAACTTTAGTTATTAGAGAATTTGTGATGAAATCACTTTAATTAAGAATAATGCAGAGACTCACAGCTCAACACTGACAAAGGGAGTCTTGTGGAAAAGTTGGGGTGGGGGAGGATAGCGGAACCTGGAGGGAAGAGGAACTGTACAAGACAGAGCCAATTAACTAGGGTCCAGAGGGGCTTGTGGAGACTGAAGCACCAACCAAAGACCATAAATAGACTGGACTTATGCCCACTATAGAGATGCAACAGATGGGCAGCCCAGTCTGTCTGTGGGTTCACTAGTAAGGGGAGCAAGGGCTGACTCTGACATGGACTCTGTTACCTGTTTTTTTTTGTGTGTTTTTTTTAATCACTGCCCCACCAGCAGAGCTGCCTCTCCAGGCCTCAGAGGAAAAGGAAAAGCTCAGTCCTGATGCTACTTGATGAAATGGGGGGGCCTCCTTTTCTGAGGAATAGGGGAGCAGGAAAGGGGACCAGAGAGGGAAAGTGGGACCAGGAAGAGAGGAGGGAGGGCCTATGAGCAGGGAGTAAAGTGAATAAATAAATTAATTGAAAAAGTATAATTCCTAAGATATGGATTAATTACCTGGACATATTAATCTACCCATGATATACTTTAAGATAAATATAGCCCTTTAAGCTGAGTCATACTCAAATTATAAAAAACACATTTTGTTGACTATTTATTTGTATCAAAGGAAAAGCCTTAAAATAACGGTGTGCCCAGACTACAAAGTCCCAAATTTCATTTTCCTGGTAATGTTTCTAGACTTAGCAAGTAACAACACAGCCAAGCTTCTAAGAAAAGAATTGACTTAAAGGTTTTCTTTCATACATTTGTGGTAATATAATAGACTTGTTTTCACAGACAAAGAGATAAATCTTTCTTGTTTTGACTCAAGCATTTTCTAGGAACTATGAGAAAACACATACTTTAATGTCAAGAGGTAGACATGTAGAGGCTTAAAAAAACTTTGGTCTTTTACTGTTCACCCATAGGATTTAATCAATCCAAAATCAGAAGGCAGTGATGAAATGACAAAAAATGTGAACATTTTCAGAACAGAAGACCTCTAAGCATAAAATAGGTCCCTGTCCTAACTGTTCAAGAACAGAAACCAGGGGAAGACAAGCTCATGTCGTTTGAACTTTGCCTTTTGCAGTATTGATACATAGTCCCTGACTCAATTTCATCAATATGAATTGAAGGCCCATGATGTTACTGGACGGATAATGCATAATGGCGATCAATAGAAAGATTAAAAGCTACATAGAGACTTAAGCTTCAGTTTGACATCTAAAGAATTTAGACATCATTACTTTCTTCTTTTAAATACGAAGAAAACACAGGAAACAGTGTTTTCACATACAAGGTCTCTAGGTACACCGTGACTTGACAGAAACTTGGACAGAGAGATGAGTCCAGAAAATCATAGCTAAGATTATCTCTCTTGGAGTAGTGGTAGCTCTCTAGGAGCTGGTGGGAACAAGCAAGTGGCAGCATTGACAGACTGTTGGAGACTATATGGGTTAATGTAAGCATTACAGGGCTGCGCAGCTCTCAGGAGCTGCAATCTTAGCCTTATCCTTGCATTTTGTCATTTCACTTCTACGGTCTCCATCAGTTTCTCATATTAAGGAGCCAAGAAAAACCCTCTGTTGGCTGTAAGGGGAATCAAAGGGAAGGTAAGCATTTGAAAACTACTCAGATTGTTCTGCACTATCACAAAAGATTACTTTCTAGGGATATCAGTTCACTAAAGCCTTATCTCACCTAAAGAAAGGCATATTTATCCCACTCTAGGAGACAGGAAACTACTGCGGAGGTTACAGTCTAGGAAAGCAGGCTCAGTGAAAGGCAAATTTGATCAGAAGGTTATAGAGAGCACTGTCTTGTATAATCTATCACCAAATCAAGAGTGCTCCAGCAGGATGGATCTGTAAATTGTAAGCAGCAAAAACCCCAAAGCACACTTTATGCTGTTTGGGGATGTATTCCTAGGGAAGCCCAAAGACAAAAGATGGGAAAGGAATATTTTAGAGGAATTTGAAGCCTCTGGAATCTAAGAAAGTTACACATATCTCAACTGCCAGCCGATTTAACATAAACCACTAAAGGCTTTTTCCTTATTTCCTTACCGCACATAGTAAATATACATGAGCAACACTAAATGGAATGAGCAGCCTGTATTTTTATAAACGTGTGTGTGTGTAACAATAATTAAAGAAAAGGTCATAAATGTGCGAAGGAGGCTTGGGGGGAATTGGAGCAGGGAAAAGACAAAGGGGAAATGATGTAGATATGGTGCTTGAGCATGAAATAAGTCAATTTAAAAATAACATGTTGAAGGAAGAAAAGAAATGAAACCTACAGACGAGCAAGGAAAGTAAAAGCTGCCCATAGTCCATCCAAAATCAGCTATGATGTCACCTTATAGAATTGCATAGGAAATTGAAAATAATTGGTGTAAGAGAAGTAGACAACAAAAAGTCAAACAAAATATTAAAATGTCTGGCAAGATGGCTCAGCAGGAATAAGGGCTTGCTTCCAAATCTAACGACCTTAGTTAGATCCCAAGTACCCACAAGGGAAAGAAGAGAACAAGTTCCCATAAGTTGTTTTCTGACTACCACATAGCTGTCATTTTGTGTAACCTCATTAGTACATAAATGCACAAATACTATAATTTTAAAATTAAAAGTAAATACAAGAAACAAAAGGTAAAACAAATATCTTTGATAGACAAATTAGTAATATAGACAGAACAAAGGAAAAATTAGTGAATTTGAAAGTTTGTCCAATAGAAAATTCCCATACTGAAATGTAAGGAAAAATTGGAGTAGTTATTAGAACTATGTCAGTAAGATTAATAATAATTCCAGCGCAAATGGTCTTCATATACCAGTTAAAGAACAAAAATTCATCAACAGAACAAACAAATAAAAACTCTTTAGCTACCTGTTGTCAACAAGGAATCAATTTAATTATGATCACATATATTTAAAGTAAAAGAATACAGGAAGATATACTACCATAAACCCTAAAGAAAGGCGGTAACTATCTTAGCTTCTAACAAAGTAGAGTTGACAATTAGAGGCATTTTAGAAGACAAGATTGAATCATTACTTAATGATTAAGTCATAAAATATTAAAAATAGATATGTCTTAACCTACATAAGTTTAACATCAGAACAGTGAAACAAATGAGAGGGAAAGTGATATTATATTATAATTGGAAAATTCAACTTATACTTTAAGGAAAAAGAATATCAGTAAGGATATCTTTGACCTGAACAACACTGTTAATCAACTCAAGCAATTTGGCATGAATAGATAACTTTCAACAATAGCAGAATATGACTTCTTTCCAACATCCTACAGAAAACAGAATAGGCTGATTTACATTCTAGTGCATAAGATCCACCTAAAGAAATGAAATGAATATGAATTATGCAAAGAACATATTTTTACATTAATGTAATTTAAATGAATTGATAATATCTTACAAATACCTACATATTTAGATATTCAATAACACACTTCTTCATAATGCATAGCTCTAAGAAGTTTTTGCAGAAATTTTAAAAAGTATTTTAAACCAAATGGAAATGAAAATATGATACATTAGAACTTGTGGGATGCAACAAAATAATGCTAGGGGGGATATTTATACAATTAAATGCATATATTAAATATATAAATATCCACAATGAATAATATAAGCTAAGTATTCATCTTACGAAACTAAAGAAGGAAGAGTAATTTAAGCCTTGAGCAAACAAAACAAAAGAAATAAAAATTAGAGCAAAAAGCAATGGAATGGAAAACAGTGGGAAAAATCAATGATCCCCCAAACTAGGCTGATAAGAGAATTTCCCATGAGAGTACAAGTTAGCAATTCTAAGAGTCTTTATGGTTTTACTGGAGTTGGCGTTGGTGCCTAAAGAGTACTGAGGCTTCCAACTTTAAGGCCTATCTGAGCAGTGTGGGCATTGTCGCAGTGTGATGTCTAAGAAGAAGCAACCTGACTTGAGTCTCCCGGAAGAGGACAATGAGTTTGGCAAGTTTCCTGCGGAAGACTGGGTTGGGTTAGATAAAGATGAAGATGTACTTGTCTGGGAAGATAATTGGGATGATGACAATGTAGAAGATGACTTCTCCAATCAGTTATGCACTGAGCACGAGAAGCAGGATTCCAAGACAGAGACTTTACAGCGACCAGAAATGCTACAAGAGAGTTTTACATGGACTGTGTACTAAATTCTAGGACAAAGAATCCAGGATGGGATACTTTGAAGAATATATTCATTTCATTATCTGCTGGGATTTATTTATGTTTTTTATGTCAAAAAGGTAAATAGATGTTTTGATTTAAAAAAAATAGAGCATTAAACAATTAAATCACTGGATAGCAACATATGAAAGCCAGGTCTCCATTTTGACACATGTAGTTTTAGAGAGTCAAGAGGAAAAGAGTAGAACAATCTATGTAGTAATGAATACTACATAGAGAGAGGCTGTAATGGATGAGAAGTAGGTGATATGTTTACCTTAACATAGAAATGTATGGGTACATAGAGAAGGTTTTTGGTGTGTGTGTGTGTGTGTGTAATCAGGTGAATATGAACAGACATTTCGTTGGTCAACAGAGAACATAAAGGACTTTTGAGTAACAATGGTCATAAAAATGTCCTAATAGCAATGAGAACATCTAGGGCTCAGATACTGTTTCAAATACCATTCTCTAATAAACAAGAAGTGGAGCTCTTTGAAGGAATGCTTGGCATTGGGACCAGGTCAGATGGAAATAGAGGAAAATCAATAACAACAGTTACAACAGGAAGCTGCATTGTGCTGCAACGTCTAAAGTTCAACTGCAACAAGCTTCTAAAGGTGAAAGATGGAAATTCTTAAGAATTAAATAAAGGCTCTGAGATCAGCTTGTGTTGTCATAACAATACACTATAGACCAGAGGTTCTAACCATGGCTTGTGACACCTTTGGGGGTCAAAAGACATTTCTGCAGGGGTTGCCCAAGATCATCACGAAACAGAGATGTTTACAGTAGGATTCATACCAGTAGCAAACTTACAGTTAGGAAGTAACAATGAAAATATTGTAATGGTTGGGGTCATCACAACATGAGGAACTGTATTAGAGGGTCGCAGCATTAGGAAGGTTGAGAATACTACTATACTCTATGTAACTTAAACAGTAGATGTTAATTTCTCATTGTTCTGGAAGGTGAGAAGTCCAAAAACAAATGTGTTAGAACCCACTAACACCTTGTGGCCCACTTCCTGAATCACACATGGCCACCTTTAACTTTGCATTCATTTGCTGGGGATGAAAGGGAGCTTGAACTTCTCTTTCTGTGGTAAGGATGCTAATCTTATCATGAGGCCTTACTCTCACAACTTCTAATCCCTCTTACCTCCCTGAGGCCTCACCTCCAAGTGCCGTTACAGTGAGAGTAAGTGACTTAATAAATGGATTTTAAGAAAAGCAATCATTCAATCATTTGTAAGATTACATCTCAAGGTGTGAAACAAAATCGCCATGGCTCTTATAAACAAATGATATAAACAAATGGTAAGATCAACTAAAAAATGAGTGGAGGAGAGAACTCTCCCATACTGGAAGCTTTTAACCAAAACTTACACAGTTACTCCAACCTCAACAAGGAGGAAGAAAAATTCCCCTCTCTAAGTGTCAGCTATATATGTAGTGACTTCCTTCCAAAGAGCACACTGTGAAAAGGACAAAGAGTAACTTCATAAAAACATAAACTGTAAAGATGTATCAATATAATCAAATAATTAACTGTGCTAAGTGTGCCAATCCACGCAAGATGTTAGTAACAACAGCTCTGCTTGAGAATATACAATCTCTTTATGCTGTCATCTCAAGTACTCTATATTTAAAATTGTCTTAAAAGTAGAATCTATTAAAAGAAACTACATGGCACTTATAATGCTGTGAGATAGGATAGAACGCACAAAATGATCAAAGTTAGATGCAGGGAGTAGAAAGTGCTAAATTTATGTAAACCCCAGAAGAGAAATGGCTTGAGAAGGTTTCCAACTGGGAAATACCCATGAATACATCATGGCAGGGAAGAAACGTGAACGAAACTGTGAATTCTGATCATAGCTGAAGTGAAGGAAGTATCACCAAGGATTCCAAATTGGAAGTTGTATGATTAAATGTATGAAAAAACTGGACGTGGTGGCACATGAGTATAATCCCAGCAGTGGAGAAGAGATTCCAGGCAGCTTGCTGGAACTTGCTACCCAGCCGCTTTAACTGACACTTGAAGTTGTCTGGCTTCCATATTTGCGCACACCAATGTGTGTCAGCATTGCCACATACATGTGCACTCACATGCAGTTGAACATGAACACACATGTATCCAAAAAATTGTTGGAGGAGGGTCTTGTTTCAGATGCTGGCTTCAGTGCCCTGCGATCTGGTTATTGCCCTGCCATGGGCATTGTTATGAATGTTGAACCATCTCCTGTATCCATGTGATATAAGGAATATTCCCCAGTTATCCCTGATTGGTCAATAAAGATGCTGAAGCCCGTGACTGGGCAGAAGAGAAGTAGGTAGAGTTTAGGTTCCTGAGCATGAGGTGGATGGAACACTAGGCAGGAGAGAAAGAGAGCAAAGGATGTAGCAGGAGAGAAGAAGGGAGCACAATGGTTGGATGGGATGGGTTAGGAGCATGAGGTCAAGAGAAGTATTTCATGAGGATGGGCTGACAGAGCAGAAGCCACCGGGAGTTTTCACATTGGCAAGCGATTGGCTTTTATGTGAGGTTTAGGGACAGTAGGATTAGAATAGCTCAGAATCTGCCCAAAATAGTGCCTATAGCTTAATAAATCAGTCTCTCTGTGTCAATCATTGGGGAACTCCTGGTTAAACAAAATTGCTGCCCTAATATAATTAATTCTATTAATCAATTTCCATATTGATTAATATATATCGAATAATAAATTAATTATGCACAAAACTGTGCGAAAAATTTGGTAAATTTTGAGAGAAACAAACACTGCAGGTTGGCTTAGGGAATCAACTTGCATTATCTCAAGTAGCAGATGATAAGTTGGGTTAGAACTTCGTCCAGTGTGTGAGAGCCCTTGGTTGTGAGAAACACAGGAAGCAGACCTTTAGGAAGAAGTGTGAAGACAGATGCAGAGTCACTGCTGTGGCCAGTGCTGTTCTGTGACGAGATGACAGAGACGTGAGTAAAAGCGGAACAGTGTTGTGGACGCCGTAGAGAGAAAGATACAGAGAAGAGGGAAAGAAGAAGAAGCAACAGCTGTACTTTCAATAATCTGCCGTTGAACTTAGTTAAATCACAATTCTTCATATTTTTCCTTGTACGACAAACAAGTTTTTTTTTTTGAGAAAGGCAGTGTCAATTTAAAATGGTTTAATGTTGCTTTGCCTCTAGGAGTAGTCCTGTGATCTGTCTTTGAGAAGTGAGACATCAGCAGAAGTCTGAGGGAAGTTTCGATATCCTGATTATATAAGGCACTCTCTGCTGGCATCTCCTTCTTGTCTACCCCGCCCCTTAGGGTCCCAAAGGGACAAGGACATGATGCCTAAGCTTCAGCTAGCACAGTGTAATTAAGAGAGAGAATGCCACATGGCGAGGGCAGCAGAGAGGTTCTTCATAAGATGATGGAATTTTCTCCAACCTTAACTTTACACGACAGAACAGAAAACATCTAATTTTCTGTTGTTTGTTCTGTTGAATTTATTGTTGTTTCATTTCTTTCATATTTCCAATGGAAAAAACGAATAATAAGTTAGTCTTGGGGTTTAAACACTAGCATGTTATGGAATAATGCTTTGTTAACTTTTAATTGGATGGAAGCAGATGAAGCTTTGCTCCTGGGAGAGGCACTTGGAGGCAGGGCACTGTGCACCCTTAGTTAAGTTTTAATTCAGGATACAGAATAATCTAACCACTTCGTGTATTCATGGCCAAGGTTCACAGCTCTCTCTCTCCTATAATAGCTAGAATACCCACAAGCCGTGAAACAATGAACAACTTGTCACCTACTATCCTCGTTGGCTTCTGTGTTGCTGCAATCAGATGCTGACCAAAACCAACTTGGCAAGGAAAGAGTCGGTTTCAGCTTACAATTTCAGCTATGATCCATCATTTCAGGTAGGAAGAGAACCTGGAGGCAGGGACTGAAGCAGAGGCCATGGAGGAATGCTGCTTGGTGGCTCTAGCTCCAGCTTGCTCAACTTCCTTGCTTATAAAACCCAGGATCATCTTCCCAGACGTGGCACCACCCACAGCAAGCTGGGCTCTCCCACATCAATCATTAATGACGTCACAAAAATGGCCCATTGTCCTGCTCACAGGCTAATCTGAAAGTCTGTTCTTCCCAGGTGATTTTTATTTGGGTCAAGATAAGAAAAACTGAATCGATGCAAGCCTCTGTTTGTTTTCTTTTTCTTTTCATTATTTTAAATTTTGAATTACAAATATTTATTTTTGTAATAATTAAAACATTAAACATTTGTTTTCTGTGTTAAGAATGTTTGTCATCACGTGTGTACGCACAGAACATTCCTGAATGCCAGACAAAAGTCTCAGACTGCCTGAAGATGAGTTGCAGATGGTCACAATTATCCGTGTAGGTATGGGAAACAGAACCCAAGTCCTTTGCAAGAGCAGCAAGTGCTTTTAACTATTGAAGTGAGTGTATATGCTGAAGGAAAACCAGAGAGTTAGAGAATATTCTGTCTCCAGAGTATGGTGAGAACAAACAAAGCCCTCATTCAGCAATACTAGCTACTTTAGCTTGGTTATGGTACTTAGAAACCCTCACAGCTTCTTACTGACATAGGCCAATAATTTGTAGTCATATTGGTTTACCCAGATAGTCCAGAACCACTGCTTCGCAGAGCATTAGCTCACCCAAGTCAGTTCCCACCAAGATTTGCACAGTTACACAGGAGCAACCTTCATGTATAGCTCTCTTAACCTTAGCTGTATTCTTGACTTTTACTTTGCAACACATTTGACATTTAATATTTCCAAACACTATCTCTTTGCTCATTTTAGAATGTATCTTAGATTATTCTACTATTTCCAAGACTTGGAATATGAACGTTTAGTCAGCTGTTTTCCAAGAAGTTTTCAGTAAAGTATTCTTGATTGAAAGTTTCTCAAAACTTAACTTCTTTGAAAAATATGTTGCTTCTCATTGTTACTCTCGAAAATCAAGTCCATGGCAAATCGCCTGCAAAGCGACATTGCCTTAATTACTT
>CM053756.1:16856752-16888922 GCA_028658305.1 Pachyuromys duprasi | reverse complement strand
GGATGTGAGTGTGGGGGGGGATGTGAGTGTGGGGGGGGATGTGAGTGTGTGGGGGGGATGTGAGTGTGTGGGGATGTGAGTGGGGGGATGTGAGTGTGTGGGGGGATGTGAGTGTGTTGGGGGATGTGAGTGTGTGGGGGGGTGTGAGTGTGTGGGGGGATGTGAGTGTGTGTGGGGGATGTGAGTGTGTGTGGGGGGATGTGAGTGTGGGTACTCACAGAGGTCAGAGGCGTGGAGTACACTGGAGGAGTGAGAAGTAATTATAAGTCATTCAATGTGGGTGCTGGAAACTGAACTATAGTCTTCTGGAAAAATAACACACATGCTCAACAATGAGCTCTTCCTACAGTCCTGAAATGAAATTCTATTTCATGTTACAATGTGGCAGACCTTTAGATGCATCATGCTTAGTAAAAAGAAGTCAGACCTAGAAGAACATGCGTTCTATGATTTCATTTATATGGAACACACCAAACAGGAAAATGTAGATTCAGAAAATCAATTGGTGATTTTTGGGGGGGAGGGCTGTTAAGTGATTTATTTTATTTTTTATATAATTACAGTATATTCACGTTGTATCCCAGCTGTAGTAGCCTCATTTCCTCCCAATCCCACCCTCCCTCATCTCCTCCCATGCCCCTCCCCAAGTCCACTGCTAGTGGAGGTCCTCCTCCCCTTCCATCTGAATCTAGTCTATCAGGTCTCATCAGGACTGGCTGCATTGTCTTCCTCTATGGCCTGATAAGGCTGATCCCCCATCAGGGAGAGGTGACCAAACAGCTAGCCACTGAGTCCATGTAAGAGACAGTCCCTGTTCCCCTTACTAGCGAACCCACTTGGTGATTTTTTTTAAAGACTGAGCAAAGAAAAGTGACAGTGAAAGGGGTAGGGAATAGAAAATGATTTATAAATGATCATGAGAATTATTTCTGGAATGTTAAAACTGTTCTGAAATTGAGAGATGGTGATGGTTGTACATTGTCTATAAATTTACTGCAAATAATTGAATCCTGTGCCTAAAACAAGTGACTTTTATTACTATAAATTATGATTCAATAAAATGGTTAGTAGAAGAAAAGTACAATGTACTGCTTGTCCAACAAAATTTATTTTAAAATATATTTTTAAGTCAGTGTATAATACTTTGTGTGGGGTTATATTATGTGGAGAATTATAAACAACTTAATCTATTCAACAGGAGATTAGTAAATTGTAGTAGATCCATGTGAGAATTCTCTATAATTAAGAAGATGATAAAATCATGTCTAGAAGATTAATAGCATGAGAAGACGTTCAGAGCATACACCCAAACTCAGATGCTTCTGCATGTCTAGACCTTATGACTTCAACATGTTTGTTTGCACATGGAACATGTTATTAACCTCACAAGCTACTCCTAATATACCTGTAATAGATTTTGGTCATAAAAATATGTGTTGTCATAACTACTAGTTGTTCTAATTCCGAACCAGTGGGCACAAAACATGGAGAAAATCTTCCTGCTGGTTCCAAGTGCAAACTCTCCTGAGCCACAGTGACAGTAGCAAGGTAGACAAAAATGTATGAACTCTTAATTGCTACTGTAATCAGCAATGATTGAGACAAACCACTGAAAGCAACAAATACATGTCATATCCCAGTGTTTTCTTCCAGGCCAGTCTTACTAAAACCATTTATGCATAACGCCAAATCTTCCCTCAAGATGTCATACTCTAACACTCTTCCCTGCCAGACAAGATGCTGTCTCTTTCTATTGTTTATGTCAGTTGCAAGTGTATAATTGGCTTGTTTCTGTTGTCTAATTAGATGTCATTATCAGATACTAGCTCCATCGCTAGACCCAAAGAAAGAAGGGTAAGCACGTTACAGTTGCTACGCTTTGTTCAGTTCATGCAAAGGCCCCTTCCTCCTCGTTTGCCTCTTCACAAGTCCTCATTAACCTGTTCACTTCTTCCTTAAATGTTATTTCTACCAATTAACCTTGATAGTACACGCTCCTCCAACGCGTCTGATTAAGAGTGTCCTTACAATCTATTTACACAGAATCACTGGGAATAAATATGAACATTTAATAGTGGTTACCTCTGGGAAGCACAATTACAGAATACTTTTATTCCTCCCCCCCCTTTGCTATTTTGCATATGCCACATTCATTTCACATGCATTCTAAAACTCTTTGCGTGTGCAATCTCAAAGGGGAGCCTAAACCATTGCCTGGCATCATGTTAGTTACTTCTCTCTCCTCTCGAACAAAATCCCTAGCAGAAACAATTTATGGGAGGAGAAGCTGATTTTGGTTTAGAATATCCCGCCATGGTGGAGACAGCATGGGGGAGCACATCCTGGCATAGGTGCATGGTAAAACATTTCTCAACATTTAGCAGTTTAGGGAGTAGAGAGATCAGGTAGAACCAGATGTGTGTGTATATATATATACACACACACACATACTTTTTAGGGCCTACATCCAGCAACCCATTTCTGCCTCAAGTCCCAAAGTTCCAGAACCTCTTAGAATAGTAACACCAGCTGGAGACCAAGTGTTCAAACTTATGAGCTTGTGGGGGCATTTCACATACAAACCACAACATCCATATTTCCTTTGCTCTTCAAAGCTTTAAAAAATGTCTGCAATCAATACCAATCTGGTGCAGTCTTTCTTAATGTTGGTGCTATTGACATTTTGAGATGGATAATTCTTTTTTGTAGGGAATTAATGTATTGCACACTATACAATGGTAAGTATTAGCCCAAGCCATAATCCACTAAATCCCGATAGCATCCTCCACTGGAGACAATTAAGAATATTACCAGACATTGCCCCAAATCTGCTGCAAGTGTGTGTGTGTGTGTGTGTACCAATACATGCGTAATTAAAAGTCACCATTTTATAAGTTCTCTTTCTGTCCTACAAGATTTCCATTGTATATGTTTGCATGTAACATCTCTAGGGATATAGAAAATAGAATCCTCTGTGGGCAGAGACTGGCCTCCCTTACCTGTAAATATCCTGATTAGCTCCATGCTGTTTGTCACCAGAGACCTAAGAACCAATACACAGTTTTCTGCGTAAATACTTAAGGGCACAGGAAACTTTCATAATCTCTAGATGTCTGTTTTGGTTCTGCCAACCTATTTATTCTCAAAACTTTGGCAGACGTGAGGATGGGCAATAAATAACAATGATAATGTCAACAGCCACTGAGGAATGAAGTTTTTATTGCAAATCACTACTTAGTATGCATAACTATGTGGGATTTTGATATCTATGTCAGCCACCATGTATTGTAGTCATGCTTAAAAACCAGCTTGTGTGCATTGATTTATTTTCACTGAACAGTCTTTCCAATCTCTCTGTTTTCACAGAAAAGCCTTCACCTTCATGTTCTAAGGTCATTATGAACTTTAGAGAACTTGGTAGGGGGAATGTTGCATTATTACAACTATTTGTTTCTATTCCAAAAATAAATGACTGATATGTATACTCATATGCATGATTCAAAAAAATAAATGAAGTGCTTATGAATTTAGTTTTAGCAATTTAGAGCTCAATTGCTTGTCAAATCAATAATTCACAGTACATCTATAATAACCCTTGTGTAATGATCAACCCCAAATTTATCTTTAAGTTATGCTTAAAGAAAACTACTTTCTGTCATCTATTAATGCAAACATTAGGTTACATTCCCTTCCTTTGTAAATACTGAAATACCAGATGCTTTCTGTAACTAAACAAAAGCATAAAACTTGAATAATTTATCACGAGGTACCTAATTTTCATCTTTCTATTTAGGATTTGCAAGAATGATAATCGTGACTTCAGATGTAATATTCTTTCTGCCTCACACATCCTCCTCAGCTCTGCATGACAAAAAAAATGTTTCCTTGTCATAGTGAAGTTTTATTTCTCCTTTGCCTTTCAAAAATCCTTGACTACCTTGGATGGATTTAGTCTTTGCACCCGTGGTCCTCCCACTTCCTGAATCTATCATGGTTCTTGTTACAGTGCACCTTTGTCACTTCCCATGTTGCTTTGTCTGGGTTGCAAAGACTTAGTACATGCTGGAGAGGCAAAGGTGGACTTTGAGAAAGTCTGGATTTGGGTAAGGAGGAGGTAAAGTTATTCTCTTGGGACTAGTTAATGAGAGCAGAACAGGAGGACTAGGGCGTGGTGATGACTGGAGATACAAACGAGCCAGCTCGCAAAACACAAACGAAATTTCCATTTCACAAATAGCTGGTATTCCCAATCTCCACCCAAAGTTTGGGGGAATTTTTTTGTTCAGTAAAGAGGAACGGTAAAGGATTATGTGACTTAAAGGATGGAAATGTTTGGCATGAGCGTACTGTACCTTCAGAATGCTATTGGGAGTGAATTTCTGTGGGTTTTGACAAACAAGAATTAAAAACCAATTTATTCTTTCCTGCATTTCTTGCCTTACCCCACTCCACACTGTGAAATATAAACACAGGTTTGTGCTAATACAAATGTAGGTTATGGAAATAATTATGTTAATAACAAGAGAGGAATGTTGCAGATGCAGGCAAAAATGATGTGCATCCTTTCATTACATATAGCATGACCTTCTACAACTAACAGCAACAATGGAACTCTCTTCCCTATTTTTGATTATGTTTCCTAGGCTGCCCTCAAATTTATGATCCTCCTGCTTCACAATAGCTGCTATTGTAGATATATGCCACCGAGCCATCACTGGAAATAATGGTGGAATATTATAACTTGTAAGTTTCTCATTTATTATAGTATAATCTCCATTTTCATGTTGCTTACTTTAATTCAGATCTTTATTTGGAAGTATTGTAATTCTTCAAGTAATTATAAAAGTAAAAGATGGGTATGAAATAATTTAGAAACACATAATGAACAAAATTATTCATAGTTAATTTATCATTAGGAAAAAAAGCTTTATGGAATCCTTAAATTATATCTGGAAGGCCTAAACCATAATAATTAGCAGAAATGCTGAATTTGAAATGACTGGTTTTCCAGATGGAATACTGCTACTTGAATCTTTGGAGAAATGTTTAGGGGAAGTAGCATAATTACAGATAGAAAGCACAATATCTCCCCCCACCCATTTTTTAGGGAAATGGTCCTTAGCATATAATGACAGCTTTAGTATGTTGCTTTTTCTGAAGAAAGAGGAAATTATTATGCCTTAGAGTTAACTGCCATAGCTTTTTGTACTTGATGTGGGGATAATTTAAACAGCAGTTCAGTAATGGTTACATTATTACAGTTCTTTTTAAATTGTTTATTAGCATAGTTTGCCTTGATTTATTCCATGACAGAGTCCCAGTAACAGTAACCAAATATCAAGGCAAGAGAGGGGCTTCTTTCTAAAACAGATAGCACAGTACCTGTCCTAGAGAGGCTGAGCTCCCTGAGAAGGCTCTTATTAGAGGCATTGAGAGTCCCAGAGCCCAGAAAGGGAAATTGAAACCTCATAGGTTTCACCCTAGGAGAAGATGGAAGCAGGGACAGCTATCTTTGGAGGAGGCTTTGGGAAGGAATTTACCCAGAAGAACTAGTACCAAAAGTCAGAGAGATGTCCAAGCACATGCCCCACAGTGCAAGTATGAAGGAGACTTGTGCCAAGAACCTGCTTAAAATTGCTGATGCCAAACTGTTTGGGCCATGCTGGGATTGACTGCCAAGATAATTCTCATTTGTTTTACCTAATTTTACATACTTTTAATATGTTATGATTTTTCTTATACTGGGCCTTTAGAATGGGTTGGGCATGTAGTTGACACTTAAAATGACAGATGAAGGAAAACTAAGACCATGTCTCTTGCATTTTTGTTGCTTGTTTGTCTCATCTATTGATACATAAAATACCTAATGATATACAGAATATCACTAGATAAACATGCTTTATGATATCATTGCATAGAAACATAAGCGTGCACCTGAGGAAGGATTATGAAGCGAAGCACTTCTCAAAATTCTGAATGAGGTTATTGTCCTACATTCATGCTCTGCTCATTACTACCATTTTATCTGTAAATTGCTGCTGTGGATACAGGGAGAAGGATGGTATTTATTAGGAATACCCCTGTTACTACATTACAGGCCTGTCAGATATGAATAGAACCCCTAAAGCAGAATCGGGTGGCTATCCTTAGTGAGATGGACATTGTAAGGCTGTTGGGAGGTTAAGGTATGACTTGCAAATAAAATATTTTTAAAGTAATTCTTTATTTTCGTGCACCACATGCATGCAGTGCCCACACAGGTCGGAAGAGAGTGTCAAATTCCTTGGAAATGGAGTTACAGATGGTTGTGGGCTGCCATGTGAATGTTGGAAACCAAATCATGGTTCCCTGCAACAGTAGCAAGTGGTCTTAACTGCTGAACCATGTCTTTAGCCCTGCAAATAAAATATTGATGTTTTATTCCTATCACCTGATGGGAGGGGAGGATAGAAAATAGGTATAAATATTGATGGGAATTTGTTTTGTTTTGTTTTTTACACAAGCCATGTTTCCTGGCTCTTTGTCATACTGCTGAAAGGCAAAATTAGTATCAGAAGAGCACTGATTGTGCATGAAACTTGTAAATTTATTTCAAAGCTTGGGGTGAATAACTCCACAAACTTAAAGAAAAAGCCAAACACTTTAGCTTTAGTAAGAGTTATAGGGTAGTTTAAAGGCATTAGGCAAAAGTGTATGAAGCTAAACTGAAGAGACATAAGGTATTCTGATCCAAAGAAAACAACTCCTTAAAACAAAAGGGGGAAGGGGAACACTTCTTTCTAGAAACACGCTAAATGCCTACTATGGCTCTAAGTGAAAGAGAAAAAACCTCATGAAAACGCCAAACTAAAGCAGGCAAAGGAAAGACTTTGGGGTACAGGACTAACATGATGGGATGTTGGAGTTCATTGCTCCATCCATTCTCACAAATACAGGATTGAGCAAAGTAGAAAACAAGCTCTTCTCTCCTCACTCCTCAGAGGAGCGAGTGTCGCTGCACAATGTTACAAACCAAACTGAAAGAATGACTGTTGAGAGCTGCCAGTGGCTGATTTCAGGAGCAGACTGGACAGGTCTGAGAGCTGAAAGCTCCGAGGACATCCAGACATACGGCGAGGAATCTCATACTTTCACAAGCTTTACTGCCGGACTCTCCTCTAGGTTCTCAGAGTGAACACTGGGAATGACTCCTTTGGTGTGGCAGGAAGCTAACTGTGTGGAGAACAGCAAAGTGTGCTTGTCTCCCAAAGGTCATCTACAAAGGCCACCATGCTTTCAAAGCAAGTAGAGACACAGGTTTATTCATAATCTCACCAACGTTAGGTGAGGGAAATGCTGAACTACATTCTACTCAGCCTTCCATGCAGAGAAATCGAAATTCCAAAGGCCAGTCCACATTAGTCACGCTGTCCATCTTAATAAGGGAAAACGTAAGATGTAGTTGGGAAGCACACAGGACTTTTATGAAGAAAACTACAAAATTACTGAAAAAAGTAAAATAAATAAATTTATGGAGAGTAGTTACATGTTCATTGGTAGAAATAGTCAATATACTCGAGAGGTTACTTCTTCCAATTTTCATAAGAGTTTTTAAAAATCCCATTGATAGGGGTGGAGAGAAGGCACAGTAGCTAAGAGCACCTACTACTGTTCCCCATGACATGGGTTCAGTTTCCAGTCCCCACATGCCAGCTAAAATCTGTTTGTAACTCAGTTCCAAAGAGTCCTATACATACATACATACATGCTGACAAACACTCAAACATAGAAAAAAAAGAAAATAAATATTAAAAAAATAAAAATCCCAGTGAGATGTTGCATGTAATTAATGAACTGTATCTGAATCATATGGACAAGTGGAATCTGGACAAGCCAGCACTGGAAGAAGTTAGAAGATCAATATCACCCAATGTCAAACCTTACTGTGAAACTATACTAATCTTGAGGGAATGATATTAATGAGGCAGTAGTCAAAAGAACAGAGGATCTGGAAGGAGACCCACATAAATATCTAGTTTTTTGACAAAGGAGCAAAAAGAATAAAATACAACAGAGGAAGATATTCCAAATGGAGTTCTAACAACTGGAAATTAAGAGATGAATTTTTATACCAGTTTTCTAAACTATCTCCATATAGGTCTTGAACCCAAATGTAAAAATGCAAAGCTGTAAAATTCCAAGATTACATAGGATAAAACTTTAATAACTTTGGGCATGACAATAACACCAAAAGCCACAAAACATGAAAGAAAAATTGATCAGCTAGACTTTATTACATTTAAAAACTCCCCAGTTTATAAAGATAACTTTCCACTGCCAAGAGATGAGAAGAGAAACAAACTTGGATAAACACATACATTTGCAAACCATGTATATGAATACAGTTATCCATATTTACAACAAATTTTTAAAACTGTCAAACAAGAAAATTAGCAGCCAGTTTAAAATAGATATATTGCCTCCATGAAAAACATATGCTGACCTGAAATAATCATACAAAAAGATGTTCAACATCATATGCTATTAGGAAAGAATAAACTAAGTACCATGAGACACCTATCAAAATTTTAAAAAAGCTGAAACCTTAACAATATCAAGTCCTAGGGGGTAGTAGGATGCAACAAGAATCATCTTATTGTTGATGGCAATACAAAGAATACAGTAGTGTAGAAGGCATTTTGTCAATTTCTTGCAAAACTAAACATATAAATGACATATATTCAACGAGTTGAGTATATATTCAAATAAGTTGAAAATGTTTGTCCTCAGAGAACCTGGAACATGAGTGTGTTTCAAAAGCTTTATTCTTAACTGCCCAAATTTGGAAGCAATAAAAAAGTCCTTCACTGACTGAGTGGATAAATAAATTGTGGTACATTCAGAAAATAGAATATTCTACATGAAAAAGATAAAAGTAACTGGGCCAACAAGATATCTCAGTAGGTAAATGTGCTTGCACACACATACATCACACACAAACACACACCATATACATAAATACATACATATATATGCATACATATAATAATAAAACGTTTAAAATATTTATTTATTTTATGTGTATATGTGTTGCCAGCATGCATGTGTGTGCACCACACACAAACCTGGTGTCCACAAAGGCCAGTAGAATGTGTCAGATTCCTTGGACAGGAGTTATAGACAGCTGTGGGTGACCATGTGGATTTGGAAGTTGAACCCAAGTCCTCTACAACAGTAGCCAGAGCTATTAACCCCTGAGCACATTGCCAGCTTTAAAAAAATATATTCCTATTTATTTTGAGAATTCTGTGTTTAGCTCTGTACTCCATTTTTTAACTAGATTACTTGATTTGTTGCTGTTTAACTTCTTGCTTTCTTTATATATTCTGGATATTAGCCCTCTGTCAGATATAGGGTTGGCAAAGATCCTATCCCAGTCGGTAGAATGTCATTTTGTTCTGATGACAGTGTCCTTTGCTTTACAGAAGCTTTTCAGTTTCATGAGGTCCCATTTATTGATTGTTGATCTTAGAGCCTGTGCTGTTGGTGTTCTGGTGAAGAAGTAGTCTCCTGTGCCCCTCAAAGAAATGTTCAACATCCATGGCTATCAGGGAAATGGAAATCAAAATGACCCTGAGATTCCACCTTATACCCATCAGAATGGCTAAGATGAATAACTCAAGTGACAACACATGCTGGAGAGGATGTGGAGAAAGGGGAACCCTCCTCCATTGCTGATGGGAATTTAAACTTATAAAACCACTTTGAAAATCAATCTGGTGCTATCTCAGACAATTAGGAATAGTGCTTCCTCAAGATCTTGCTATATCACTCCTAGGCATATATCCAAAAGAAGCCCAAAATATACAACAAGGACATCTGCTCAACCATGTTTGTAGCAGCTTTATTTGTAATAGCCAGAAGCTGGAAACAGTCCAGATGCCCCTCAACTGAGGAATGGATACAGAAATTGCAGTACATCTACACAATGAAATACTACTCAGCCATAAAAAACAAGGAAATCATGAAATTTGCAGGTAAATGGTGGGAACTGGAAAAGATCATCCTGAGTGAGGTATCCCAGAAGCAAAAAGACACACATGGTACATATTCACTTATAAGTGGATATTAGACATATAATATATGATAATCATACTAACATTTGTAAACCTAGAGGCTAATCAAGTAGGAGGACCCTGGATAAGATAATGTGATAGACTAAGATCAGATAGAAGGGGGGAGGACTTACCCTATCAGTGGACTCGGAGAGGGTCATGAAAGGAGTAGAGGGAGGGAGAGTAGGATTGGGAGAGGACTAGGAAGGGGCTACAGTTGGGATACAAAGTGAATAAACTGTAATTAATAAAAAATCAATAAAAATATTCTTAAAAGTACATAATTACTGAGACATAAAGAAAAAAAGTAGATTATGGGTCGAAAGAGGACAATACTTGTTCAAAGAGGAACATTCTATATACTGTATGAAAATTAACAGAGAAAATAAAATCATCCATGCTTGCCATGGTAGAAGGGAGAATTATTTATTCTGTGAAGCTGCTGTGTGTGATACTATAACGGTAAATACATAGTTTTAATGTTTCTCAAAACCTGAAGCCTGTACAATATCAAGATAGAACTGCCCTATAAATCACGCATTTAGGGAGATAACACTATATCAATGTAAAATGTCAACTAACCAACCAACCAGCCCACCAACTAACCAGTCAATACACTACTCCTACAACTCTGGTGCATCATTTTGGTAACGGGAGGGGCTCTGTGAATGTGGGGGTGGAGACACAGAGAAAGATCTCTTCACTTTTCTCTCAGTTGTCTTTTTGTCCGTTTGACACAAGCTGCTAGAGTTATTTGGAAGAGGAACCTCAACTGAGAAAATGCCTCTAACAAAAAGTCAAGTAGGCAAGAAGAAGTAGACAAAGTAATAGCAAAGTCTGTGAGTTTTTCTTTGTTGATGATTGATGTGGGAGGGCCAACCCAAAGCAGGTGGTGCCAGCCCCCAGCAAGTTGTCCTGAGTGGGTTAAACGAGCCCTCTGAGCAAGCCTGTAAGAAGCGTCCTCCAGGTTTCTGCCTTCAGTTCCTGATCTGACTTCACTAAGTGGTGGAGTATGAACTGACAGTTGTAAGATGAAATTTTTCTCCTCAAGTTGCTTTTGGTCAGGATATTTTATCACACCAGTATAAAGTAACTAAGACAACTACTCCTCAAATTTGTTACGAACCTTGAATTTGCCGTTCAGCCATGGAAAACAAGGACACCATGAAATTTTTAGCCAAATGAATGGACCTGGAAAAGCTCGTCCTGAGTGAGGTAACTGTCATCGGCTGTGTCAAAGCCGTTTTGGTGGCTGTTTGTCATTCAAGTCTCAGCATGGAAGACAGGCTTTTTCCAGGCCTTCCCTTGGAGTCAGGGAAGGATTTGCAAGTCCATTCGCCTTTTGTTTAGTGACAGCAGGTGGGAGAGCTTGTTTGAAATCTCAACTCTGCCTCACTTCCTTGTAATATTAACCCATTGTGTAAGCTGTTTGTATAAATAAACAAGGCTGGCTGGTCTCACTGCTTTTCGGGTACAGTGGGCATTCGCGCCACGAGCAAGCGGCCAGAAGCCTCTCAGAACATAATATGTGTAGTGTACATTATTAATTTCAATCCTCACTCCCGACTCAGAACCCCATTCTGCTCTGCTGGCAGGCTCCAGCAGGTAACCCAGACCCAGAAAGACACTTACAAGCGGATATTAGCCTTATAATATAGGATAACCATACTACAACCCATAGGCCTAAAGAAGCTAAGTAACAAGGAGGACACTAGAGAGGTTGCTTAATTCCCACTCAGAGGGCAAATAGAATATACACAGGAAGAGGTTTTGAAGAGAGGGAATAGGTTGGGTGTCTACCATAGATGTCTTCTGAAAGACTCCACCCAGCAAGGGACCGAAGCAGATGCTGAGGCTCACAGCCAAACTTTGGGCAGAGCACAGGATGTCTTACTGAAGAGTTGGAGGATAAAAGGACCTGGAGGAGACAGGGACAGGAACTCCACAAGGAGACCAACAGAGCCAACAAATATGGGCACAGGGGTGCCTGCGGAGACTGATGCACCAACCAAAGACCATGCATGGAGAGGACCTAGATTCTTTGTTCAGATGTAGCCAATAGGCAGCTGAGTTTCCATGTGGGTTCCCTCATAAGGGAGCAGGGACTGTCTATGACATGGACTCTGTTGCCCACTCTTAGATCACTTCCCCAGGCCACAGAGAAAGAGGATGCAAGCAGTCTTGATTATACTTGATAGGCTGGGGTCAGTTGGTAGGGGAAGAGGACTCCCCATTTATGAAGACTAGGGGAGGGGGATAGAAGGGAAGGGAGGGAGGTAATGGAAGGAGAAGGTGGAGGGGGCTAATATCCAGATACAAAGGGAAAAAATTTAAAAAAATAAATAAATAAAACTCCTTGGCAAAAAGAAAGACAGACAGAGACAGAAAGAAAGAAAGAAAGAAAGAAAGAAAGAAAGAAAGAAAGAAAGAAAGAAAGAAAGAAAGAAAGAAAGAAAGAAAGAAAGGAAAGTAAAATGCATTTGAAAAATAAACGATAGACATCAGTGTGCATTTAAAGACTCTCTATATGTGGGACCCAATTAGCTCATTAAAAATGCTCTGTATGCAAGTGAAATGTGCCCTCATGCCCAAAAAATGTTTTCAAGACACCGGATATTTACAAAACCATACACACAGATCACTCAGATTCCTGCCAGCTTCATATGTAGAGCCAAGAGTCAGTTTTCTAGATCTAAAGGGGAAATAACAAAGGAGAATGCTAGGTCTCTTTCTCAAGGGGTGCCTTTGGTTAGGGGCTTGTAAGAGATCTTCAAATCCTAGAAGACCACCTCTAAAAGACAAGACAGAGTTCAAGTGATGGGGGAAGGGGGAGGTCACCACTGCATCTGTTACACCAAGAGGAAGGGCTAAATCATGTTCCTTTCACCCATACAATGTCTTGACCCTATATAAAACCTCAGAAATATGTCGAAGCAGATGGATATTGGCTATCTAATACTTTGGTCTGTTACTATCTTGGGCTCAGATATTAATCTGAGTTAAGAGGGACAGAAAGAGACTTGTACAGCTAAGTTGGTGGACCGTGATTTATGCGCAACACAAAAGCAAGTGCATACATGCCCCAACTTAATTACAAAGCTGAGTAATTGCTCTGGTGGTGAGTCTAATAAATTAAACTCTTGTAATATGCACAATTATATTTTCAATAGAAATTCGCAGAACATGGCAAGAATAATCAGATATTTCTTCTCTGGCTTCGGGGTAGCCACAAGCTTCATAATCATGATGTCATAATTATGCTTTATATCAGAATAACCAAAGGTTTCTAGCATTAAAAATACCTCTCTATTCAGCTCACTACTTATTGATTGAGTGCAGCTCTGTAAATAGCAATATTCCAAACTGGGGAAATGAAGCCAATAAAACAGACAGTTATCAGCCACAAGAAAAGACAGATAATAAACCTTTGTAAGCCAAATGTGAATCAGAATGTGATAAGTTGTATAGAATTTAGGCCAAGTAGATTGTAACTTAAGGGTAAAATGCCAAGAAAATGACAGACTGTCATGTGTAAAATATGAGAAGTAACACATTACTGGAACAGCAAGCAAGTTGTAGGTAGGGTACTTAGAACGCGTGTGGTTAACCTACAAAAACATGAGGATAAAGATGGAAAGGTGATTCCCCCCCCTCCAAAAAATTGACTATGTCCTAGTCCTCGAATGAATATTACAAAGTTTGACAAAAAGGAATTTAGGCTGTCCATGAGACTGAGGGTTCTAATCAGCAAACCGTAAACAAAAATGGGGACAGTGACTTATTCAGGTGAGCCAAGGCAAACATCAACTTTTTTTCTTTTTCTTTTTTTATTTTTTAATTTAATTTTATATCAATCACAGGTTATGTACTTTGCATCCCAGCCATAGCCCCTTCCCGCATTCCCTCCCTATCCTTCCCATCCCTCATCTCCTCCTTGCTCCTTTCCAAGTCCACTGATAGGGGAGGCCCTCCTCCCCTTCCATCTAACTCTAGCTTATCAGGTCTCTTCAGGATTGGCTGCAATGTCCTCTTCTGTGGCCTAGCAAGGATGCTCCTCCCTGGGGGGGGGGGGTGGTTGAAGAGCCAGCCATTGAGTTCATGTCCGAAATAGTCCGTTCCCCTTATTAGCGTACCCACTTGGATATCAAGCTACCATTTGCTACATACAAGCAGGGGTTCTAGGTTATATCCATACATGGTCCTTGGTATATCTGGCACAGGGGTCTTTTACGAAACATCAACTTCTAAAGCAAAAGAGGAGATTCATGTGATGTGATACCGACTTGCAGTTTGAATAAGGGAATTCTGAATCAGGGAACAGGGGCAACCTCTAAAAGCAGGAAGAAAAAAATCCCTGCTCTTAGTCCAGCAAAACCCAAGTCAGTCATGGATGGCATTCTAAGGAGAATAAAGTTACGTTGTTTTAAGGCAAGATACTTAGGTAGTTTACTGCAGAAAGTTTGTTGTACCAAGTAGATAAAAATCTAATATATACAATGAAACAGACTGTGAAAGAAGTCATTAAAGTGTCTTGAATGCCACTATAAGGATCAAGTTTCTAAGTGAGTGAATAGGGTAAGAATTTCAGGTTTTGGACCTGGGAATAATGCATTTTGACTGGGTCAGAGGATCCTTCCAGCTGTTAAGTGCAGAGACACCTGCAGTTAGGGATGGATGTTTACAGTTCCTGAGGTAGGTTTATGCTGGATATATAAAAAAGTTACAAATTGATTTTTTTTTAATGAGACAGGGTTTCTCTGTGTAGCCTTGGCTGACCTGGACTTGCTTTGTAGAACAGGCTGGCCTCAAACTCACAGAGATGCCCCTGCCTCTGCCTCCCAAGAGCTGGGATTAAAGGGGTGAGAGTGCAAGGAATCTTGTGAAAGAAGGGGGAGATAGAAAGCCCTGGAGGGTACAGCAGCTCCATAAGGAGAGCAACAGAACCAAAAAAGCAGGGCACAGGGGTCTTTTCTGAGACTGATACCCAACCAAGGACCATTTAAGGAGATACTCTAGAACCCCTGCACAGATGTAGCCCATAAAAATTCAGTCTCCACTCTTCGACCCTCCCCCATACATGCCAGGGAGTAACAGCCTGGCTAGATCCTGGGGGAGGACATTGCAGCCAGCCCTGAGGAGACAAAATGATCTGGGGTTGGATGGAAGGGGAGGAGATCCTCCCCCGTTGGTGGACTTGGAGGGGGTGGGGAGGAGATGAGGGAGGGTTGGGGAGGGTGGGAGGGAGTGAGGGAGGGGGCTACATATGGGATGCAAAAAACCTAACCTGTGATTGATATAAAAATAAATAAATTTATTAAAAAAAATTCAGTCTCCAAGTGGGTATCCTAGTAGGGGAACAGGGACTGTCTCTGCCATGAACTCAGTGGTCTGATCTTTGATCACCTTCCCCTAAAGGGAAGGTGGGAAGGGGGTGGCAGCCTTACTAGTCGACAGAGGAAGACAATGTAGCCAGTCTTGATGAGAACTGATAGGCTAGGGTCAGATGGAAGGGGAGGAGGACCTCACCTATCAATGGACTGGGGGAGGGGGATGGGAGGAAAAGAGGAGGGACAGCAGGAATGGGAGAGGAGGAGGGAGGAGGCTACAGCTGGGATACAAAGTGAATAAATTGTAATAAATTAAAAATTAAAAAATATTTTAAAAATCAAAGTTACTTATTTTTTCTTTTTAAAAATTTTATTATTAGTTATATTTTATTAACTCTGTATCCCAGGTGAATCCCACTCCCTCATTCCCTCCCAATCCCACCCTCCCTCCCTCCTCTACTCAGAGCCCCTTTCCAAGTCCACTGATAGGGGAGGACCTTCTCCCCTTTCATCTGGCCCTGGTTTATCAGGTCTTTTCAGGACTGCCTGCAAAGTCCTCCTCTGTGGCCTAAGAGGGCTGTTTCTCCCTTGATGGGTGGGAAGGTCAAAGAGTCCGCCATTGAGTTCATGTCAGAAATAGTCCCTATTTCCCTTACTAGGGTACCCACTTGAATACTGAGCTACCATGAGCTACAGGCAAGCAGAGGTTTTAGGTTATATCTACCCATGGTCCTTGGTTGGACAAACAGTCTTTTGTAGGACCCCTGTGCCCAGATATATCCTTGTGGTCCTTGTGGAGCTCCTGTCCTCTCCAGATCATTTTAACTCCCCCTTCTTTCAAGTTACAGATTTATTGATTTGGATTTAAGAAATCATGAAAGGACTAGAACAGGTAAAAAAGAATAGGAGCAAGGATTGGCCATTTGTCCCGTGTCTATTGCAGAGTTGATGGATTTCTACCATTCGACAGGATAAATTAGCATAATGAGCATTTTTCGCATCCTCAAAAGAAGTCTGCTCAGTCCCTGAGATTTATGACAATTAACCAGTTGGCCAAATAACAAAGAAAACTCATATACATACTGTTACTATTTAGGCAGTCTGCTTCTGGGTTTCCTAGCAACCTATGATGTCATCATGTGTTTCTTGCCAGAGCCACACCTGGCAGGCATGATTAAGTTGCTCCTTGAAAGGATCAACTTACTACTTTTTTGCTCTCTTGCCCTTTTGCCTTCTTAATCTTTCCCTTTCCTGTTCTCTCCCCTTTCTCTGTTGGAATGGCTCCCTCCTGTCCCCCATCACCTCTCACTCTCTCCTTCTCTCTCTCTTTCTTCATCTCCATCCAATAAACCTCTTTCATATAAAATCTGTGGGCATCATCATTTCATTGGTCCTAATATTGGTGCGTTGGCAGGGAAGAGCTCTCCTGGTAGCACCTGGTCTGGGCACACCAGGAACCCTTAATCGGATCATGATGCCTGCAACAGATTTTTCTTCTGCTATCCCTAACCACCACTCAACCATATATGCCTCAAAACTGATACTTTCTCTCAACTGTCCTGACGTTACCGCCCACCTGTCCCTCTGCTCAAGAACACTCGTACTTGGCATCCAGACATGTGCTCTGAGCACCTGGGACAAAACGGACACTCAGGCTATGCCAGAATGAAGTTGGGGAAAATCAAACAATCATGCCAGGCACTGAAACTGCCGCTTTGTACACAGACACAGCCTGCCTCTACACTATTGCTCTTAGGTAAGCAATTGTTGGGGACTCTGCACACACACAGATAATTTTAGATCATGCTGCTGCCTCAGGGCCCACAGGCGAAGTTTTAAATCTCCAACGGAATGCCTGCTGCAAGAGGCTGGCTTGCAGAGGATTGTTTTCAGTTGCTCAGACTACTGATCAGCCGAGCCACACAAGACTCAGACAGTTTCGAGTTGGGCCAGGACAACCATCCCACCAGCAAGCACCTGGTCTCACCAGGTGGCCGCCGCTATGACCACTCACAGCACCTGGTAAGCCACCATGTTGATTTTGCGATAAGAACGGTGGAGGCAGTGCTTCACTGCCATCTCCACTAAGGGCAAGCACGTGGTTTCACCACCATCTTAACTTAGGACAATCAAAGGCAGTCACATGACTGGCAGCCATCTTGATTATAAAAAACAGACAGACAACAACACAAAAAGCTGTGTCTTCCCCCACTACCAGCTGCTTTTACTACTTTGTTTCTGTCCCACTGTTTTTGGAGCTGCAAAACTGCAGTCTCTTGTGGACCCTAAAAGGCCACTGTGCTCTTCCTACCTCCATTCAAAAGCTGCCTATCTGCCCCCATCCTTTCTTGTGGATGAGATTCTGTCTATGAGAACTCAGCCTTACTGCTGATAAAGCCCTGTTACCATGCCCTGAGGTTCTCCCACTGAGCCGGGCTAAGCCCATGACTTGCCATGCTGTTTGGTTGATGAACCACTAGCCGCCTGATCTATTTCCATTTCTCCTTTCTCGTTTGCAGAAAAGGCTTCCACATATTCTCTGCTCTTAGGGAAACCGCTGGCTTCTACACCTATATTTGCCTTACTCAAATGTCTAATATCCACTAATATCCAGTAACACTAAGAATGACCCATGAAGTAAAAAACAATTCCCTATTTCTCTTTTCTCAAAATCTTGTCTGTGTCTCCCCGCCTGCTCTCTCACTAAATATACTCTGTGATTTCTTTTCATACTCTCAAAAACATCTTTAAAAAATTGAACTGTAAACTTTACGGTGACCACGTGGTATGAAAAACTTTAATCATAATTAATTCTCTGTCTATTTTATCTCCTTTTAGACTAGGACAGCAATAAGTCTCATTTTAAATTGGTATGGATTTTTATAAAAATTCAAAGTTACGTTTAACAATATATATGATTCAACCCCGGTTCAAAATAACTTTTATATGATGTTAAAATTTCAGCATTATAAAGGTCTATTCAAATTAAGCTAATTTAAAGTGTACACCTAACTACGTATGTCTTTATCATTCCTAAATTAATAAATACTGTTTCTCCTGCCTATGATCCAGATTCACTGCTAGGCTTTCTGGCTAATAAGTTTGCTATACTAAATTCAAATGTAATTTTAAAAATGCTTTATACTGCTCTACTATATTGTTGGTTTTAAAACTCATAACTCAGGGGTTACTACATACAAGTTTTAACCAATACTAAAAATAAAGATCTATTAATTTTAGAAACATTTATTTATGTTAAAACTTGATCATTGTGCTGTATCTTCACTATGAAAAGGTTAAAATATGCTTGGTCTTATTTTATTAAAAACGGTAGCATTATTAATCTATAGTATAGCCTTAGACTTTTATAAGCTATTAAGATTTTATATACTAAATCACACAGAAAACTGTTATGCTCTCACTTTAATGGACTATATTTATGACTTTTAAGGCTCCAACTTAAACAGGGACAAAACCTAAAGTCCTAATATTTAATGCTTAACAAATGCAAGTTAATAGTCAGTCATCTCATAGATAATCAAGTCCTTTAACATGTTCAAAAAATATATTTATAGCTTTACAGATGCAGGTACCGTCTCACTGCTTACTTAATTAAACAGCTGAGGATGGTCCCTGAGTCCCCATACAGGAGTTGGTAAAAATAATAAAAGAAGAGTCTTCCCGACAGGTTCATCTTCAGCAAAAACTATGCTCCAGACCTTGGCTGCTGCTCTGAGGCTGTTGGCATTCCCACACAGAAAACAAGAGGTCTGCAATGTCCTATCCTGCCAGGGAAGAGCCTAAAGTCAACTCTGCCAGGTAACTATTTCAAATACAGCTGAAAGGGACACTGGTCCCGTGGCTGCTTCAACAAGCCACATACTGCCTGCTGGCAGACTGGCTTCTGGAAGTCAAAATGCCCACATGCAGGTTTGTCCTCTGTCCCCAGCCACAGAGGCTCAACCAATATGAGAGCCATAGACACTACCAGCCTTTGAGCTCCTTGGCCTGGTGGAGGGCAAATGGCTTCTATATTCAGCAACCTCTACCATGGTTGCCCAGCCCAGGGTTACATTGCAGGTCTGTTTTTGCCTCACACTGGGGCTGTACAGACATATTGCCAACTTCTGCCTTGGGAGACTTCAGATACCTTCTCATTTGTCTTCATATGCAGGAGACCAGGCCTTAAGCCTCAGTCCGAGAGTTGCTACTGTCAGGCCTAGAAACAATACACCTTGTTTCCAGACTAAAGAAACAGTCTTCAAATGTAACCTTTTACCATCCCTTCAGCTAAAGGACAATAAATGTTCATAGCATTCTTACCTATGTCTCATGGTAAATAACTAGATACAAAGGCCTAAGAAAAATGTTGTTTGGGGGATCTAAGAAAGAGTTTTAAGGTTGGTAAACGCTAGTTATAGATGTTTGAGGGTCTAAGAAAGTGTTTTAAGGTTGGTAAATGCAGGTTATAAAAGTTGCAAGGTCTAAGGTGACTTAGGTATCCTAAATAGGTAAAAATACTTAATATCTCCTCCTGTTGCTATGCTACTGTCATATTGACTGTCCAGAGCTTTGACCTTTATCAATAGAGATCTGATTTATTAATCTAACTCTAATAAAACATTCTACTATACCACCCACTATCATGGTTCTAAGCTCAAGATTTTAAATCTCCTTTAAATCTCCATAATGTGTAATCATACTAAAGGTTAAGATCAAGTGAGCTTTTATCCCTTCTACTTCATGAAAGGCTTCTGCCTTTTCAGAGGTCACCTTAAAGAATGCTTATGCTGTTAACACAAATGTGTATGTCTACTGCCTTCTTCCATAATGTGTATTGCACTGCACATTACGATTATGATGCTAACATGTCTAAAGTTTTATCTCCTTTGTGAAACTTAAAAGAACTTCCTGTAAACTGCAGGAAATCCACCTGAATCTACCTCTCAGGTCAATTGGGTTCCAGATAAGTATTGAACCTATTGCCTATCCCAGAGGGTGGTATTCCTCCTCTTTCCCTGGTTTTGGGACTTCCTTTTCCTGGCTACTTGATTGCTCCATTCCTACACCCAGCACCAGCCATTTGGTGAGCCTTCACTTCTGGCTAGTACAAATGCTTCCTACTGCTCCAGCCAACCTACATCCAAACCCTTCATCTAGGACCATCTTCTGCCTTGGGTAAGATTTTCCCTCTGCTGGTACAGTTTCTCTCCCTCCTCCTCTCACTTGTCTATGAAAATCCTAGTGCTAGATAAATCGTGTCTGCTGTGGACAACTGTGCCCTGGGTCTCTGGCCAACCCTGATGAGCTGTTGGAACAGATTGTGCCAATCTACTGAGTCAAACCTTGATCTTGGGATGCCTTGACAGGTCATTGACTCCTACCTGCCTAATGGGAATCATCCATTTGTCCATCCCTCCTCTGGGATGTCTTATGGAGAATTTCAGATTTCTATACCTAGTGTCTGCTTTAAGGGACTCTAATCATACACACCTCTGTAACCAAACTTGGCCTCAATTTCCTTAGATGACAGAACCAAAGCAAAGCCTTTTTAGTTACTACCAGTGATTGCATAAATGGAGGTTACCTCAGGTAAATGAAGGTTACCATGTTCAAGTCTCATTGATCCAAACCTTCCACCTCTGTTAGCTCTCCCAAAAGCTTTAAATGTACACCTAAAGGAATTTTCTCCATAACCTACTTAAACTGTGTCTTCTGCCTATGTATATGTTTCAGTATCCTGTAAGACCTAGGTGTTTCCTACATCCATGATGGTGCAAAGCAGCAACCACAGGTGTCCCAGTCTGACCTCAGACTTCAATCTAGCTGAACCTGCACTTTCCCTCCAAGCCATGGATGTTCTCATAGACCCTGGACAGCATCAAAACAGCCTGTTCTTCCTGGACTTGACCAGCATCTCAGCCTCTTGACCTCCTACAGCGCCCCTAGTGTCAGCAGGAAGTAGGCAGAAGAGAATCTATATCCATTAATCACTTATTATTAACAAAGGTCTGGAATGGAATGATCACCTCCCCTTGGGGTGCAGCCTTGCCAGACCATAGAGGAAGACAAGGCAACGAGTCTTAATGAGACCTGATAGGCTAGGGTCAAATAAAAGGGGAGGAAGGCCTCACCTATCAGTGGAGAAGGGGAGGGATATAGGGGGAGAAGAGGAAAGAAGGGTGGGATTGGAAGGAACTGAGGGAGGGGAACACAGACTGGATACAAGTTGAATAAATTTTTTCGTATCCACTTTAATTAATTTATTGTTTATAAATTAAAGTATTTAATTTACTTTTTATAAAATAAGTTTATTCACTCTGTATCCCTGCTGTAGCCCCCTCCTTCATCCATACCCGATCCCTCCTTCCCTCCCTCTATCATCTCCTCCCATGCCCCTCCCCAAGTCCACTGATAGGGGAGGTCCTCCTCCCCTTCCCTCTGACCCTAGAATTTCAGGTCTCAACAGGATTGGCTGCATTGTCTTCCTCTGTGGCCTGGTAAGGCTGTTCCCCCATCAAGGTGAGGTGAAAAAAGAGCCAGACACAGTTCATGTCAGAAAAAGTCCCTGTCCCCATTTCTAGGGAACCCATTTGGAGACTGAGCTGCTATGGGCTATGTCTGTGCAGGGGCTCTAGGTTATCTCCATGCATGGTCCTTGGAGTAACAGTCTCAGGAAAGACACCTGTGACCAGGATTTTTGGTTTTGTACTCTCCTGGGATAGCTCCAGTCCCTTCCAGGCCTTTCTATCTCCTCCTTATTTAATAAGATTCCTTGTATTCTGCCCAAAGTTTGCCTATGGGTCTCAGCATCTACTTTGATACCTTCTGGGTAGAGTCTTTCAAAGGCCCTCGGTGATAAGCTCCTGTCCTGTTCACTGTTTTCTACCTGTTCCAAAGTATGTCCCATTTGCCTTTCTGAGTTAGCATTGATCATCTTACCCAGAATCCTCCTTCATGTTTGGCTTCTTTAGGTGTAACGCATTTAGTATGTTTATCTTATATTATATGTCTAATATCCACTTATAAGTGAATATATATAGCATGAGTGTCTTTCTGCTTCTGGGTTACCTCACTAATGATGATCTTTTCTAGTCTCCACCATTTACCTGCACTTTTCATGATTTCCTTGTTTTTAATAGCTGAGTAGTGTCCCAATGTGTAAATGTACCATAATCTCTGTATCCATTCCTCAGTTGAGGAATATATGGGTTGTTTCCAGATTCTGGCTATTACAAATAAAGCTGCTATGAACATGGTTGAGCAAATGTCCTTGTTGTACAGTTGAGCATATTTTGGATTTATACCTAGGTATGGTATTTCTGGATCTTGAGGAAGTTCTATTCCTAATTGTCTGAGAAAGCACCAGATTGAGTTCCAAAGTGGTTGTACTAGTTTACATTCCCACTAGCCATGGAGGAGGGTTCTCCTTTCCCCAAATCCTCTCCAGCATGTGTTGTCACTTGAGTTTTTGATCTTGGCCATTCTGATGGGTATAAGGTACAATCTCAGGATCGTTTTGATTTGCATCTCCCTGATGGCTAAGGATGTTGAGCACTTCTTTAAGTGTTTTTCTGCCATTCTATATTCCTCTACAGAGAATTCTGTTTAGTTCCGTACCCCATTTTTAATTGGATTACTTGATTTATTGCTTTTTAACTTCTTGAGCTCTTTATATATTCTGGATATCAGCCCTCTGTCAGATATAGGGTTGGTGAAGATCCTTTCCCAGTCCGTAGGCTGTCATTTTGTTTTGACAACAGTGTCCCTTGCTTTACAGAAGCTTTTAAGTTTCATAAGGGCCATTTATTTATTTATGATCTTAGAGCCTGTGCTGCTGGTGTTCTGTTCAGGAAGTTGTCTCTTGTGCCAATGAATTCAAGGCTCTTCCCCACTTTTTCTTTTAACAGGTTTAGTGTATCTGCTTTTATGTTGAGGTCTGACCCACTCAGACTTTAGTTTTGTTCAGGGTGATAAATATGGATCTATTTGCATTTTTTTTACTTGTAGGCATCTTGTTAGACAAGTACCATTTGTTGAAGATGCTCTCTTTTTTCCATTGTACTCTTTTAGCTTCTTTGTCAAAAAATCAAGTATCAGTAGGTATGTGGGTTTACTTTTGAGTCTTCTATTTGATTCCATTGTTCCACCATTCTGTTTCTGTTCCAATACCATGCAGTTTTTATTACTATTGTGCTGTAGTACAGCTTGAGATCAGAGATGGCGATAGCTCCAGATGATCTATTGTTGTACAGGATTGTTTTAGCACTTCTAGATTTTTGTTTTTTGTTTTTTCCATACGAAATTGAGAATTGTTCTTTCAAGGTCTATAAAGAATTGTGTTGATAATTAATGGGAATTGCATTGAATCTGAAGATTGTTTTTGGTAGGATGGCCATATTAATCCTATGTTAATCCTATAGATCCCTGAGTATGGGAAATCTTTCCAACTTTGATATCTTCTTCAATTTCCTTCTTCAGAGACTTGAAATGTTCCAAACAGGCCTTTCACTTGCTTGGCTAGAGTCACAGCAAGTACTTCATGTTATTAGTGGCTATTGTGAAGGGTGTAGTTTCCCTAATTTCTTTCTTGGTCCTTTTGTCTTTCATATACAGAAGAGCTGATGTTTTTTTTGTTTTTGTTTTGTTAATTTTGCATCCAGGCATTTTGCTGAAGGTGTTTATCACCTGAAGGAGTTCTCTGGTTTTTGGGGTCGCTTATGTATACTATCATATTACCTGCAAATACTGAAACTTTGACCTCTTCCTTTCTGATCTGTATTCCCTTGATCTCCTTTTGTTGTCTTATTGCTTTAGCTAGGACTTCAAGTACTATGTTGAAGAGATACAGAGAGAGTCGGGCTACATCTGAGCAGGGGTTCCAGGTTATATCCATGAATGGTCCTTGGTTGGAGTATCAGTCTCAGAGAAGACTCCTGACCCCAGATATTTTGGTTCTGTTGCTCTCCTTGTTCTGTCTAGGTCCTACTGTCTCCCCCTTCTTTCATAAGATTCCCTGTACTCTGCCCAAAGTGTGGTTATAAGTCTCAGCAGATGCTTTGATACACTGCTGGTCAGAGTCTTTCAGAGGTCCTCTGTGGTAGGCTCCTGTCCCATGTCCTGATACAGAAATTATGGTACATTTATACAATGGAATACTACTCTGCTATTAAAAACAAGGGAATCATGAAATTTCCAGGCAAATGGTAGGATCTAGAAAAGATCATCCCAAGTGAGGTATCCCAGAAGCAGAAAGACACACGTAGTATATACTCACTTTTCAGTTGATATTAGACATGTAATATAGGATAAAACTACAAAAATCGGTACACCTAAAGAAGCTAAGCAAGAAGGAGGACTCTGGGTAAGATGATCAATCCTTACTCAGAGAGAGAAGTGGAATGGACATTGGAAGAACTCTACTTCTTTTTTAATAATGCTTTTAGGTGTGCTGTTAAGTTGTTAAGTATGAGATGTTTCAAACTTCTCTCTGGAAGCACTTAATGCTATGAACTTTACTCTTAGCACTGCTTTTATTGTGTCCCATAAGTTTGGGTAAGTTGTGCCTTCATATTCACTGAATTTTAGGAAGTCTCTAATTCCTTTATTCATTTCTTCCCTGATCAAGCTGTCATTGAGTAGAGAGTTGTTTAGTTTGCATGTGTACGTAAGCTTTTTATTATTTCTGCTGTTGTTGAGGTCAAGTTTTAGGCTATGGTGGTCTGATAGGATCTTTTTGTATCTGTTGAGGCTTGCTTTGTGCCCAACTATATGGTCAGTTTTGGAGAAGGTTTCCATGAGGTGATGAAAAGAAGGTATACTCTTTTAAATTTTTGTGAAAAGTCCTGTAGACATCTATTAGGTCCATTTGATTTAGAACCTCTGTAACCTCTGTGTCATTATTTCCCTCTTTAACTTCTGTCTGTATGATATGTCCCTTGGTAAGAGTGGAGGGTTGAAGTCACCTACTGTTATGGTACTGTGATCTATGTGTGATTTAAGCTTTAATTATGTTCCATTTACAAATTTGGGGCATAGATGTTCAGAATTGTGATGTCCTCCTGGTGGATTTTGCCTTTGATGAGAATGAAGTGCCCCTCCTCATCTTTCTTTTTTATTAATTTGTTTGAAAGTCTATTTTATTAGATATTAAGATAGCTACCTCAGTTTGTTTTCTGGGTCCATTTGCTTGAAAAAAAATTTTTTGCAGGCCTTTTTTTCCGAGGTAGTGTTTATCTTTGTTGCAGAGGTGTGTTTCTTGGATGCAGCAGAATGTTAGATCCTGTTTCAGCAACCATTCTGTTCATCTGTGCCTTTTTATTGGAGAGTTGGGTCTGTTGATGTTGATAGGTAATAGTGACCAATGAATGTTAGTTCCTTTTATTGCAGAGTTGGTGGTGTTACTGTGTTTCAATGCTTGTTTTCTTTTAATTCTTTGTTTTGAAGTTATCTATATAGTGTGTTTTCTTGGCTGTAGTTGATTTCATTGGACTGGAGTTTTTCATTCTGTAGGGCCATGTTGCTGTGTAAATGTTGTTTAAGTTTAGTTTTGTCATGGAATATTTTGTTTTCTCTTCTATGTTGATTGAAAGCTTTGCTGGGTATAGTAGTCTGAGTTGGCATCTGTGTTCCCTTAACGCCTTCATGACATCTGTCCAGGCCCTTCTGGTTTTCATATTTTCTGTTGAGAAGTCTGGTGTTATTTTGATAGTTCTACCTTTATATATTACTTGACTTTTATCCCTGACACTTACAATATTTTTTTTCTTTGCTCTGTAGTTTCAGTGTTTTGACTATTATGTGCAGTAAGGAGCTTCCTTTTTTTTTGGTCTAGTCTATTTTGTGTTCTTTAGGCCTCTTGTAAGTTTATGGACATCTCTGTATTTATGGTAGGAAAATTTTTTTCTATGATTTTCTTGAAAACATTTTTCTGAAACTTGGAACCTATAATCTTCTTTTTTCTGTCTATTTCTATTATTCTTAGATTTCGCCTTTTCATGTCTCCTGCTTGGGGCAACCGCTGCTGCCACAGCCAAGCAGGGAGGCCCATGCTGGGGCAAAGGGCAGTGCAGGGGGGTTGAATATTTGCCACTCTCAGTCCCCAAAGACATGCACGGTGACCTGGATCCAAACTGTCCCAGCTCACCGGATGTCTCCTCTCACCCAGGAAGCCTCATTGTGGATGTTCTGGTTTCAGCTGCCCATCCACTCACCAATTTCGGAGTTTCAGATCCTGTGCTCCTCAGATATGGTGCGTGCTGGCGGCTGCCATCTTGGACCACCAATGAATTGTAAAGAATGATAAAAATTTTTTAAAATTTTTAAAAAAGGATAAATGTGCCACTTTGTCACCCTCCGCTGGCGGCTGCCATCTTGGACCACCAATGAATACATTGTGAAGAATGATAAAAAAAAAATTTTAAATGTTAAAAAAGGATAAATGTGTCACTTTGTCACTCTCGTCTTGCCCTCTTACTCTCTCAGTCTCCGGCTCTCTCCCCTTCCGTGGTGCCCTCGCCCTTTCACCGATCGTATCTCACTCTCTCCTTCTCTCTCTCTTCATATCCATCCAATAAACCTCTTTCATATAAAATCTGTGAGCCTCATCATTTCCTTGTCCTAACACATACCATGTCAATAGTGACTTTTCTGAAATCAGGTTCAAAGAACCCCACCTTTAAAATGGGCCTGTGTAACAAACCTGGTGCAAACAGCTTCCAACAGTTTCTGTAGGCTGCCCCTCAGCCCTAGTCTCGCTCCTCTGCTTTGCCTCCACCAACCTCAGCCCCTCAATACTGTGTTGATTTGCACGTACCTTTTAATTGCTGCATAACACTAGTCAGTCCATTTCACTAACGCTACTGTTCAGGAAGATGACAGAAGGACAAAAAGTAGCAGGATGAAAGTTTTCTAGCTCGTGCTTAATGATTTCAGAACAGCGTTTTGACTGTGACTTCTTACAGAGAGCTAACACTCAGTTGTTTAAACCAAGTGTTTCAATTTTACACTGAGGACATGATAAAATTTGCTGATTCAAAATTATCATTTCATGTTATTGTACTTGTTAAAATAAAAAAGATGAGTGGAAACTGTTTATTTGTTCTGATCTTTCACTATTACATACATTACATGATTTATTGATTTTACTCTTGAGAAATTGATTAAACTCTTGAAAATAAATTTTGAGCTTTTCTTTTCTGTTTTAACAGTTACATTTATAGTCGTTAAATGCATAAAACTCAAAATCCAAAACAAAATTTCAAATTACTTACACAAACAACTGAAGCTTTTTACTTAACAATATTCTCCAAGATATAATAATGTTTTATGGCGAAAGTGTTAAGCATTGAAATTCTAAATGAGTACAACTATACCCAATATGGTATGCTGAATGAGAAACATCCCTATAGGCTCAGATATTTGAAAACTTGTTTTCCATTTTCCGGCACTGTTTGGGATGTTGAGGTGGTGTGGCCCTGCTGGAGGAAGCATAGCATTGGGGGTGGGATTTCAGAGTGTATAGTTTCACCCTATTTCTGGTTTATTCTCTCTGTTTCCTGCTTGAGGTTAAAAGGTTATCTCCCATCTTCTTATTCTTACTGCCTAGCCTGCTGCTTGCTGATGAGATTGTTCCAGTCAATCAGCTTGATAAATAACTGAAATAGTAAGAGGAAGCTCATATACATGCCATGTTGACCATGAAATAATGTTCAAAGAACCCCACCTTCAAAACTGGCCTTGTGTCACAAACACTGATGGGAACAATTCCCAACAGGGGACAGACTCATCTCTCAGGGACCATAAGACAAAATAAACTCTTTATTCCCAAAGTGCCTTTGGTCATGGTATTTAATAACAGCAAAAGAAAAGCTACTGATACATCCAGTAAAGCTTTATTTATTTGTTTTTTATGTAATGGGACTCATGAAACTTCTTTCTACCATCTGGCTATTTTTAAGGACATATGAAAGATTTCATGGTCGAATAGGATTGTGGTACTAGTTATAAAAGCACTTCAAAAATCATTTAAGGCAACAATGACTCATACAGGGGGTTCATCAAATATATTCTGGTATAAAACTGAATGCTCTGGATATATGAAAAATAAGATAGAAGACAACAAATAGCCAAATGTGGTTGCTGTCTTCCAATAAAGCTTTATATATATATATATATATATATATGTAAATATATATGGATTTCATATACTTGTGACATAAAAAATGTCCTTTTATTTCCATCCACAGTCCTTTGCACATGGCAGTTATAAGCTCATCAGAAAGTGGATGACTTTGGTTTGCAGGCCTAATTTCTCCTATCCTTGCTCCAAATGTGAAGCCTCAAGACTTGGATAATGTCCTTATTTTGTAAATCCTTTACCAATATCTTTCCCAGATAGAGACTGGATTTCTGAATCAGCCCGATTCTTGCTAAGCCAGCACCAGTGTGTGTTGTCATGAGCATTGTTTTTTCTATAGAGCAATCCCTTAATATAGGTAAGACGTATTGGAAGGATAAGCAAAATGAAAACACAATAAGCAACGCTACCTGTCAGTATGAGTTTATGATAAAAGCAGTGATTAGATAATTTTGAGCCCAAAGTTAATTTCTTACTATATATATATGTCTGCATTTTCTAAATTTGAATGTATATCTTAGGGAAAGATCAGAACAAAACTTTTTCATCCATCTTTGTTATTTTAACAGAAAATGGCTGATGTCTTCACTGAAAAGTAAGATATATGTATATACAATTTAATGTAGCCAAATAAGTTAGCTAGCAAATATAGCATGAATTTGTTAAATGGTAATATTTAACAATTTCAATGTTTAGTTTATATTTTTTTACCTTAAAACTTAAACTCACCATTGAATTAAATTGAAAGCTATGCTTATGTTTGTATATGAAACACAAATGGACATATAGCATAAAATAGATATGAAATATATTGTGTCAATAAGTTTTGGTCAATAGATGGTTAGAAAAAATAGTGTAAGGATGATACTTAGAAGGACAATAGTGAAAAAAGTCCTAGTTAGGAAGTAGGAGCGAGACTGCTGACGCAGCACTGCTCAGACCATCCCTCTCCAGGGAACTCTCGAAAGCTGCCTGCTCTATGACAGTGTAAGTTCCAGCCTTCCAAAACTGAAAAATGATTAAACAAGCCCTCAGTGTTGCTAGACTATGAGATCTGGGGCACTCCAGGCACAAAAGATATTATAATTAGGATATAAACTAATCGAAAGAATTAACACTTAAAAGTTATTTTGGGAACTTCACAAATAAGCAGTGTACCTGCATCACTTCCAAGATCACCCCAAGTTTCCTCCTGTCCCTTCTGCTTTCAACAATTTTAGTATCTCACTCATTTTTTTAGTGATCTATAACCAACTTTTATTTATTTATTATTTTTATTAATTAGAGTTTATTCACTTTGTATCTCCCCTGTACTGCCCTCCCTCTTCCCCTGTCAACCCCACCCTCCCTTTTCTCCACCCATGTCCCTCTCTCAGACCACTGATAGGGGAGGTCCTCCTCCCCTTTCCTCTTTCCCTAGTCTATCAGGTCTCATCAGGAGTGGCTGTGTCATCTTCCTCTGTGGCCTGGCAAGGCTGCACTCCTCTCCCTCCAGGGGGAGGTGATCAGAGAGCTTGCCACTGAGTTCATTCCAGAGATATCCCCTGCTCCCCTTGCTAGGATACTTCACTTGGATACTGAAATGCCATAGGCTACCTCTGTGCAGGGGTTCTAGGCCATCTCCATGAGTGGTCCTTGGTTGGAGTATCAGTTTCAGAAAAGACCCCTGTGCCCACACTTTTGCTGGTTGTGGTGGTGCACACTGACTGGTAGGATTTGCTGAAAGAGGCAGAGGCAGGAGGATCACGAGTTTGAGGCCAGCTTAGGCTACACATTATCTCACTCTTTAAGGTCACTATTGATACACACATGCACACATACACACACACAAACTACTGAAATTTTAACCTCAAACTGTAAACAGTCACAAATTGATACAGTAGAATCATGGAGTTTAGTAGAGCTTATTTCTACAATATTGTATATATTGTTTCCTTTAAGTTTCAATACCCCGCCAAGCTGGTTCACTTTGTAGGCACGTTCAAGATGTTTGTGCTATATAACTTCCATTACATTACCTAATTCTGATATGAGCTAATTAGGATTATCACAGTTTTTTGCCTAAGTCTTTTCTTCAGCATAACATTGACATTGTGGGTTCATAACTGCCTGTATTCTGATAGTTAAGAGTTTTCATACTCACATATTAATTTATAGGTAGCTTTTAATGACTTGGGTAGTCAAACTATTAAATTTTCATATATAAGAAAGGACTTTTGAAAGATGAGCACAAGTTTGTTGCCAATATGTGTGCTCTGGGTAGACCAGAAGGTTCACTGGTACATTTAGAGTTGTATTGAGTGTGCTAAAGTGATACTGACTCCTGACTAGTGTGTTCATGGCTCTGACAAAGCTGTTTCCTTTCCAAGTCATCTGGGCATTCTTTCAAAACTTGCTTGTAAATCTTTTGTCTCCCTCTGGGTAACTGAGGATGTCTGGTTCCTGGTTGACTGGGGTCTTGACCACAAATACTTCTTAATGGTTCCTACGGACAAGAATGGTTATAGCTCATTGGAGAAGGGAGTGATCAATGGAGACTCATGAGATGTGGAGTCCTATAATCTGTCATGACGTGGAAGGAGCACAACATTCTGGAAACAGCACAAAAGCAGGAAAAGGGGACAAGCAAATTTCACTAGGTAAATATAGGGGAGTATATTCCTATTCCTATTTCAGAAAGCATTGACTGGAAGATACAGGAATGTCAGGCTGGGAACAGAAAATGTCAATTATGGAAATCCTGCTAATTTCTTTGCTCTTCAGTGGCTTAATTTTCTTATTTCCTCACAACAGAAGGTGTTTTCAACTCTGTTCTCATTTTGCTCTTTATGTATGCTTTCTGACGTGCTTCTTAGCATGCTTTCCTCTGGTAGTATGTGATGGACACTACCTAGTTTTAACTTTTTCATCTCTTTACCTTTATTAATTCTTCCTATTCCTCTTAAAATCTCAATCACTAAGTATGTAAAAGAGACATGGAAACAAATTGTTGACACACATGAATTAACAGAGGCTGGCTAGCATTTACACAGGCCCTGTGGATCCTTTGAGAGAACTATGGCATTGTTAGTAGCCACAGAAGTCCAGTGTCCCTGTGTTGCGCAGTATTATGTGGGTATTTAAAAAGGAAGAGACAGACACTTGAACCAGATGTACAGGCTTTCCAGGTTTTGCTAAAGCATTTGTCTTTATGATGAAAACAAAGATTCCCTGAACTCTGCTCCAGGTTTGGTTGTGAGTCTGAGCATCTTCTTTGATACCCTGCAAGACTTGGAAGGGACAGAAGCTCCACAAGGAGCTCGGAGGTCTTTTCTGAGACCTTTGAAAAGGCCAGGTGTCTTTTCTGAGACTGATACGCCAACCAAGGACCATGCATGGAGATAATTTAGAACCTTTGTACAGATGTAGCCAATGGCAGCTCAGTCTCCAAGTGGGTACCCTAGTAAGGGCAACAGGGACTGTCTCTGACATGAACTCAGTGGCTGGCTCTTTGATCACCTCCCCGTGAGGTGGGGAGGGGCAGCCTTACCAATGAAGCCGCTCCTGATGAGACCTGATAGGCTAGGGTCAGATAGAAGGGTAGGAGGTCTTCCCCTATCAGTGGACTGTGG
>CM053756.1:16815703-16856252 GCA_028658305.1 Pachyuromys duprasi | reverse complement strand
GGAATGAGGGAGGGGGCTACGCCTGGGATGCAAAATACCTAACCTGTAATTGATATAAAAATAAATAAATAAATAAAAAGAAAGAAATTACACAACTAAAATTACTGGCATATGGCATGTCCCCTTAAAGTATATCCCTTCCTTTTATATGCAAACTTTTTACAAATTTTACTAGTATTTCATTTGAAAATATAAAATATTTTCCTCTTGATAGTAAACTTAATATTTCAGAATTTTGAGATTTTTGAAGAACTCTTTGAAAATTTTTCTTTTGATTATCATCATCACTATTATTAATGTTGTTAATTTTGTTTAATACAATTTATTCACTTTGTATCCCAGCTGTTGCCCCCTCCCTCATTTTCTTCTGGTCCCACAGTCCCTCCCTCTTTCTGTCCTGTGCCCCTCCCCTAGTCCACTGATAGGGGAGGTCCTCCTCCCCTACTCTCTGACCCTGGCCTATTAGGTATAATCAGAACTGCCTGGATCCTTTTTCTTTGTGGCCTAGTAAAGCCACCCAGCCAGGGGGAGGCAACTGATCAAACAGCAGGCAACCGAGTTCATGGCAGAGGCTGCCCCTGTTTTCCTTACTAGAGAACCCTCATGGAGAATGAGTTGTCCATGGGCTACATTTGAGCAGGGGATCTAGGTCCTCTCCATGCATGATTCTTGGTTGATTCATTTGTTTCTGCAGGGCCCCCTTGTTTCAACATCTCCAATTTACAGATTAAACCAAGTTTATCGGTGATTTTTAATGGCATGCAAATCTCCCAAGGGAGAGTCTTAAAATTTTATAGTACAGCATAAATTATCATGAATACAAAGAAGGTCATAGATGGAGGATTGTGATTTAAGGAAAAAGAAACATAAAAGTGGGATACTGGACTCACCAAAGATGCTTCATCACCTTCTGAGGTTCAGTCAAAATTTGGGGTGAGAATATTAGTCCGATTTTTAATTATCAGTGCCTTAACCCAACAGCTCTGAGGATGAATTAAGGCTTTTGTAATTTAAACTGAACAACAGGAAAGAAAGCATTAAAAAAATGGATAGCAGTTGTGGCTTGTGGCTCACAGAATCCACCATAGGGCTACCACTATATCATCTGTCTATAAGGTCAGCACCAAGCCTTCAGTACTAATGGACAATGATATGGCCGTTTAAAACTTGTGTAAAGCTCCATTTCTATTGGAGCCTGATAGGTAAGGTTTTTGGTTTTGTCTTGTTTTGTTTTGTTCTCATGCACGGAGATGTACTTGAGGAGCCATACTTCTTTTTGTCCTCCATAACGTTCTGCTTAACATCTATCTTACAGTTATAGTTGGTTGAGTAAGCATAGACAAAACTATGAAAGCCATAGCAACAGCTATTGAAAGCTGCCCTGCTAGTCAGGTCTTCCGGATAATTTGGTAAAAGCAGGTGTCAGCTCTTCAATGCACATCGTTCTCAAAGTCAGGCCCAAAGCAAATCTAGACTGGCACCATACAATGCACACAGATGTTCTGCAAAAGATGACTCACGCTCTGCCTACAATTTGGTAACACAAAAAACATCAATGAAAAAAACACAAAAAGCCTAAGTGCCTTTTGCCTCCACATTTCCAAGGTGTCAGTTGCCTCATGCACAACATTCTTTCGTCTGTTTTTCATATTATTTCCAAGAAACAGTTACACTGTATCTGAGACCAAATAAAAAGTGTAGTAACAATAAATATAAAAATATCACTGCGTATTCTTACATTAAATGTCAATAAAAGATATAAATGTGATAAAACTTGTTCTTACCTATGGCATACCTGCTTGTAAATCTGATCTCTGCTGTTGCCAGAGAGGGTTTTGATAGACTGCTTCAGGAAAGAGCCTTACTGAGCCATTCTGGCTTGTAGCAAAACCAAAGACTCGTTTGAAATAGCTCCTTTCATAAACAGATAATCTAGAACAAAATGTGTTTTTAATTTGAATATGTAGATACTTTTAAAACTTCCTCACCTGCATTAAAATGAGATATTGCTGATAAATAGCTTTATTATCACTTAATAAAAGTTATAAAAAACATAACTAGTAACAAATTGCATGTAGGAGTTGATAGATACTCCCATTTTTGATTCGGGCTCCGTGTGTTATTATTACAAATTAATGCTGGTTTTGATAAGGAAGAGAAATAACAAAAGGATGTTATGCAATCTACTGTAGTGGGAAGTTTAGTGTCTTAAATAACCCAGTTAAGTTACATGAATATGTTTTTGTTTTAATCTTAGGTGTGGGATCTGAAGCTGCTTCAGACTGTCCATAGCAGCTAACGATACTGTGTCTCATACACTAGGAAGGTGTGATTTGTGCCAGCTGCTGGGTATAAATGCCAGAGTTCAGAAAAGGGTCAGGGGCACTCTGAAGAGAAGGTCGCTGCTGCTATCCCTTGCTGCTCCTGGTTGCTGCTGTTGCAGTTTGAGAAGAAGTTGGAGATGTACTGATGGTGAAGATTGGACTTGCTCCAGGGGACTCAATGACCCTAGTTAGCAGGAAATAGTCTAAAGATGACTATGCCCCCTTTCCCCTCTAACTGTTTTTCTGTTCTACCTACAGTTGGGGGTTGGAAGGGATTCGGGTGGGATAAGGTTAAAAGGGTGGTAGTATAAGAACCAAATTAAGTAGCTAATAAAAGATGACTGCAATTCATACAAATATTTTGCAAAACTGTAAAAATAAAAGGGGGTGTGGGCAGGGGAAGGAGGTAACGTTGAGACTTCTAAGGACTTTTTATGTTAAATACTTTAACTATGTTTTTCATGTTAAAATATACTATACCAATGTTTTTCTCTTAATCAGAAAGTGATTGGACGGGAGTGTCAAAGTACAAGCGTAAAGGGAAATAACTGGAGAGAAAAGGCACATCAATGATTTGTCAGTATAAATTGATGCTACTATCATCTGCTGTAGAATTAAACTGCAAGCACAACCATGTAAATACAACCTAATAAATCTGTTTTTATTGTTGTCGTTTGTTTGTTTATGATTTTTGGAATGACCACTCTGTTTTAGATAACCAATGAGGAGGCTCATGCCTGGGAGAGTCTAATGCTCCTTTTCCTGGGTGTCATTAGTTGCTTGAAATTCGTCTAGGGTAAAAACCCTGAGAAAATTTCCACCTTCTGTCTTAGCATGTAGTAATAATAATAACAAGAAAAAGAAGCTTTCAATTGAGAGTGCATAGGGAAATGGGAAAGGTAGAGGGAGGAGACCTGGGAAGGATTGGAAGGAGAAAAAGGAAGGAGGAAAGTGCTGTAATTGTATTTTATTTAAAATGCATAAATCTTTTAAGCATTTAAAAACAACAGTAAAAATATATTACAAACAAAATGACATGGCTGAGAGTAATTGTATAGAAGCAAAGACAAAGGCATGGTGTTACTTAAAGACAAACTTTACATCCTAGATGACTCAGGAACAGGCATGGTGGCCCAGCGTAATCCCAGTTACCTTCGAGGTAGAGGCAGGAGAATAGCTTGAGCCCAGGAGTTTGAGTTCAACATGAGCGACACCAAAAGAAGCAAACAGAGAAGTTACTAAGGCTGTGGGCATAGCTCATGGTAGAGTGTGTATTGAACCTGAAGGTTCAATTCACAGGACACTTACTCAAAAAAATAAACATAAGCACAATCTGAAAATATTCACCAGTTTTTCATAAAAATGTCATCCAAGACATTTTAGGAATATTTATGATTCTATAAAATTTTCAGAGGCTGAGCGGGGGTAGGGGAGAGGATCAATTGATGTGGTACTTGATGTGCAACACAGCAGAACTGGGTTTGGGTCCCTAGAAACTATGTGAAACACCTGATGGGGCCGTTGGAGCATGTAACTCTGTGAGTAGGAAGGAGGCGGGAGGAGACAGATGCATTTCTGTTGCTCAATTGGTTGGTCAACCTAGAGCTTCAGGCTCAGTGACCGACCCTGCCTCAGAAGATAAAGATGAAGAGCCGTCCTAGAAAAGCAACTAATTTTGACCTCAGATGCCTTCATTGCATGCCCACACCTGAGTACAGGTGAGGCTTGCACATACATACATGCACAAAAATCTGGTACCCAATCAGAAGTTAGTAGACAGAAAAAGAAGCAGGAAAATAGGACCCCAAATGAGGTGGAAATAGAATCTAGTGAAATTTATGTACTTGTCACAGCTGGCAGTGATGTTATAGTGCATGTAAATGTCTTTCGTACAAATTCAAAGAATGAGTAGCTATGTAGACAGTGTGAAAAAAATTAAAGCTTGTAATGACAAAGATTAAACATGAAAAATATATAGGACTGGATTAGTATCCAATTGGATCTAGTAATTCTAGGACTGAAGAGATGGCTCAATAGTTAGGAACAGTATTTGTTCTTCTAGAAGATCCAGTATCAATTCCCAGAATGCACGTGGCAGCTCAAAATCAACCATTACTTCAATTCCAGGAAATTTGAAACCCCTTCTCTAGTCTCCAAGAACATTAGGCATGCATCTGGTGCACAAACATGCAGGTAAAACATCACATATATAAAATAATAACAAGATTTAATCTAGTAATTTCAGAAAAATAATAAACTACAAATTCCACAGTACATGTTAAGCATCTATCTATCCATCTACCTACCTATCATCTATCATCATTTATCTATTAATTTTATCATCTATCTAATCTATCAAATCTATCAATCATCTATATATCCATATCAATCTAGCCTCTATGAACTTATCTATCATTTATCTATCAAATCTATCTTTACCTATTATCTACCTTCTATATATATATATGATATATATATATATCATTGATTGTTTGTCTATCATGTACCTACTATCTATCATCTGTCTTTCAACACATATAATTTTAAAACAGACATGAAAGGAGACAGCATAGAAAAATATATTTTAAAAAATAACAGCTAAAATTTTTCAAAGCTAATAAAAATTACAAATCCACAGACCGATGAAGCTAAATAAATCCTAATGGGAGATGAAAAAGATTATACCAACATCTTTCTAATCAAATCTCTTAAAGTTATTGACAAAGAGAAAAATCCCAAAGGTATTCAGAGAAAACAGACACGCTGTGTTGAAGAGGAATGAGGATAATGATGGCAGATTTCTTGTTGGAAACAATTCAGCCTAATAAATATGCCAGTGATGCAGCATGTTGAAAGCCCTGAAATAAAACACCATCAATACAAAATTCATTAGCTAGGAAAATATATTTAAAAGAAAAACTGAAGATGGAAAGAAGCTGAAAGAACCTGTCACAGAAAACTGCCCCTGAAAGAGGTCACAGGGGCAAAGGGCAAATGAAACCAGACAGACATATGTATCTACCCCCAGCCCACCACCACCATAAATTGTAGACACCATGACCAAGGCAATTCTTATAAAGAAAAGTATTTAATTGGGGCTGGCTTACAGTTTCAAAGGTTTAGTCCATTATTATCATGGCGGGAAGCACGCCAAAGCACAGGCAGACTTGTCTCCTGGAGGAGACGAGAGTTCTACATCTTGATCCACAGGCAGCAGAAGGAAACTGTGTTACCCTGAATGTAGCTTGATCATAGGTGACCTCAAAGCCTTCCCCTACAATGACATACTTCCTCCAGGAAGGCCACACTCACTCCAACAAGGCCACACCTTCTAATAGCAGCAGTCCCTATGGCCAAGCATGCAAACGCATGAATCTATGGGGACCGTACCAATTCAAACCAGAACACATAATCAGCATTCCAATAAAGCCAAAATATGGTACCTTGTTCTGTAGGTGATGACATACTTCTGCATGGTGGGTCTGGTAGGAGGCAATACATCACCAGGGCTATGCCTTGGAGCTGCATCTTTACTTGTCTTTTTCCCACATGCCTACCTTTTCCTGCCTCCTGTGCATTAACTAGAGGAGGGCAGCTTCCACCACATGCTCTGTCACCGTGATGTTCTCTCTGAGCACATCTAGCCAACCAACTGGGTGGCAAACTCCCTGACTGTTTAACAATAAGCTATTGTAGCATTCATAACATGTGCAATTAAAGTACATGACGATCATATCAGAAATATTCTGAAAGGGAGAAAATATAAATAAGGTTTTGATACTATATGTGAAGTGGTACATCATTTGAAAGTAGACTGTGATAAGTTAAAGATGCCTACCACAAATCCTAAGGCAAACACCAATTTGTCGAAATGACATGACAACTGTAAAGGTTTACGTAGCTAATAAAACATAGTGTCAAAGCCCATTTAAGAAGAATCAGTTACTATAAATAGCCTGCCATCTAAGAAGTAAATTAAACTTGTGATTTAAATCCTGTCCACAAACACATTCATGGGCATATACATGTTCACTTGCACATGCTTGGACGCATATGTGTGCAAACACATGCGTGCAGGTTTATGCATTTTCATTAGAAATTTACAAAGCATTTGTAAAGATGAAACCTCAGGAGTTCTACCAAATTCAACTAGAAAAAGGAAACAGGGTCCCCTCTTATTTCTTGAGGCCAGCAGTTTGAAGTTAAAGGTGTACAAATAAATTGTAGGACAATTAAAGCACAGAACAATGAGCATGAACAACAGTAAGAGAATGTATCCAAACCAATGTGGGACCTGATGTGATCTTCAAAATAAACCAACCACCAAATACACAGCTGCATGTGTTTCATTAAATTATTTAACAGCTTGGTAAAGCAGAAAACAAAGATTATATTAACTTAGCTTTAGAGGTTCTTGGGCTAAGTATGAGGAAATTGCCATATTTTACGCATGTGGAATTAGCATCAGAAATTCATGAGAGGCTTGGGAGAGCAGAGTGGGAATGGAAGCAGGACAGAGTGAAGGAAAATGACCTCCACAGAAAGCTGCCCCAATGTCACTCCCTCCAGCTTTCTTCCAGACTCACTAAACTTTGATCCCCTTACATCAAACAACTGCTTCACTAGGATGAATCGAGCCCTCCTCCCCGAAGAACCCCCCCCCTTTCTTCCATCTCAAGGAAACAAGATCGCCCTCCCAAATCACGTTCATTGGAAATGCTTTTACCCTGGGCGTTTGAGAGATTCCTCCAATTCTCTAAAAGTATACTTCCCAAACGCAACCATTCTTCTGTTCTCTTTGTCTCAGGGAATTGTACCATTGGCTCACCTGAGGACCAGAGCCAGGAACTCAAGGAACTTTGCCTCGGTCTACACATTTGGCCAATCTCTAACTCATCCGTGACATAGCTCCTACACGCCTATCAGTCTCATCCTACACAGACTTTACATGAACTGGCATCTCTTTGGTGGTGGGTATTACTCATTTTCTGAAAGGCAGTTTGCTCTGACCTTCACAGCATAATGTGCCATGAGGGTCTCTTCTGTCCCTTCCTCAGATCCACTTTTGAGAATCCTCCTAACCACCTCACAAGTGTTGATTCCTGGGACCATCTGCTCTTCTCACTTTTACATATACTCTGGCTGAACGCTAAGTCTTATGTCTTCTATTAAAAGTTTTCTTCCCAAATCTATATTAAAAACATTTTACTGACTTCTCAGGCTTCAGCTTATAACTGCCTGTAGCCTCCACATTAAGGGGCAGAAAGCAATATACCAGTGATTGCAAAATTATTCTTTCATTTATTTTATTTTATGTGTAACTTATTTATTTTAGGTGTACTTTATTTTGGGCGTTTTATATGGGTGGATGTCTGTGCCCCACAGATATGGTTGGTATAAAATATCATTGGACACCTTGTGACTAGAATTACAGAGAGCTGAGAACTGCCATAGAGTCTGAGAATTGGACTTAGGTCCTCTGGAAGAACAGCCATTGTTTCCAATCGCTCCTCTGTGTCTCTAGCCTCTACTTGTCAAATTCTTAGTGAAATAATTTTTACTTTAAATCTCTGTCTCTGCCTCTCTCTATATATATATATGTTTGTGAATACACATACATACATATATATATATATCCAGAATATTAAACAATGTAGAAGTATAATAAGGGCATTTTCAGATTTATAAAATCTTGGAGTCTATCCTTCGGGTGTCTTTTCCAATGAAGTTACTCAAGGATATGAGTTACAAAGTAAAGAAGTTATCAAAAATGCATGGAAGTACACCCGGAGGCTCCACCCAGATCTGTGAAAGAAATCCTGCAGTTGCTTAAAGCACAAAATGACAGCTGTGAGCAAACACAGAGAGACAACAATCCACAGGGAAGCTGAGGACTCTGTAATAGAAGCCTCTAGAAAAAAAAAAAAAAACACTGAACAGCAAACTACAGAAGTTGTTATAAATCTGTAAAGTTAGTGATCTTGGCCAAGAAAATGAATCCAATGGTAAACCAGGTTGTAATTTCAGCATAATTAAAATTTGTGTAAGAAAATACATTATGGGTTCAGTAGCTGGCTAAGTTAAAGCAGTATTCCCAAAGCTGTAATCATTATACGCACAATCTTACCATGATGGGGCAAGTGCCAAAGTAAGGAAGACTGAACTGAAATGTTGAGTCCTCAGCATTTCCGCTGATAAAAATGCACTGGGTGAACTTTCTAAATAAGTAAATGGTGAGATGGGAACACTCGTCAGAAATATGAACTTTGGTGCCAGATAAAAGAGTGATAGTTGCATGAGCTTGTGTCCAAAGATTTAAAAGTCAAGGATGGAGTGAGGGGACAGGGCAACACTGGAGCTTAGAAGCTGCTGTGTTAAGTCATCTGTTATATTTCAGAACACTGTTTAAATTATCATTGAAGACCTTTGGAAGCTAGGCTGAGGACAGAGGACATTTGCCTCTTATGTACGAAACTTGGGGCTTAGTCCCCAGTACACAAATAAATTGAAGCTATTTTTAAACAGAATAAAACCAAAATTGGTACTGAGAATTAATACTAGTAGCGATAATGATGTTTCATTGCAGCAACATTTAATTTCCTAATGAGCTCTTCAGACCCTCTGCACTGGGGAATTTCTATTTCCTTTTATAACCTTGTTCGAATTTGCTTTCTGTTGCTATGATAAACAACATGATGAAGAGCAGCCTAAAATGGATAGCATCTATTTCAGCTTACATTTTATAGTGTGTCATTGTGGGAAGCCAAAGAAAGAACTCAAGACAGAAACTGAAGCAGAACTGTAGTGGATGTTTTGGTTATGTCGCGTGTAATTTGTTGTAATTCCAAGTGTGGGGTGCCAGAATACACAGAATACACAGCTGATAACAGCCTAGTGAGAAGGCTCATGATCTTCTTCAGCTGATAAACAGCCTCCTGCAGGGGTGTGTTTTTGGCCAGCTGAATAACATCCTGGTTTGGACTCTGAGAAGGTGTAAGTAGCTGCCCAGAGACAGAGAGAACAATGTGCTTCAGATGCTCTAAGAGAGGAATGCTTGAGAGAACGCTTTATGGAGGTTGCTGCTGCCCATACTGATGCTAGTGGTCCTTGTTGCTGCTTTTGCTATTGCTGGATTCCTGAAATGCTGGTTTGCTGGACTGTTGGATATTCTGGTGGCAAAGAGTGGAATCTCCCCCAAGGAACTATGTCTACAGAGGTCTACATTCCCTTGGCCCTCCTAACTTTCTTTCTCTTCTGCCTAGGGTTGGGAGAGCAGGGGTAGGTTGGAAGGGAACAGAGGCTTAAGAAACCACAAATAAGCTAGGTTTGGAAAATCAAGGCTACACAGAAGCCACGGGAGAATGCTCCTTACTGGCTTTCTTCTCTTGACTTGCTTGGCTATCTTTATTATACACATCTGCCCAGAGATTGCCCTGTCCAAGGTGGATTGGGCCTTTCCACATCAATCAGCAATCAAGAAAATGCTCTACAGACACACAGGTCAATCTGATGGAGGCAATTCCTCAATCAGGAGTCCTTCTTTTTAGGAATGTCTAGGTTCCTGTCAAGTTGACAAAAACCATGACAAGCCTGAAATGTCTTGTTCAAACACAAAACCTTTGCTGAGCCCTGAAAATGTATTGAGCACTTTATCAAGATCCAAACATATGTGGCAAAGACAGACCCAGTTATGAAAAGACTAATGAAACTGGCATCCTTTCCCCTAACAACCAGCAGTCCCACTAGGAGGAGTGAGGCCTCACTTCATGGTCCCTCTCTACCTGCAGTGAAATCAGCCCAATCTTGTTAGGTAGCTATAGCGCCAGTGAGTTTCTGAGTGCAACTGCTGTGTCACATTCAGAAGACAGGGTTTTGGGATTTTGTTGTCATTGTTGTTGCTTTCTTTTAGATAACAAGCTTGACGGAGCCATAGGTATGCCACAAAATCCCTTCTATCATTACCTGAACTAATGGCAAAGAGGGTCGTGGGAGTAATGGCAACACCAGTAGCTTCTACTTCAGGACAACTGACCCTGTGACACTCCCTAGAGATGGGTGTTAAGTGTTCTGAACCTGTTCTTCTCCGTTACAATGAGGATATCTCTAGCTTCGCAATACGTTTTCTTCCTTTGTTTTAGAGTTGCCTGTCTGGAGACGTGAGAGAAGACTTGACCAACAGGGAGAATTGGCGTTCCCGCAAGCACTAGACTGCCGCTCTGCTTGGCTGGGGATAAGCGTGGAAGCTGAGGTCTGGATTCAGCTCACTGCCAGCGCCCTGCGGACGCAGCACATTCTCTCTAGACCATTCATCTGGAAGCGCTGAGCAAATCTCTCACGTCTGGGTGTCAATGACAGATTTTTAGTGTCACCTTAAATTAGAAAGTAGAACCGGCTAAGGAGTTTTCCTGCCCTGATTTACGGGAGGGTTATAGAGGGTCAGAAGATCTTATCCTGTCTCCATTAAATTTGAGACTATTCTGATAACACAGCAAAAGATGATCCCAAAGTTTGATCCCGTGGTACTTAATGTGTGGCAAGCGGTTAAAGTATTCCTTTTCATTTAAATTTCACTCAAAAATGTGCCTGAATTCTTTGGAAAGTTACAAAAAGGGTGGGTATTTAAGAATCAAGGTTAACAATTTGGAATCTAAATTACAGTCAAACTTACTGAAGAAGCAGGGAGGCAAGTCTAGGCACAGGGAATGTTTTTCAGGAAAATTTAAACAGTCAGAAAAGTGACCCACATAAATATAACCACTGCAATACCCAGGGCTAGTGTCTTAAAAGCTCAAAGAAGATACCATAAATACTGATGATTTGGCAGCAAAATCAGCCCCCAGTGGCCTCTTCAGGCTCCAAGTAACTTCACATCTCCACTGTGAGACACCTTTGGCCTCATTCATTCAATTAATAGCCCTTAATAAGTCATTTCCACTGGCTTCCATACTCAGTCGCACTATGACCTTCAGAGCCATGAGTTAACCAGGAAAGAATTAAATTCAGAGCGAGCTAGGCAAGTGTTATGCTGATAGTTTCGTGTTATTTAAATAAATTAGCAAGTTTGTGTATTGATCAGGGTAGTTGCCCCTAAACTAGCAAGCAGGTGACAGACTGGAGAAATTCTCTTTTATTATAAGATAAAAACCAAAATAGAATTTTGTGGCTGTAGATGGATGAAAATGAAATTAAAATAGGTGGCTTAGCTGGGTGTCCTACTTAGCTCTCTGTTGCTATGATAAAATCATGACCAACAGCATCTTGGGAAGAAATGGTTTGTTTCAGCTTGCAGGTTAGTATCCACACCAGGGAAGCCAGGGCAGGAGGCCAAGGCAGCAGGGATCTGGAGGCAGGAACTGAAGTGGGAAACTGTGGAGAAATGCTGTCACTGGCTTCCTATCCAGACCAGCCTGACCTGCTGCAGGTCGCTGGCAATACCAAGAGTGGGCCGTGCCCTTCTGCGTAAGCTAGCAATTAAGAAAAGGTGCCACAGATGTGCCTATTGGCTAGTCTCACAGAGGTCATTCCTTAACTGCAGACCCTTCTGCTGAGTTGGTGCTAGCTGGTGGTGAGTTTATAAAACGAGGCAGTACACTGGGAATGGAGTCCCACGCCTACAATCCCAACACTTGGGAGTTGGGGGCAGAAGGCTCAAGAGACCAAGAGCATCTTCAACCACAGAGGTCTGGGCTAAGTGAAACACTGAGAGAAAGTGAGCAGGAAGGGAAGGGAGATTGTAAAGTAACAATCTTTTCATTTTTATGCTTTCTGCCAGTGGCAATGTTTTGCAAACAGAAACTTGCTCCCTGGTGACAACTGAATCACCAGAAATATCTAAACTATCACAGACACACACACACACACACACGTCCTATTTTTGTACTTTCGTATATTTTTATGAGCAACAGGGTATTTAAACCTGACCCACTATTTTTCTGATAAAATGAATTATCAGCAAAGGCAACAATATTAGGGTCAAAATTACTCGTATTCTTGGTGGCATCAGAGAGAAAAAGCCCACAATAGTTGGCCCTTTACTTTCCTTTTTACATTTCAACAGTTTAAGGTCACCGATTGGCATTGTATTAGGTGTCATGCAAAGATCAATATATAAAACCAACAGGAATGAATGTTTAAACAGTGTGATGCTATCCGTAGTTGTCAACCTGACTACATCTGGAATTAAATAAAACCCAAACAGGAAGGAACACACCTCTTAGGGATTTTACTCAACTTGAAGTGGAAAGATCCATGTCTAATCCAGATCTTTGAGCCGGGAAGACCCACCTTTATTCTATGTCTGCTGGAGGTTATTTATATAATCCTGAGGCTACATAATCACAAGGAAAAATGAAGCTTTGCTCTTTGCCTCATTAGCAGGCCCATTCCTTCAGTGGCATTAAAGGTTACTTCTTTGGGATTCTGGCATGTACTGAAGACCAGATAAGACATCCAGGCTCATGGACTGAAAAACTACTAGATTCTTGAACTGTCTGGTCAGAGGGAGCCATTGTTGGATTAGCTAGACTATAGCCTCTAAGACATTCTAGTAAGTTATTATATTATTTGTGTATTTATATTGAATTGTATTTATATTATGAAAATATATATAACTCTGTAAACCAACATGCTATTTTATATATAATTAAAAATATGTTATATATGTAGCTCTGTAAACTAAAATGTTATAAAAGCAAAACAAAATACCTTCAGTGAAATAAAATATTATTTAAAATAGCAATATTTAAGTACATTTCTTTATAATTTATAAATTATAATTATATATTACATAAATGGATTTATTATGTTTATATGTTTAGAAAGAAAGAATCATTCTATAAATCCTGTATTTTACAAGGATTTAAATCCTGTGACTCGTACAAGCAGTCAAGCATACATTTTCTCTGGCATACATGTATTTCCTAGGCCCTTGGAGAAGAGAATGGAGGAACTATGGTCATAAAGTAAAGAACATTCAAGTCAACATCACACAAAATGAACTCACAATCTTAGAACAAAGGGCCTCTTACAGCACCTGATGCCAACCAAACTCTCCATTTTACAAATAAAGATGGTGTGTATTGGACCTAAGAGCTTCTGATGGATTTTGCAGGGCCTTTTAAATACAGAGAGCCCAGTCACCTGCAAAGGGTAATAATTTCCCTATTTCTATTTCTTTTATGTCTTTTTAATGTCTTACACTCTACCTATGACCCAATCCTATATTGAATAAAGAAGAGAATGAGCATACTTGAATTATTCAGCATTAAATATTTTGTGTCATATTATGCTAAAATTTTACTGTGGAAAAATGTTTGTGTCCTCAGGTGAAGCTCTGTAAATGAAAATGTTGTTAAAGCAAAACAAAATACCCTTAGTGAAATAAATACATATTATTTACAGTAGAGATATTTTAAGAACATTTCTTATAAATTAAATAATCATTTCTCATGCTAACAATCTGAGCCTTTTTACGGCTGTCCTTTTTAAAAGGATGGGGCACATCTGTATTGAAGACTGATTATCTTAAACAGATTCATACTATTGAGGAGATCGTGAGGTGGAACATGTTCTTATCTGTATCAAACCTGCACAGCAACTTGTAGAAGGTAGCCTTTCAAAGAAAGATAAAGGAAACGAAAGGAAATAGAGACACAGACTTCAAGCCCCTGAGCATGTGCTGTCCCAATGAGGCCTCTGTTCTCCTGCAGATCAGTAAGGCTGAACCACATTCCCTCCGCCCTTCCCGCTCACTTTGACCTCAGACTTGAGCCAGCTTCTCCTTAGGTTGATTCTCTTCTACTCCTTTCTACTCCTTCATCTCCTTGTCCTGAATTTGGACTCAAGCTGTAACTCGATTCTGACTCCTAATTGAGACCTCTTTGAGGGACAGTTTCATTTGAGACTCTTGACCTTCAGCCTGTGCATAGATGAATTAGGTTGATTCCAGTGATTGACCAGAAAGCTCTCTCTCTCTCTCTCTCTCTCTCTCTCTCTCTCTCTCTCTCTCTCTCTCTCTCTCTCTCTCTCTCTCTCTCTCTCTGTCTCTCTGATGTGACTTGAATATGTCTCCCAAGCACATGCAGGGAGCTGATCTGAGATGCAGTGTGTTTGGAAAGGGAGCTCGGTAGGAGGTGCTTTGATGGTTCAGCACTACTTCAAAGATGGATAAAAAAAAAAGAACATTAATGTGAACCTAGACTGATTATCAGATTTACCCTTTTTCTCCCCATCTCATCCCTGTGATGCTTTTAATCATGTTATAATGTAGTAAGATATCAATGCCTTGATCTTAGAGTTCTCACTCTCCAGAAATTTAAAAAAAATCACTTTCTATTTTTTCATAAATAATCTAGTCTCAAGTATCCTGTTACAATAGCACAGACTAAAACAGCTTTCTTACCTAATTTATCCATTCTGAGGACTCTCATATCTTGAATCCTTGAAGTAAGGCAAAAGCTTTCCACATTTTCTTCATTATTAAAATGTTTTTGTGTGTTATAAGCACAATTCATATAATAGTTATTTATTAAAGATTGGATACTTTTCCAGAAAATTTGTGTTTACTTATTACTATTGTTTATAATTAGTAGAGCCACCAGTCAATATAGTTATTATTTTGTCACTCCATTAAACCATTCCTCAAATATATTATTAATAAGTAATGGGGTAATTTAATGTGTGTACATACATGTGCGGGTGAGTATGTGTGTGCATTTGTGTTTGGACACACATGCATGAGCCAGATGACAACTCTGATTTGAAAATAAATGCTGTCTCATTTTTGTTTTTGAGACATAGGCCCTAAATTCACACAGTAAGATAGGCAGACTGGTAAGCAAGCCTCACCCATTGGTCTCAGATTCCCAGCACTGGGATAGTAAGTGCGCACATCACTCCCTGCTCTTTTTTGTTTTTACATGGGTTCCAGCCACCAAACCCACATTCCTATAATTGCCACCCAAACATTTCACTGGCTAAGCTACATTCCCACCACCACAACGGAAGATAATTTTTTTTCAGTTTCCAATTATTTTATTTTATTTTTTATACTTTTTGCTTTTTATTTTAATTTTTATTAACTATACTTTATTCACTTTGTATCCTCCCGTAGCCCCTTCCCTTCTCCCCTACCAATTCCACCCTCCCTCCCCCTTCTCCACCTATGCCCCTCCCCAAGTCCACTGATAGGGGAGGTTTTCCTCTCCTTCCTTCTGATCCTAGTCTATCAGGTCTCATCATGAGTGGCTGCATTGTCTTTCTCTGTGGCCTGGTAAGGCTGCTCCCCCCTCAGGAGAAGGTGATCAAAGAGCAGGCCAATCAGTTCATGTCAGAGACAGTTCCTGTTCCCATTACTATGGAACCCACTGGACACTGAACTGCCATGGGCTACATCTGTGCAGGTGTTCTAGATTATTTCCATCAATGGTCCTTGGTTGGAGTATCAGTCTCAGAAAAAAACCCCGTGCCCTGATTTTTTGGTTCTGTTGTTCTCCTTGTGGAGCTCCTGTCCTCTCCAGGTTTTACTATTTCCTACTTCTTTCATAAGATTCTCTGCACTCTGCCCAAAAGTTGGCCATAAGTCTCAGCACCTGTTTTGATACCCTGCAGGGTAGAGCCTTTCAGAGGCCCTTTGTGACAGGCTCCTGTCCTAGTCGCTGTTTTCTCTTTCTTCTGATGTCCATCCTCTTTGCCTTTCTGAATGGGGATTGAGCTTTTAGCCAGAGTCCTCCTTCTTGATTAGTTTCTTTAGGTGTACAGATTTTAGTAGGTTTATCCTAGATTATACATCTAATATCCACTTATGAGGGAGTATATACCCTGTGTATCTTTCTGCTTCTGGGATACCTCACTCAAGATGATCTAGGAAAAGAATTTTTTTTAACTTATGTCATCAAATACATTAAGAGAAAGGATGAAGTACATAGAACATGAACTCCAGCTCCAAAGAGTGTAAAGTTTGGGGAGAATAACAGTCAATATTACCTCAAAGTCAAACAAAAATGACATAAGAATGAAACCAGGATGTCATGAGTAGGCAGATAAAAATGTACACAATTTAGGGATGAACTGGCATTTTGAGTTCAATCAGAGAATGAGCGTCATTTAACCAGAAAGTATAAATTATTAAAATGTGTTGGATTGTGGCTGGAGAGATGAGGCAGCAGGCGCAGGCATCTGTACCTCTTAAGATGACCTGGGTCAGATTCCTAGTATCCAAATAATGGCTCACAAATACTTGTAATACTATTTCCAGGGCACCCAAGGCTCCTGCATGCAAGGGGTACATACAGCTACATGTGGGCTGTATGTGTACACACACACTTAAATTAAAACATAAAAAATAAAACATCATCTGTCATATTTCATGAATGCTCATTGAAACTGAACAGGAGGCTTTAGGGGCTATGTGAGAAATAACTCATTCTTGAATGTCACCTTCATGCTGACTTTTATGGACACAAAGCCACCAGAATGAATGGCCTTCTTTGTGGTGTGTATAGGACACTAGGGAGTATCTATAACATTGAACCAAGCCTTGTCCCTTTCCAGGATGTCATAAATTGTGAGCACCAGTAGAATAGAGTTGTAATCTATAAGCCTCTTAGCAGCTGCTTGCTCACTTCCATAGTGCAGGCTTCCCAGATAACCAGACAAAAAGTTTGTCTCTCTCTTTGGCCTAGGATCTCTCTGGAACATCTCTGTCAAGCTGATATGTCTTCCTGTGAGTGTTAACTCCCTTCAGACGCTCTTTAGAGTGGCCACTATGCCCACCTGGCATTTATTTAGGTTCTGGGGATCCTAACTTTTTAGCCTTGTGCAGAAGCATTGGGCCTCTCCCAAAACCGAATATAAAATTTTAATACAGTTATTAAAGGTTTGTAAAGTATTTTATGAGTTAGGAAAATTGTGAGCTTTTAAAAATGCTTTTAATTAAAAGATAATTACAGAATTATATAACTTTCTCCTTCCCTTTCCTCACTCCAGGTCCTCCTGTTTCCCTCCCTCCAATCCCTCCCATTCCCCTCACTCTCAAGTTAATGGCTTTAAAAAATTATTATTGTTACATATATACGTATAAGTATAAAAGTATGACCTGATGAGTCCATTTCTGTTGTTTGTATATATGGTTTCAAGGCTGAATTAGATAACCAGTCAGGGTGCTCATCCCTGGGACAGACTAAGCTTAAGTCTCTCAGCCATGACTGCCTATGGATTTTCTTCTAGACATTGGGACACCATGAGATTTTTTTCCATATTAGCATATATGGTTATTGATACTGTCATTGTCCAGGTTTTGTTTATGCAGTCATTTCTATGAGAAGCAATCTCACAACAAACTTCCTGGTGTTCTGGCTCTTAAAATCTTTCTACCCCTCTTCGTCCTTAATGTTCCCTGAGCCATGATATAGAAGCTGGGGTGAAGATGTATATATTGGAGCTATGCTCCCCAAAATTCTATTGATCTTGGCTTTTGTGCAGCTTTTGGCTTTCTATAATGATCTCCATTTACTGTACAGAGAAAAGCATCGTTCAGGAGGGGTAATAGTTTCACTTATCTGTGGGTATAAGGATAATATTTAGAATGTAGTTAAGGAATTCTGCTGGTTTGTCAATGTAACATTAGTACATTCTCTTCTAAAATCTATTAGGCCTCAGTAGTTGGCCTGATTTTTAGAACCAGACATGGTTCAGTTATGGTTGAGTGGATCTTAAGTCTACTCAATTAACTGTTGGTTCCACCAACACTGGACTGCCACTATGGCACCTTTCTATCTTGCCATTCAGGTCATTTGACCTGAAAGCTTCCTTCCTATGGTCTAAGTTCCATAGTACCAGAAAGTACTCTGTATGGTTCCAAGGGACAGAAGCAATTGATAGTCTTACCTAGCTGTGATACCTATAAACCATAAAAATGTGCTTTTAATTTATATCTGTTTCACTGTTTTAAATTTTAGACACAGATAAAAATCCCAGGGAGTCACAAAATTGAAATAGCTTCAACTCTGCTCTTTTGTCATATTGATCCCACGTTATGTCATTATTTCAATTTACCATTTAAATCAGGAATATACAGTATCACATTGGTTGGAGACACAAACAGTACTTGAAATGAGCCCTACCATTCCAAAATACCATGAAGTTTTTCTTAAAAAGAGATCTTTGTCTGCCCAGAGGTAATTGTATAATCTGGAGCTCTCAAAATTAGTGTTCTCATAGACTAGAATGTTTGCTTAAGGATAAGTAATTACAATATGCTAATTTGGAGTCTACTATGTATAATTAAACTGAAAAAGAACTGTAGCAATTAGTTAGAGCTTAGACCAACAAAATATTTTTTCATGAAAAATACTTTATCATGGACATTGAGTAATTACTTCCAGAATTTTTAACAGATTTAAATTTTTATTTTCAGATATCCTATATCAACTATTCTTCTTGTATCCTGTACCTGGGGAGACATTCTGGACTTGTACAACCTATCCAAATAACTGGTGAGCTGCAGAAATTGGAATGCTCTCACAAACTATTTGGAGAGAAGCAAAAGCAATATTGAGAGAACCTAAGCTTGTGCTCAGGAAGATCATTATTACATGTATAAATTTTTACATATGTACACATAGGTAAATGGGTAGGAAGATGGAGGTGTATATCATGAAACTAGAGTGGTAACCATGAGAGGTTAGAAAAGAGATGGCAGAAAGTAACAGAATACATGTAATATGAAGTGGAAGGCGGGCTAGGGGGTGAGAAGGATGAGGGACGGGGGTGGAGAAGGAAAGGGATTGACAGTACATTCCAAAGAATGTATGGAAATGCAGAAGAAAACCAATGATTCTGTACACTAATTTTAAAAACACTAACAAATTTAAAAGAGTCCATAGAGACCACTGTCTGATTTTCCTCCACTGTGAAGTGGTTACCACAGCATTTAACTCGCTTCCAGGTACCTATGGAATCGCTCGTGGACAGTGTTTAGTGAAGAGGAGAAGACTCCAGTGGGGGATGGGGGGAGCCAAGATGTGTTACCTGAGGTGGAAGACCAAGCATTTAGTAAGAGAACATCACTCGTACTGGGAAGACTACAGTAAGAAAGATTCCCAGATGGCATCTCTTGAGTACACATATGCTTAGCGACTGTGATATGCTAGCATACAGGGGAAATAACAAGATAATAGGATAAATAAAAATCCATTCCTCTTGCCCATTTTCTTTTTCCCTATCCCCTTTTCTTTCCCTCCTTCACAATAGAAAGAACCAGAAAAATAGCATATTGCATAAGAGTCAAAAAGGAGAAAGTTTATTGCTATTCCAATGCACAGACCAATCACAGGCTCTAAAATGGCAATAGTATGATAAATTTAGATATGAATTATTCTTTAGTTGAATCCATTGTTTTGCATCGAAAAGGGGTCAAATATGATGACGTTAGTGAAGTACTGAGAGATCTAGTGGAACCTATTTCAAGGTGACTAGAAGAACAATAAAATGTGCACTGCTGAGCTCAACCTACCCATAAACCTGCAGCACGAATCCATCTATAAACTACACTTGTCTGTCAATGATATAGGAGGCTGACAAGCCATCTTTATTGTCCCCAAGACCATTATACATCTCTGATGTTCTTACCACCTGAAGATATGCAAGGTCTTTCTGCTTCAAATCCCTTGACAGCGGAGCTACTAGCATTCCTTACCTGCTTATTGATCCGCTGAAGATCCAGCTCTCTTATTACCAAGTTTAGAATGTAGATAGCTGGGTAAACATCTCCTTAGCTGCTCAGAAAGCTCTGGAAGGTATGGGAAATAGACTATAGAATGAACTGGGAACGATTCTACTACTTTCTCTGCTGTTTCTTCTCCTCCCACCACCTACCCACACTCCCAAGCCACCCACACAGGGCTTCATGGAGGAAAGAAGTTACTTTAGACTCCCTTCAGTGTCTGCATAGTCCACACTGTCACTAAAGGTACATGCTAGGTTCATCCCTATCGGTTCTGTAGCTGAGTGCTCAAGTTCTTTCTGTGCCTGCTTACTAATGCTTAGCTCAAGGTCCCTGTTCTAATTCTTCTGTCAAGTTTGTGACTCTGGGAGTATTCTCATGGCTATACTCAAAGCATCAAGCCAGATCAAATTGAAAAATTAATTTAAATAGCAAATATAAGTTTTGTGACATTTTTAATGGGGGCGGTTCTCCTGTGAAAACAGTTTGAGAAGTGTTAGAACACCAATGCGGATAGCGATTTGTGTAGGTCTTGTTTCTTCCAAATATAATCATGTTCATACATTGTAGGAAGGAGTCTGGGAGATGTTCTTAGAGTGTTGGGAATGAGCTTGCCTGGATAAGAGAGGGAGTACAGAATAGAGTCAGGAAGCTAGGCTGGGTCAGTACAAATTCAGTGACAGGAACATCTTCCTTTAGAAATGACAGCTTTGAATTTTCAGCTAATGTGACTATTCAATGTGTCACCGAGTATGTGAAGCATTGCTCTAAAGATGTTGGGCATTGATGTATCTAAAACATCCAGTGGGTACATAATGCATGTCGGGGTGCGTGCCAACTTTATAGAAGATAAAAACAGGAGTCCCAAGGAACAGCTTCAGGCCTGCAAACGGTTCTGAACCTTCTGCCTCCACACCAAACCTTACTCAGCTATTTTCAGGGCATACCATACTTTCAACTATAAAGTAAATACAATTCTGCTGATCTTATCCTCCCAGGTCGGGAGCTTTACCTAGATTTCTTTTTCTTTTACACCTGTATGTGTGATGTATACATGTGTGTGTATGCTTGTTCGAATGTAAGTAGGCGCCTGTGTGCATGTGACTGGAAGCCCAAAGTTGATGTTGACTGAATTTCAAGTCCCTTCTCCACCTTTTCATTGATGAGTCAGAGTCTCTGATTGAACCAGCTTTCTAGTACAGCTAAGCTCCCTGGTCAACTAGCTGAGGGTGGGGGAAGGGGTGGACCCTCTCTCTGCTTTCTCATCCCTGGCATTGCAGATGGAGAGCTACACCTGCCAGGAACTTTTACGGGGTTTGGTGGCCTGAACTTGGGTCCTTATGATTGTTGCTTGTTTATCACGTGCTTCAGTCGCCGAGGGATCCCTCAGTCCTACCTGTGTACTTTTCTAAGGACCTCAGCTATTTTGTCACTAAGCAAAAGTGTGTTGGAACTATTTTCTTCCACTTTGTGATGCTAAATTCAAATTGTCAGGATACTTTTGACTTGATATTTAATAAATATTATCACCATCCAAAATCGTATTCCAGGAACTTAATACATTCTAATGAATTTAGTACATTTTTCTGTAGATTGTGTTCTTAGGGTTATTTATAATTTTTATATCACAAAGATGTTGTACTATTAGAATGTGCTGCCGTAATTATCTTCCCAACCCTGGGGTCAGCAACACCATAGGGAGCTTCAAGTCTCTCAGGATGGGAGGCTTTGAAGTGTGGAAATGAGCTCTATTGCAAACCAGTCCTTGATATAGCAGCTCTAAGACTTTGGTGACATTAGTTAGTTTAAAGCTGATCCTAGCTACCCTTTACTTTGTTTCACTAAGCCAATAAACAAGAAATTCTGTATTGCCTCATTGTGTCTGTAGCTGCTATATTGTGAATATATAGCACAAAAAAATTTAGGACATAGTTTTACAGTGTTGGAAAGGTACCTCACTGATGAATGAGATTCTAGACTGTCTTCACTGTTTCATTTTTGTCTTCCTTATGAGAATAAAAAATAACAAGCATTCTTATAATAATTATGCTTAAATGTCAATGACATGGATGGCTTCTTAGCTGAATGAGATAATAATCAAACATGGCCTGATATTATGGCAACACTGTGAATGAATGGATTATCAACAACAACAAAAAAAGACAAATTTATAAAGAACTAGTAAGTCATATGCAAATTACTGTGGTTGCTTTTGATTTGTGGCAAAGACTGTTCTATGTCCTATTATTTGCAAACTGTCTAACGTTTTATAAAATATGTGTATGTACAATATGTAAAAATTGTCACTAAACTGACTGTTAAATGTTTTTCAGGCACACCATTGCTGTGAGTTGTTGTTGTTGTTGTTTTTAATTTTACGGACTATATGACTGGGCTTTACACATCACAGCTGCTTGTCCTAGAATGAGTCACAAACACTGGAGAGAGGACCAGTTAGAACTCAAGGCTACATGACTAAAACACACGTCTCTTACTTCTGTGTCCTGGTTTAAGAATGATATCTAAGTTTGATATAATGCCTTTGTTTTCTCTGCTTTTCTGCTTCTATCTACAAAGACAGTAAGAATCATTTTGCCTCCTTCCTTAGTCTCATTAGCATTAGTACTGGGTTTGCCTGTATTTGGCTGTCTGACTGTCTTTTCCAGGCTTCCCCCCTTACATGTGCAAAATGACAATAGGTTTTCAAATAAAGTAAATTGTCATTCAAAACTTTATTTCTAACATGCGGGTTTAAATTTCAGTTTATGCCTTTTAGGACTTCAACCTTAGATATCATACGTAAAGACCTGCAATACACACATACACATATGCATACCAAAAGTGGGGTGGGAGACTTACATGCATGTACACACATGCACACACAAAAGAAAAGGAGTCACAAATTCACACTCAGAAGCTTCTAACAACTAATTAAGTAATAAAAGAGTGACGCTGACATAACGTGATAACAGTGAGTCCTAGGGACATTGAACAGAGTAGAACCAACTTGTAGCCTTCAAATTAGCTTGCATGTAAACTAGATCGAAGCTGAGGTCTTCTCTATCTTCAGTACCTGATGATATCTGAGTAGATGTGACTTTTCTTTCAGAGTACAGAAACTTAAGGAGAAAGTAGCATCATTGCAATACTCAATGCTTCATCTGTTTTTGTTTAAACTTTTGTACTAAAAATGATTTCATTTGCTGTGTGTGTGCATGTGTGTATAGGTAAGAAGGAGAAAATAATCCATTCCTTCTATTTACCAGTGACAAAATCCCAAATTCCTAATCTATAATCTTTACTGAGCCTAACACTTCCCCTATTTCTTGCTCTACTGATGTTTCAATAGGGAGAAAAAAGAGAGAGCATTGAGAACAGTCTGGTATATTACTAACTTTTCAAAACAGAGGCTCTGCAGCTCTTAAAACTGAACAGAAATATTTTATGTCTACAAACTCTGACAGCCATTTAAGAGAGCATGAAAATCCACTCATACTGTTTGAAAAACAAACATCTGGGGATTTTGTTTCTTCTACTTTGGGCCATGATTAGAAAAAAAGACTACATTTGTACTCATTCCAGGAGCATTCAGGCACAAAGTGATAAAATACATGGTGGAAAGTAATTTTCAAAAAGCCAGACCTCAGAAACAAAAGTGTATGCTTTGTGATAGGCAGGGCCCAAGTAAGGCAAGGTTGTCACAAGGTGGGAGCCAGCCTTTCTACAGAACGGTCTGGAAAGAGCAAAACGATCTTTTCTGAGCCTTAAGGAATTTTCCACAAGTGGAAAGTGCCACATGGTCATTGTGCTTTGACTGAAAACAAAACAAAACCTTGAAGGAGGCATACATTTAAGTAAGAAGGCACTGTATTTCTGAAAATCAGTAGCTACTCAGTGTTGTCTACGATTGAGGAAAAAATGTAAAAGACAAAGAAACGAAGTAACAAACCATATTAATTGTTCAGCTTGTGTTAAAAGAATATTATGTAATTTTTTAAATGACAGCAAATTTGGCATACACTTCTTAAATGGCTTTGTAATTTTAGAAATTTAGACAACAGTCTACATAAAAAATTGTTCAAAGCTTTGATCCACCATATGACTAGGTTCTTCTAAGAGCCAGAGAAAAGAACATGACAAACAGAAAAAGTGTGAGCAGATACAGCGCTATTAGTTGATTGTGTCTATAACAGTTGCCAGCTTGTGACTGGCTGAACCTACCTGTTGCAAATGTAGGCTACAGTCTGTTTGCACCTTATCAGGATACACTTATCTGCATATGGAGGGGGAAAAAAAAACCTTTCGGTCAAACTTAAAAGCAAAAGGAAGTGCCTGTTAAACAAAACTCAGCCATCATTAATCTGTGAATACCATTTCACCACCAACAGAACGATTTAGGAAAACAAGTTACTTCCAACAATCAGAGTGTCACAATCAAAGCTCCTGAACTGATGGTGAGAAAATCAGTTATAGAGCAACTTTAGAAACATGTTTAATACCACCTATTAGTACTAACCTATCAGCTACACCCCTAGCTACACATGGCTGAAATATGTGCTTTAACCACTAGAAGCTATGTTTGAGAACTTTCTAGACATTATTTGTAAAGGTCAAAAATTAAAGCAAAAGCAAAACTACTCACCACTCTACATAGCAGGGAATGCAAATAAGCCCAGTAACTTCTGGAATGGAATAACCACATAGCAGTGAGAATGAATAATCAGACCAGAACTATGGGCTGAAACATGGGTGGTTTTAATGCACTAAACTGAACCATAGAAGTCCATATGTATGTCAAAGCAGCCTATGTACTTGGTGTGTGTGTGTGTGTGTGTGTGTCTGACAGAAAGAGGGAGAGACAGAGACAGAGACAGAGACAGAGAACTGGAGAGAAGGAGGGAGACAGAGGACTATACAAAAGATACTGGGTTTCTTCACTTACGTGTGGGTTACATGGGTGCTTTCAACTTTGGAAAACGTATAAAACTGTTCATTCTAAACATGCACATTTCTGAACATATGTTATCCATAACTGAAAGCTTCAAAATTATTTGGCACTCAAAGTATTGGCTTTGTGCTACTCCATAGAAACTGTAGATTCTTTAAAGCTCTAAAAATGGAAAATGTTTCACAACCAGGGACCAAAAATAAAATTGATACAATCTACTAAATAATGGCATGTTTAAATTAATTTTTAAAATCATTGCTACGTTAACAAATACAACTTTAAAAACTCACGGTAGCTTGTCAAATGCCTACTTTTTATTTTCAAATTACTTTTTTTCTGATTATAAGCCATGTGACTATAGAAAATTCAAGATTCTGAGGAAAATAAAAGGAAGATTACAGAAGCTGTATTTAAAATATTATTTTAGGGGCATATCCCTTTGAATGTATATATACGAGTTTGTATGTATTTATACACACTTAATTATAGTCTATACAAATACTAAGTGTGTTATGTATAATCTATTTATGTGCTACTATTTTACATGAAATATAATGAGTTTTAAATATAATGTTTAAATCTTCCTAAACACAATTTAATGGACAGTATAATAATCAAGATTGCACTATAGATTAGCCATCTAGCTTGTTGGAGAGCATTCATTTATTTCCAAATTTTATTTTGATCATATGGAACATTGCAGTTAACATCTTTATAAATATTAATACTCTTTACTTTGACCAATTATTGGATTAAAATAAGAAAAAGTTTAAAGACTTTTCAAAATGCATAGTACAAGTTATTGATAAGGATTTGAGAGCAATGTATATTCTCAGAAGCCATTTGTAATAATGCTCATTTCCCTGAATCCTTGCCCCAAATTAGCAGTTTGATTTTGTTGAATTTTATACTGGAGGGTAGATAGATAATATTTGATTTAATAGATAATATTTAACATTTGATCGTTAACATATCTCATTGCTCTAGTTTCTCTTAATTACTCCTTAAAATGAATGCTCGCTGTGTTATTGTTACCCATTTGTGTTCCTTCTTTTAAGCAGGGTGTGCTGTGTACTAGCGTGAGCTGAACTGATAAAATAGTTACCGAGCAAAGGCTGAAATAAATTGTCATCAAGATATCCCATCGGTGCAAATTTGACAGGTGATGCAGGCTGACTGAAAGAATCAGCCTCCTATTCTCTGTAGCTCAAGTGTTGCTGAGGCTGAGCCACACCACAGGCAAGAATGGGGGACGTAGCAGCATACTGACTCCAAGGTTCACAGGGTTGGGTTTTAGTAGTGGGAAGAACTTTAAGTGACGGCTGATTCTGGTCTCTTCTATCCTGGAGAGCTGTATCCAAGAAGGGGCTTAGGACAAACACAGCCATGTGACAGACCACAATTTTGCTACTTTAAAAAAAAATGATGGAATTTGCTACGAAGCAGGAAGTCTCTGCCATGACATCCTTTGCCTACCTTACCAGGGAGATTTAATAAGTTTTGGCTACTAAATCTTTATATATTAAACACAAAAGGCTTTTTGCTTTTTGTGTATGTTAACTACATGTCTTTTAATACATCATTACTTTACTTTTGAATGCATTGACATATGGAACTCTTTACTTTTAGAGATACTAGGTCTTTTGAACACTTTTATTATTGAAACATTTTTTTATAGCTGGTCATCCAAAAATTATATATTCCCTGCTTTTTGTTTGTTTGTTTGTTTTCGATGTTGTTTTGTTTTGATGAGTCTCTAGAGTTACCATTGAGCCCACACTGTAAAAAAAAACTAACTAAATAAAAGGCATCTCTCAACAAAGATGACAGCAACATTATTCGACTGGCACAAACAATTAAGAAGCAGGTTGATAGGCACACAATGTCCATTTAGCAAAACAACAGCAGTAGCTTTCCTGCTCTACTCAGGCCTGTGACCGCAACAGCTGTGGACTTTGACTAAGTTTACAATACCAAATGTGAATATACTCTCAGGACGCCACCCAACCTAATCAAAAAGCTGTTAGTATCCACCATAACAGACTTGCCACTACTGTACCAGTGGGCTCATCTTGCCTGGCTAGTTGATATTGATGAACACAGGATCTGCTGCGTGGGACTGTTTATGACAATTTTCTCCCAGAAGTCTGAGAAGCCCTGTGCTATATGGGCTAGCCAGCAGAGAGAAAGATTCTTGCTCAGTTCTTTCTTGATTTGTCTATTTCTCATAAGCCACACATACGGCAGCCTCAGCTATGTGGGTTTACCAACAAATTCTATTAAATAAACTCTGGCTTCTGCGGGCAGCTATGTCCACCCACATCGTATATCACCATACCAATTCTTTCGTAAATTTTTTTTGGTTTTGATTATCTTAGGTAGTATCATATATCCTAATCCTCTTCCAATGCATATTTAGTTAACTTTGTATATTTACCAGAATATTTCCGAGTCATGACAACTATTCAAAGAATCTGTGGTTGCTTTATAAGGGTAAACTTGAACTTTGTTTTTATGTTTCTAAAATGTTATTTATTTAGATCTCTAACTAGCTGTCCATCATCAAAATTTCTCCTGAAGATTCTTAGCAAATACCATTGAACATATGTTATTTTGAGAAGTATGATATTAAAAACTTTAATGATTCTAATTCAAGGACAACTCAGCATGTCTTTCACCTTTTCAATGTTTGGGATTTTTGTTCTTCTTTGGTATCATTGGGTAAAGATTTTATATTTGTTCTTTAACTTTATATCTGGACTTCTGTTGTTTGCAGCAAAAGATAATAGCCCAATTGCCAGATTGGAAAATCAACATATGCTGGACACAGGTGACAGTTATTATAATAGGTAAAATAAAAGGGACCCAGTTTACTTGCATGAAAATTCACATGTCCAGTAACCGAGGCAAAAATATAACACAGAATCCCATTTTAAAGGTATATTTAGAAGCCTTTTTGAAGAATATCACTTTATATACTTCCCTTCCAACTTCTGTGCAAATAAACTTATCCAAGAACTTTTTAGTATCAGCAGGAAACTGTACATTCTTTCTTTGATTGTGAACAGAAATGGATCATGGCCTTTATCCTTGGATGACATGCAACCTGCAATGAACAAGAATAAACACCCACAGAAATGCTGAATCCCTTGAAAGTGGAAAAATAGTTCATCATTTGATAGTCACAAATCTATCAGACATAGTCAGTCAACAGTGAAGTTCAACAGGCATGTATCAACCGTAGTAGAGGCAAGAGCTGAATAATTCTAGTGGACACAGAGTTAAAGGTAGCAGTTACACTTCACACACACACACACAATTTGACCTGAATGTGTTTTATTATGATGACGTTTGCCATGGGGCTTTAAATTTTCTATTATCTAATCATTTCTTTCCAGCTTTCCCTTATCAAGCAAAGACTGGTCTTCCTATTTTTGACAAACTAGATCATCCCATAGCAGCAGTAATGAGACCTGAAAATAGATAAGGGTGATATAAAAATTAATGTAGGGGGAGGGGAACCAAAGCAGGACTATTCAGGGCCCCTTGCATGGTTTCTCTCCCTTGCTTGCCTGTGCTGAGGCTGACTCGGGAAGAGGGGAACACTCCCCACTGGCACTGCTTCAGCTTCCAACTGTTGAAGAGGATGTGATGATTGAGAGGCATGATGGGGCGCACTTATCAGAACAGAATTGCCTCCATTTCCAGGCCCACTTGGAAAGTGCCTTTGTTCAAATTTTGCATTCATGAGAATTAGTCTTTTTCACAAGTTCTCTCTAAAATTTTTCATGAAATGGCAAATGGTTAAAGGTAATAATTCAAGCAGCATGCTTGGGTAAAATCCAGCGTCATTAAAAATTAACACCTCTAATAGACAAAAAAATATGACCTTTTTAAAATCTTAAATTCTTTGAGAATTTATAATGCATAGAAAATATTTTGATCATATCCATCCTATGACTCTAGTTTTGTTTTCCAGAGATTTAGTTTGGAATCGTTTCCTGAGGTATCTTATAATATTATAGTTTTGAAATGGTACATTCTGAACCTTGGTAACTTTGTGATACTCAGTGCTGATTCACAACTTTCAAAAAAGATGTGAAAGTAGGAGGGCCACTTGTCAAGAAACAATAGTTTGGCAGGTAATTGGGATGAGATAAGAGAGGATTACTGGTGTCTTCATGATCAACATGTATTATATACACGTATGAAATTGTCAAAGAATTGTTCTTTTAAAACCTGGTACATGCATAGTAAGCATAGGGTTGCATTTTACTAAGTTCAGACAGTATCTCAATTCAGAGTTCCTCTTAGAGTTTAAAGTTAACTTTGTATATGAGAAAATAGCCAGGCATGTTAGTGTATACCTGTTGTCATGGCATCCAGGAGATGTGGCAGGAGAGGAGGAGCACTTAAATTCCAGAACTCAAGACCAGCCAGAACAACAAAGCAAGACCCAACAACATATAAACCCACAGAATTGGATTTTCTATTTATTCGTTTTTGGGTGTTTAAACAATTTTAACAATAAAAGCAAAGTTCGTATGTTAAACTATACATTATAAAGTTCTATAATATGTTCTGAATCCGGACAAATTGTGTAAGAGACTCCTAATGACTTATTACTATACCCATAGATTAGCTCATCGCCTCTTCAAAGAAGTTTTTTTTTTCAATAAATGGAAATTAAATTGTGGCCAAAGCTGGTCAACATAAGAGAAAGAGAGAGTAATCAGCATTGCATGGATCATCGACATTATACCCTTCCTCCCAAGGCTCGGGAAGGCTTGAGGAAGAGGAGTCAGAAAGAGTGCAAAAGGCAAAGATAGAAGATGACCACAGTGAATCAGTATTTTCCTGAAACAACCGGGCAGTTGCACATACAAACTCAAAATGTTTGTTATAACATGTACAATGCAAAATCCCAGTGTGGTGGAGCTAGCTGATCATGAAGTCCCACCGCAGCTGAGGAGCTGTAAGTAACTGGCTGCTTGGAGAGAGTCAGATTTCCTCAAGGACATGGGCCCTGATAGGCTACCCATGTCCCTGTAGATGGCCACATACCCATGCACATACTGGTTTCTAGAACAGAGCACACCCAGTGGGATAGACATAAGTAGAAAACATAAAATCAAAGAAGAGTTGTGGAGAGGAGGAAAGGAGAGGAACTGAAGAGGAGAAAAGGGGGTGGACTTAATAAGAAAGCATTATATGCATGTGTGAAACTCCTCAAACAAATAAAAAATGTGGATACTGCATGCGTGTTGCTCTGGGAACAGAGGAGAGAGAAAAGTCAAAGTTGTCTCAGTAGGAACACCTCCCAAGTGTCTTCACTCATACTCAACTACTACCCTCTGCCTCGTGTTATTTCTTATGTGTGAGTGTGCACATATGTATGTGTGCATGTGTGGATGTGAGCTGTATGCACTTGCATATATGTGTGTGTGCATGTGTGTATGTGTGTGTACTATAAGTGCTTGCGTGAAGGTGAGTTAGGTATGTGTGCAGAGGCCAGAAGAGGACATCAGGAGTCTGACTCTAACACTCTCTGCCCTAGCCCTCCAGAACAAGAACAAGGTCATGCAAGGAAGCTATAGCGAAGTTGACATCCAGCTATTCCAACGATCGTCTTGGCTCTGTCTTCTACAGTGCTGGGATGCAGACGTGCATGTGCAGTCACACCTAGCTTTGTATGCAGGTCCTAGAGACTTTAACTCCCATCGTTATGCTTACACAGCAGGCCATCTCCCTGAAGCCCTCATGGCATTTCATGTTTAGTAACTCATACTAGACCCCAGTTCCAGCCCTGCAGCAAGCCAGTTGCTTTAAGAGACTTACTTACTCACTTACTTGCCCTAATCTGATTGAGTTTATGTACACCAATTGTGTGTAGTTGCCCATGGAGGCCTGAAGAGGATGTCGGATCATCTGGAACTGGTGTAAACAGGCAGCTGTAAGTATCCCTGAAGGCCCAGGGAACTTACATTTTGCAAGAGCAGCAGGTGTTCTAAATCACTGAGCCATCTCTCCATTCCCCAGCAAGCCAGTTTTTAAAAGAAACATATCTCCACCTCACTCTCTCTTTTTTCCTTTGCTGGTTCTTGGCTGTCTCTAGTTTTGTCTTTATATATATATTTATATATATAATATATATAATACATATAATATATATATATATATTGTGGTGTTCGAAATAACATTTAAATAGCTTACCAAATACAGACAGCATTTAAAGTTCAAACCATTTTGTGTATACATCATTTATGAAATAAAAATTCCTCTGCTTCTTTTTTAAAAAAATTACATACTTTCCTTTGCACATTAATCAGCCTAGTTTATCTTCAAAATATTTGTAATAGAATTAGGAACTATTTTAAGAGCAATTTAACCGGGTTTGTAAGGTAGTAAGTAAGCCTGACACCATTGCACTGATGCTGGCGAATGACAGTGGACCTCTGAGTCAGAAGTGAAAATAAAATATACGGGATAGAGGAAGCAAAATTGTGCTCATTCTAGATAAAGCAAGAAGTACAAGTAGATCTTATTGAGTTTTTGTATTTATTACATTTAGAAAGACTACACATGTACTAGAACACTCTTCCATTCAATTTCCTCTATGCATGATATTGTTTTATGTGATCTTTAGATAATAAGTCATTTCATTACATATATTAATGTGAAATGTTAAATCTACAGTTGGGACTATTGTTCTTGCCTACTTGGTGGGACTGAGATTTAGAATCACCTAGGAGAAAAGCCACTGGTGAGGTTTCTGAAAGAGATTAGTAAAACGGAAGGCCCATTCTCAAAGCAGGTATCTCCTTCCAGAGGACAGCTCAGATATGAAGAAATATGACAAAAAGCACTGTGTAAACTGTCTGCTCAGCTATTTCTTTCAAAGTGCACCTATTGGTGCTACCACCACAATCTGCTGGCTAAACACTTGTTTTTGTGCCTGTCCGTTCAATATGGATTCAATTTTTAAAAATTTTGTCCATGCATGCATCCATCCATGCATCCATCCATCCATCTATCCATTCATTTATGTGTACACATTAATGCATGAAGGTCAGAAACTTTTGGGAATCAGTTTTCTCATTCCATGTGGGTTGCAAGCAAGGCTCTGGTCCTTTTGTGTGAAGCAAGCCCTCTTTCCTGCTGAGCCGTCCCATGAGCACTGAACACAGGCTCAACACCAGCAACTTTACAGACAACTTAAAGACTTCTAGTGGCAGACTGGAAATGCTGGGGCAATGGGATTGTAGGCCAACAAGCATGTCTTCTGCCTCTCCAGTATAGAGACAACCATTGCTGAACTACAGAGTTTACATCATCTAAGCCAACCCAGTAGATCCCCTCTGTAACGTGTATACAGTCCACTGGTTATATTTCTCCATAGAACCTTGCAGAATACAGTGACAAAATAAATGTTTGCAAAGAATATCATTTTAAAATACTACTATGTTTACTAATTGTGCTTTCAAATTTAAAGAATCGTTCTAATTGTCATCTTACATTGCAGCATGAATTTGAGTACAGTATAGTAGAGCTTATTAGATAGATTATTATTAGACATATTGCATCATATATCTCTGTTTAATCAAATAAAGACATGAATATCAAGTGCCTGAGAATTACAAAGCTAGATACAATGTACTTGTACATACTGGCATACATAAATCAAGGGAGTGAAGCAAATATTCTATTATATTTCTCTTGTATCTTATTTTACCTATTTATTGGTTGCATCTATCTCTATCTATCTATCTATCTATCTATCTATCTATCTATCTATCTATCTATCTATCTATTTATTTAGAGGCAGGGTCTCTCCATGTATCTCTAGCTGGCATGGAACAAGTTATATAGAACAGGCTATACTTGAACCCACAGAGATTTACCCTGACTTCTCCTTCCAGAGTGCTGGGATTAAAAGCATGTGCCACTACCCCAAGCCATATTTTAGTTTTAAAATAACACTGTAAAAATTTAACCCAATACCATCAGAGAACTAGAAAACCACAAGTAAGTAAAGACTGGCTCTGAAAACAAGTGGGGTTTTAACTATAATCTCTCCCTAGCAAGCAATCTGTCATCGGTTTAAATCCCTTCTAGCCTTACAATACCAGCTCTTCCTACTGTTGTGGAAAAAAAAAGGCGATATTAAAAGGGTAGTCTGTGTTGGGATGAACAGTCAACAAATCTACATTCTTTGGCTGTCTCTCAGAAGTCTTTGGAGACATTCTACACAATCAGTTAAAATACAGCACTTCAAGAGAAGAATTATTAAGCATAAGAAGAGAAATGTTACTTGTCCTTTAGACTCATTAATGCCTGTGCAGACCAAATATCTCAACTACCTGAAGCCATGCTTCTGCAGTTTCTCTCTTTTTGGTATATAAGGATTCAACAAGCATGCACACACACACACACACACACACACAACGGGTTGGGGTGGCAGGTAGAGAGGGTGGTGACAAAGTTTGTGATGTCCATGGAAATTCAGGCTAAATAATTTGTAGCATTCCTCTAGATCCTGTAGAAAATGCTGATTTTTTTTTTTTTTAGTTATTGAATTATGTTCCAACCTAAATCAAGATCCTGAAGCCCTGACTTGTGACTATATTTAAGGTCTTTGGAGTCTTTAAAGGTATACTCAACTTAAAATGGCACTAAGCGGCTATGACTAGTATTTGCATGAGAAGGGCTCTGGCACAGGAAAGTATAGAATTTGAAAGTACAGGAAGCAGACAGACAGCGGCAATCCCCTGAAGAAGCCAGCAGGATCAAGCCTTTACCTGCAGGACCGCATTCATTTTTACCACACATATCACTGCCTTAATAAACTTTGAAATCAAAGCACAAGGCCGTTGTGAGAGCAGGAAAAACCTAAGATTATGCTAAAAACAAACAAACAAACAAACAAACAAATGACTCCTCTCCCCAGAACACCCTTTCCATCTCCTCTAGGTTCTAATCGTTGATTTGAATTATCTATAACCACGGACAGCCAGCCTGCTTTCTGACCTTTAAATAACCATCTGAACAGATGTTCACCCCACTAATAAAAAGGAAATGCGAACGGAAAAATTAAAAACAATTAGATATGATTTTACTTTTAACCCTTCAGATTTTCATATGTGGAAGATTCAGTATAAATTATCTGCACAACTGTGCTAATTTGATACTGGTGATTCCTGAAAGGTTAAAAAAGTTGCATAAAGAGCATCTTTATTAAACAAAGAAAATAGATATATTTTCTACATTATTCCTTGCAATTTTAAATGCGTTTAAAGAGCTCACAAAGCAAAGGTTAACATTGGAATTACATTGAGATTAAAAAGAAAAAAAATAAGATGCCTTCATTTACCCCACAGAGGTTCTGACTTAATTGCTGTGGCCATACAGTTCGGACATCAGAGCTTTGAAATGTTCCCCAGACAACTATCGTTTGACCAGCACTAAATTCTGCATAAAGACCTAGAAGATATGGAATGGCCACAAAATAGTTAATCACAGGCTTAATGTTCTTGGTTATTCTTTTAGCTGTTGCTATTGACCTCTTCCCCAATCAGCTTCCAGCTGTTTTAGAACACTGACACTTTATATAACGGAATAGGCTCTCCCTGAAATGGCTGTCCTTTCTAATCACCACCGAAAGCCATTTCTGTTATATTTACACCTGTAATATGAATTTCGTGTTATTGATCATGAAGCTTTTAACAGTTTAGTTATGTCCTCTGGCAGTGGTGCATGAACAAAAGACTCACATTAAAAATCTGTGGAAGGGCTACAATTTTATTTTATCTTATTTAATTAATTTTTTTAAACAAACAGTCTCAATCTGTAACCGAGGCTAGCCTCTAACCCTCACTTTCATTGTCTCAGCCTCCTGAATGCTAAGATCAAAAGCATGTATCTCTCTTGGGATTTCTATTAGGAGATCAACATGTTTCAGCAAAATCCCATTATACTACCCTAAAAAAGAATGAAATTATTGCAGGTTTTCCTGGCAGGTGCTACTCAGAGATATAAATAGGTCACTCCACGATCTGCCCATCATCTTCAAGCCCCTGGAATCAAAGATCCCAGCTATTCCTGTCTTTCAGTAGTCAAAAGTTTTCCACGGCTGAGCGGACACATAAAGAAAGAGCAGGTGGCCTTTTCAATCTCTCTCTCCACCTTCCTTTTGAGACAAGATCTCTCAGTGAACCAGGGACTTACCAATGCAGCCACACTGGCTGGACAGCAAGCTCCAGGCATCCTTCTGTCCCCATATTGCCACCCCTGGCTGTTATGTGGGTGTCAGGATTGAACTTGGGCTCTTACCCTGAACTGGTTGGTGATAGGGATCAAACTCAGGTCTTCATGCTTCGGTGCTAAGTACTGATTTACTGCACCATCACCCAGACTTGCCAATCATTGTTTTGCTTCTTTTTTGTTGTATATGTATTTTAAATATAGAATGTGGTCGTAATAAGCATTTGTCTGGTTCTGTTATGGTCATGCCATAACAGAAGTAAGACAATACACCAAACAAATAGAACATAGTATACATTACTTATAACTGTAATAAAATTTGCAGGTTAAAAAAACCATAGAATAGAGAAAACACAGAAAAAGTAAACTTTTAGACTGTGTGTCTCTGGGAAGTCCATCTTCACAAAGCTTATTTTTCTAAGGAATATTTTACACTGCACCTTGCCCCTGAATAAAATATTTTAACATATACTGGCAATGCTGTAGAATAACATATTTTCCACATCTATGCTCTATCTTCTGACTCCTACACAGGCTGCAACACCCTCTCACATGTTCTTCATTCTACTTCTGCCAACTAACCCAAAGTAACATTTGCTGGTAGGCAAATGTTTTGGATGCTTTTCCTACCTCTGACCTATGATTCAGGCTTAATGAAAACTTTCTGATCTGCAGATTGGAGTCCTTTATCAATCATCGGAGTGGCTGGTTGCCTTGGTCTTTAAACAGCCATTTTTAGATTTTCTTTGAGTCATATGAATTAACAAAACTTAGGTTCCCATCTCTCTTGCTTTCTGGGAGGATCTTGTCTTATTAAAAATCCCCATAAGTTTTTGTACATCAGAGTTTATTTGGTTTCACTGGGCCCTTGATGTTCCTTACAGTAATTATGATACTAACTATATAGTACATAGTGTCTAGCAATCTAGTTAGTGATTAAAATCTCTCATTTACAAAACTAAACGATTTACGTCTTCTCTTTAGGCTGTAGTTGATATGGAGAGTAAATTAGTTGTCGAATGGATCCGGGAACTTATTTTCCTTGAGCTCTGCCATTTTCAGGGAGTGCCATAGACTGTTGGTATAGAAATTCTTACCATGAAGGTTTTTCTTTATTTGCACATGTGATTCATTGGCCATATTTTCATAATTTTACCTACTTGTTTGTTTTTATTTATCTATGCGTGTACATGTGTTGTATGTGTATGTACACGTTAGAAGGGTGTGGTACGTGCATTTCTGTGCACGTGTGTTGAGACCAGTGGTCATCCCCAGGTTTATCTCTTACTTGCTTTGCATGTTATGTTTTTTGTGAGAAAGATTCTGACTGAACCTGGTGCTCACTGGCTTGTCTCCATTGGCTGGCCAGTGAACTCCATGATCTGTTTCCCCAGCCATGGGGATATACATACACCTGTCCTGCACTGCCAATTTGGACCAAGGGATCAAGACTGAGGTGCTCATGCTTGTCCGGCTAGCACGTTTTTGAGTGAGCCATTTCCCAGACCCTGTTTTTCATTTCCATTGCACATATTCATTTTGGGTTAAAGTGCTGTTTTGTTCCTTTAGCCAGAGTTGCTTGCCTGAAGTGTAGAGAATCCCCTTTCAGTGTGAAAGGCAGTATTGGGGACACGAGCCACTCACAAAAGCACATTTCTTACCTGACATCGTTGCTACACGAATAAAGTCACATCTATGCTCAATTTTATCTCACATATCACTTTCCACAATATAGAAAAAAAATCATCATAGTGGGAATATATACCTGAAATTGAAAAAAAATATTAACTGAGAGAATTCAGTGTTTAACATGCTCTGAACCTTTTAAGCACCCGGGTATGAGTTGCCTCCTTTGTAATTATCATTAATGGTGACATGTAGATTATTTCACAACAATTTTGAATATAAAAGTGAATAATATACAAATTCTCTCACTTTTGTTCAAGGGGGAATACATGCTAACTATCTCAAAATACACTGTAGAATTTAATGTAGCTTCTCCATGGAATTAGCCAGATATTAAATGAGAAACCAGACCAATCTAAAACGTAAAGCAGTGTAATACAAAGGAAAAGGAAACCCTTGTTCTTCTGATTCCTAAACTGTATTAAAAAAAAATCAACCAACCAACCGACTCACAAAAAACAAACAGAGAAACATAAAAAACAAAGAACAAAACAAAACAAACAAACAACCCCCCATACTGGTATTTGCATAAAGCTTAACTGGACTTTCAATTTGCTTCTACACAATCAAATGCAGTCTTTGATATGTGTAGCCTAAGAAGGGAGGATCAGATTTAATGCTTCTTAATCCAGTGCAAATTGTTCACAAAGATATTGAGATGGAAAATGATTCTCTAGATGGAAGGCATCTATCTCCTTTTTGGAGATGCTGAAATTCTTTTCAAAGTGAGTGCATTAGCCATTTTACAGATAGTTCTCTGATCTTTACTGATCTTTGGGGGAAGAGTGTGTGTGTGTGTGTGTGTGTGTGTGTGTGTGTGTGTGTGTGTGTGTAAAATGCATGTAGGTGCCTTGGAGGAGAGGAGAGTGGGTTGGATGTCCTGGATCTGGAGTTACAAGAGGCTGTGAGTTGCTCAACAAGAGTGCTAAAAACTGATCTCCAGCCCTCTAGAAAAGTAGCAAAATGCTCTTAACCACCGGCTCATCTCTTTAGCTCCTGTACAAATCTTAAATTTAATTTCAGTATTGTTGGCATTTTGTTAATCACACCTATTGATTAATATGAAATTGTGGGCGGAACAAATTGTTAACTGGAAGTTGTAACAGATTTAACAAAGAAAGCAAGTTCAGAATACTTTCTTTCCCTGCTATCTCCAGTGCCTCATTCCTTGGTGATAGATACCGCTGTTTACACACTGTGCTGACGTGCCTGAAGAGGGTCCTGTCTAAATGAGATACCGTCTCTCAAAGGAGCACACAGAGGAGCAGGAAACAAAATGAGCTCAGTTGGCCCACAGTCGCGAAGACCATCTCACTGGGTCTTGATTTTCCATCTGTTTTTACTTTCTTGGAGCCTTCTCCAGGTTTAATCATTCCACATGGGCTTCTGTCACAATCTCAGCTACTGTGAGAAGGCACAGTGCCTTCTCATTCTCTTAGCTCAGCTCTGAGATTTACAGGCAGTCTTGGCTAGGTCAGTTATAGCTGTTACTTCTACTGCCAACCCCCAAAGCACTCTGGTCTTAATACTCCCTACCCCAAAGATAATTACAAGATTATTCACCACTTAAAAAACATCCCACAGAACCAAAACCATGATATTGGTTAAAGCAGGTCAGTTGCAGCTTGCCTCTGTTGGAAAAAAAAAAGATGTATTTTTACATCCCCGCTTCAACACTAATGATAAACAAAGTGAGCAATGTGCAGAAATAACTGTGAGGCTTGGGTTCTGCTCAACACAAACAAGTTAAATCCAAATTTAGGTTCTTGCTGTGTCATTAGCCAAGCCCCAGTTGTTCTAGGTATTGTAGCCCATATGGTCCGTGAGCTCACCCACAGACTTCAGGCTTCCTGTTAGATGACCAGATGGATAGGCTGAGCTCCCGGAGAGCAAGAGGACTGCACCAGCATCCCACTGCCCAGTGCTGAACATATCCTATTTTGTGTGTTTATTGGCATGTATTTTTCCACTTATGTTTTCTAACACCCAGATTTTGATATATTGTATGGCATTTTGATTTTCAAATTAAATTTAAGGCTTTCGTGCTGATGACACCATTAGCATACCTCTCCCCGTCAATGACAATATGTAGCCGACAACAGTTAAGCAGAGCTTTAGAACTTTAAAAACATTAATTGAAAATATTTCATCAAATTATAACTTTTAATGTAAGTGTTTAATTGAATGTTCTTTGGTATGCTCCTTATTAAAGTATTTTTGTATCTATTAAAAAAACCCGAACTTTTACAAGTACTTTTTAGGTTTTGACTTGTTTATTACCAGTGAATTGATAGCTCTTATATATTTTTATAAAGAAATAAGTGGTATGGAGACATGAATGTTATATAGAGGCAGTATAGAAAAGAATATGCATACATGTCCATACGTCTACCCTCTAAGCCTATAGGGGAAAATAACTATACAGTTATTTTATTAGTTATTTCATTTGCTATGCAGAGTAGTGGGTTTTGTTCTAGCCTCTCCCCTACCACTTCCTCCCTTCCCCCCTCTCCTGCTCCCTTCCCCCACACCCCATCTCTTTCCTCTTGGTCTCCTCCCCCCTACCAGTTGTCCCTTTCTTGCTTTTATGCTTAACGATGTGTCAATCCTATTTTGTTACTTAATATATTAATCTCTGCAAGATGCAAAAACTAAACATGGGACATTAAAAACCAGAAAGTTTAAAATATGTGTCCACATGTTGTTTTCAACTTATGTTCATTATTTAAATAAAATACACAGTCCTCTGGGGTAGTTTGAATTTCATAGCAGTGAGACTGATCTTCAGTCTTACCACGCAAGGGTAAAGCAATCAAAGAGCATAGGGTCAAATCTGGGTGTCGGCCTTGCTGTGAGATTGTGAGCCAATTACTTATACTCTCTCCTGTGTAAAGGATACCAAGTAATATTCCCTCAGTCATGTTGTCTTAACAGCTAATTCAAAGCATGTATGCAATATTCCTGGCTGATTATAAAACTTCACCCAAGAAAAACCTGGACCCTTCTTTTATTAGCTAAAATATATAATAACTTACCTGTATTCTCACAGTCAGTTTGCTGAAAATTTAAAGACAGTGATTTTTTTTTAACTATGAGTGATGGCCCGAATTCAGAAGGATTGCACGTGTACATTAAACTTAGTGTATACCCATTTGCTTGTTTTGTTGCTCCATTGTAAACAATAGGATAAGCATTGCTAGCTCTGACCACACATTAGTGATTAGAAGTCATCATCATTGTGGATTTGTCCCGGGAACGGAAAGCAGTCATCACCTCCCTTTCCTTACCATCGAAATGAATGTACTCACACCTGCTTATACTTGACTCAAGATGATAACTCACAGGGGATTTAAGTAGAATGAGGCTCTCTTAACAGTAAGACTTGTTGATGGAAGGGTTGCAAGTACTTGGCCCCAAATGCCCTGAGAAAGGAGTGTAGGAGAAAGGAGCAGGAGAGGGGAGTGAAAACTTGCCCGTGGTTAGAACTGCCTGATCATTAGCTGACAAGCTGAAGCCGGGTCATTCTGTCCCTGCACTTTGACAAAAATCTGCTGCCCCCATGAGTAAGTTTGCATAATTTGATTTAAATATAGATACATAAGTAAAGGC